>CAMZMU010000083.1:8184146-8499820 GCA_947311845.1 Poa pratensis
CCGGCTGGAAGTGACAGGAGCATTGACTCCTGCCCGACCTACAGCCTACCACCTTGGTTAGCTCGGCACGGATGTGACGGGCTCCGTACCTCGGGTCTTGCGCTTAAGACCTTTACCAGGTCGGATCTTACTTCCTCCCCACAGCTTCTCCTGCTCTCACGACACAAACCATAGCACCGAGGTAGTTAGGTCGGCTGAACATAGCTCGACAGTGAAACTCGGCCCTGGCCAACGGTATACCCTCGGACCCCTCTGGGCCAAGACAGGTCGGCCTTTAAACTCTCCAGGTCAAGATGAACCTCGGATTCTCCCAGGCCCAAGCAGGTCGGCCCTTTCCGTACCTCGGCATATTCTTAAACTCCTTCTTATGCCACGCCTTGACCCTACCCGGGGTAGCCCCCCGACACTAAAATATGGCAGCTATTGATGATGATCTAACACAGGGGCGCCCCGTAGATTCGTGTACGGTAGTTAAAAAAATTATTGCTAAGTGTTGTGTCCAACTGAAGGGATGGATAATATTATTATGACCTCGTGGACACGAATGTGTATTTGTATTTTGCAACACTTGGTGTTTGTTTTTTGGACTGCACAAAGTAAATTTGGACAAAATTTACATCAATGACAGTTGTTGGGATAACATTTTTTGGTTTCAAATGTTCTAAATGGTAGTTAGAGACTAAAATATGACAGCTGTTGTAGATGCTCTAAGAGATGGGCGTCCCATAGATCCGTGTGCGGTAGTTAGAAAAACATTTCTAAGTTTCGTGTCCAGCTAAATGGATAAAAAATATTATTATGACGAATATGGTGAATTAGAATATGCATAATAGGAACCAACCAAAGTTGACACGTGGTTTAACCAGGAGCTGCAACCCTTGGTGTTGTTTTCTGGATTGTACAAAATAAATTTGGACAATTTTAAATTAATGAAAATTGTTGGATTAAGGTTTTTTCGTCTCAAATGTCCTAAAAATTAGTTAGAGCTCAAAAATATGACAGCTATTTGAGATGCTCTAATAGAGGGACGGCACGTAGATTTGTGTACGGTAGTTAAAAAAATATCGCTTAGTTTTGTGTCGAGCTGAAGGGATGGACACATATTATTCTGACATGGTGGACATGAATGTGTATTTGTATTTTGCAACACTTGATGTTTGTTTTTTTGAACTGTACAAAATAAATTTGGACAAAATTTACATCAATGACAGTTGTTGGACTAAGATTTTTTGGTCTCACATGTTCTAAAACTTGATAGAGATTAAAATATGGCAGCTATTGTAGATGCTCTGTGAGAGGGGCGGCCCATAGATTCGTGTGCGGTAGTTAATTTTTTTGTTCTAAATTTGATGTCCAGCTAAACACATAAATAATATTATTGTGATGAATATGGTGGACAAGAATATGTAGAACAGGAAATCAAAGGTTGACACGTGATTTAACCAGGAAAATAATAAATAATACTATTGTAATGAAAATAGTGACAAGAATATGTAGAACATGAACCAATTAAAAGTTGACACGTGGCTTAACCAGGGATCTCCAATCCTAGGGAGCTTAGATATGTTAGAGATTACACTACCTCTGTCCTAAACATGAACCGAAGATGTGCGCGTCCCTTTTTTCTAAGTTGCCCTAGCAGGATCATGAAACCTAGTATTGACTCTGCGTCTCAGGAATGAAGAACTAATATTCTTGTAAAGAGATAATTGTATGGTGAATCATTGTATAGGGTCGTCAAGATTGGTTTTAAATGTCTGATTAGTTTGGTTCTTGACCTCCATCGATTATATTTGATACTCTCCCTCCTTTCTTGAATACAAGTATTTTTTTGTCAAAGTAACTTTTAAATTTGACCAAGTTTGCAGAAAGATGTTAGCATCTACATACCAAGCCAGGAGAAATATGTACATCATGAGATATTATTTGGTGGTGTATTATAAATATTGGTACTATTTATTTATATAAACTTAGTCAAACTATAAAAAACAATATTACATAAGACTAAAACAAATCTGGTTTGGTTATTTTAGTCAGAGTAACTCTAGCAGATTCCCTGCGTCTCCTCATTCTTGGAAACTTTCGATATATATAAAGTACTGTATTCACTTGGAAGAATCTGTAAAGGTTTGCTGTCCTAAAATGAGCACAAATGGGCATGGTGTTAGGTTTAATATTCACCCGTTATGAAAATTCTTTTAAGTACATTCTAAAATGTCAATAAATTCTAAACAAAAATGTCGGGTGTACATCCGGATATTCTATATTCACACATGAGGAAATTTATTTGGAGCACTAAAATTTGTCGATTTACGCAGCCACAAAAAATGCGCGTACATCCAAATAGTTTGTTTGAATTTTTTTACTTGTAAAATGTTGTTTTTGAACAATGATTTGAAACAATTTTTTCCGTAAAAATCACCCTAAAAACAGCCCAATAGATTCTACATTTGCGGAAAACTCCCAAATATATAATCTATCATATCTGCTTTTGCTTTTATTCGAGAAAACTTTCGATCTATTAATCAAACAAGGCGGAACACAAGAAGTAACAAAAAGTACATCCAAGTATTTAGATCAAGAGCAGCGGAAAGCACGTCACTGTCATAGCCCCTCCAACACCGGAGGCCGGATAAATCTTGGGAAATCGGGAAAAATCATGCGAAAACTTCAAAGGACCAGTGCTGTAGAAGTAGAACAACAATCGTCGGCCGAGGTTATACCTACTTTTTTTTGGCAGCAAAGAATCTTCACAACACATTGCGCTCCCAGCGGGAAGAGGAGCACCGCCGCACTCCCGATGGTCAACAATACGTCACCACCAAACCGGCTTGAGGGTTTTCAGATCTTCATGTAAAGAGAGATAATTTTACAGTGACGAGTAGGGTTTCTGGATAATATTGATTTTTTCGCTTGGTTTGGTGGCTTAATTCCATGCTACATTCGACGGCTGATCGACCTCGGCTACTATCTGGAGCGAGGCGGCGGCATCAGTCCAATCTACGTCGAACCAGTGCATCGGGAGGCTGGTGGCCAGCGGGTGCGAGCTGCGTCGGCGGCGGAGGTACATGCCGCTCCGTTCTGGACCCAGATGGCAGCGATTTACATGCCGTCCCTGCTACATCGCCTCCATTGGCGACACATGGAGCTCTAGGGCGAGGAAGCCTTGGGCAGGTGGAGCCCTGGAGCTCTAGGGCATGCTCCACGCCACGAGGAAGCCTGGGGCATGGGCTTCGGGCGTGGCGGTGGTGGCCTCCTCCGTCGGAAGTGTTTGGCCGGCTAGCTATGGTGGATCCCTAGATCCCACAGTTAGCTCCGACGGCGAGTTCGGGTGGCATGACTGTCGGTGAAAACTGAGTTCTTACTATGGTCATGACATGTGATGGCGGCGCCTACGCGCCGTTACCTTGTTGAAGGCATCACCGTTGCAGCCATTGTCTACCCACTCGCGCTGCTCCATGGGAAAACCCTAGAACCTATGATTCCCGGGTCGAACGATGGTGACGCTCTCGATGTTGCTCTCCCTTTTGGGGCATTGTTTTTGGAGTAGCTGTTGAACTTGGACAATGGAGACAAGAAGCAGAGCGGTGTACATCTACCATGATGACTCATATATTTTCTTGTAAGGATTAGGTGGTTTTCTGTTTTCCCTATTATATTAATAAAAACAAAGCTATGTGCATCGTTTCCATGCGGAGGCTGGGATTATTCTCCATTTCAAAAAATTAGGCACTTGCAGTTAACAGAAAACATTATACTTCATCTTCAATATTACTTTAGTAGAGATAATGATCTGCAGAATGTGTTATGAACTGTAGGATCCTTGCACAAGAAACAATTGTAAATTCGGGGCACACGAAGGGGGAAGCGCAAGTCAACAAAACAACCACCGTTCTTCGATGGTGGTTCTTCTTGGTGGTGTGAACGGGGGTTGTCAAAGTTGGAAGGCAGTAGATTCCTGCCACCCAATACAATCTGTGTGCACAGTCTCATGCAGTGCAGTGTTGGGTTGGCACTTGGCAGTGCAGTACTACAGGCGTCATGGGCACACGGATGGGATCCACCCGTAGCAGGAAAGACATGAAAAAGTACTGTCATCTCATAATATGTACCAGAGTAGGAGATTATTTAGCCGCACCGGTGAGATACCGCCTCCGCTCACAATATGTGATCATTTGAAGAAAAGAAAAAGCGTACATGATGAAGATCATACTCGTAGTAATCTCTGTTTTGTGAGCCTGTGATGCAACGGAAGGCTGTGAGATGTAAGTAATTGTTTCCATGCCGCGCCAAAGAAGAAGAAGGCAGCTCCGGTCGGAGGACATTCGTCTGTCGACCCCACTCCGATGACCGTAAATTCCACGCCGACTACTAGCGAAGGAGGCGAGCATGTTCGACAATACGCAGAGTACTCAATTTTGGACCCCTTTCCGATTGTGTTTATTGTTACATATTCCGTTATGTAGTTTTGATTTCATTATGTTCCTACATCCTATGGGATATGTGGGGCAAGAAGCACCACTTTCGGCCTTTGACACCGGCATGGAAGGGCGTGAGGATGTAGATGATTTGAAAGAGATTGATTCCGAGATGTTCGATGCTTCTCAACCGACACAACGCAAGAGATCATTGAATTACATCGAACTTGATGATGTTACTTTGACCCGCCAGGGAGGCTGTGTCACTTGATGTGGTGACCGACAATGATCAAAGTGCCAAGAAATATTGGTCACGAGTCGAGGACAAAGTATCATCTTCTCATGTTGGCAGAAATAACATCTCCTCGCTCATTGAGGTCACTCCAAGGTCGGTATGATGTGATCAAGAGATGTTGTAGCCGTTGGAGTGGTTGCGTCGAGCAAGCGAGGAGTGCACCCCCAAGCGGTTGCACTGTTGATGATTATGTCAGTTTCTTGTGTATGTCAATTTGTTGTGTGGTTGTTTGCTACGAATGTGCTCACATTGTTTGTATTTCCGATGTAGGATCCTATTGCTCACGAAAAGTACGAGCAAATGCCAGCATCCAAAGGCAAACCATTTCCCCTCCAACATTGTTGGAAATTGGTTGAGCATAGTGAGAAATGAAAGTTGAGGGACCAAGAAGCTCCACTAAAGAAGAGTATTTTCGTTTCCATGGACGACGTTAAGATAGTGATGAACCAAAAGGGGAAGAAACAAGGGAAATCCAATTCAAAGAAAGAAGGAGAAGGCGAGGGAGAAGAAGGCACTCGAGGCCGCAAGTTTGAAAGCAAAAATTGATGAGACGGTGAAAACAAGGAATTGTTCGCGGCTAAACAATTGTTGTTGGTCGAGAGGAAGTAACAGGAGAAGGAGGCAAGGTGGCACCAAATCCGGGAAGATAAGAAGCGCAAGGCCGCCTTTCAGGAACGAAGAATTAAGCTTGAGGAGGAGAAAACGAAGGCTGACATCATTGCCGAGCAACGGAGAATCAGGCTCGAGGAGGAGAAGACATTGGCGAACATCATTACCGACTAGAACCGTGTGATAATGATGAATCCGAAAGAAATAAACAAAATTTCAAAAGAGTGATGGGAGATGAGAAGAATGAAAATCAGGCAACGGAGAAGGCAAGCGGCAGTTGCTGCTGGGCGTGGTGCTTTGATTGATGGTGGTGGTGGTTGTGCTCGTGCTGATAGTGGTGGTGCAAGTGCTCCGACTTTTGGTGATGGTGGTTCTTCAGCTAGTGAAGCCGTTTGATTCAAAGTATTGTCAAATTTATGCCATTTACACATAGTCGGAGCGATAAAATGTTTTGTAAACTAATTTTCAATTCATTTGCCGCGCAAAATCTTTTGAGTCTTATTAAGGGTGTAAAGCTTAAACCTATTTTGCAAATAGTTTTGCCGTGTCGGGCGAAAAAAATCTTTAAAGCCGTGCTGTTAAGTATTTGGACACGGGATCAGGGGATCCGTTCCACCCGACACCGCAAGATACCGTAAAATTGTTTTAAACGGTGCCATAAACCGCTTTTACAGTCTGCTTTTCTGATGATCTTAGCCGCGCCGGCGAGTGCCGCCTCCGTCGTGTGCCCAATTCTGTGATCTTTTGGAGAAATAGAAAGTGTACTGAAGACGATCATAGTCGCAGTAATTTTTGTCTCGTGAGACTGATGCGACGGAAGACTGTGAGATGTAATCGTGATTGAATCTGCGTATCTGACAGCCTGGCGTTCACGCCGGCACATGGCTGGCGTGATGGAGTCCAGCGGCTACTGCTGGTAGGCGTAGCCAGTACCGTGGGGGACTGCTTCCATCAGCCTCGTATCGAGAAACGGCAAGCCCTGAGTCTTTTTTTGTCCGGACTTGCTACAGGGAAGATGGTTAGGATGTCTCCAACGGAGCGACGCATCGAGTCCGCGCGTCTTCGTTCCTGTCCGCGCGTCTTCGTTCCTGTCCGCGGGGGCCAAAAATACGGCCCAACGGGGCGACGCAAACGGACCGCGGTCTGTTTTTTGGTCCGCCGCGACGCATTCCTGGCCCAAATTTGGGCCACGGATGCGTCGGGCCCGGACGCAGCGGAGCGCTATTGTGTCCTCCTCTGGTCCGCCCCTTGCCCAACCGTCAGGCCATTCCCCACCCCAATCTCCTCCGCCTCTCTCGCCCCTTCCGCCGCCACCCCACCGTCGCTCCCTCGATTTGGCACTGCAGGCCATTCCCGGGACGCCATCTCCTGCTCCTCTTCCTCCCCGTCACCGGAGCTGCTTCCTCCCCGCCACGGCCGGTGAATCTTGCGGCCACATCTGTCGGAGCGCCCGCGACACCAACAACGCCCACAAGGTGTTCGGCCGTCAGCCCCGACACCAACTCAGGTACGAACTCGGCCATGGATAGCTCCGATGAATGGTACTACAAGAACTACATTCTGTGCGCGCCATCATCGGATGATTCCTCGGACGATGAGAGTGACGGCCTGGTTGCCACCCTCATCGTCAATGAGTACATTGAGAGAATGCGGCCGGTGTTCCGAGGCTCGTTGCCGGGCCGTTCTCCTGCATTGGACCGGAACCGGAGAGCTGGCCAACTCCAGCTCTGGGGGACTACTTTCGTCCCCACAGACCCACGTATCCTCCCAAGATTTTCCGGCGCCGTTTCCGGATGAGAAGATCTTTGTTCAACCGTATCCGGTTGGGGGTGATGCATTTTGATGACTATTTCATATGCAAGCCAGATGCATGTGGTGCCCTCGGTTTCTCATCATACCAGAAGTGCACCGCCGCCGTTCGCATGCTTGCATATGGAATTGCAGGTGATCTTGTGGACGAGTACGTGCGGATGAGCGAGTCCACGTGCCTAGAAGCAATGTACAAGTTTTGCAAGGCCGTGGTGCAGGTGTTCGGCCCCGAGTACTTGAGGGAGCCCAATGCTGCCGACATGACCCGGCTCTTGGCCATCAACGAGGCCAGAGGGTTCCTTGTGATGCTTGGCAGCATAGATTGTATGCACTGGGAGTGGAGGAACTGTCCATTTGCTTGGCAGGGGCAGTACAAGGGCCATGTTGGGGCGTGCACGGTCGTGCTTGAGGCCGTGGCATCACAAGATTTGTGGATTTGGCACTCGTTTTTTGGCATGGCCGTCTCGCACAATGACATCAACGTGCTGCAGCGGTCTCCGGTGTTCAACAGGCTTGCCAATGGCCTCGCACCCCAGGTGACCTATGAGATCAATGGTCACGAGTATGACAAGCCTTATTATCTTGCTGATGGGATTTATGCTACATGGACTACTTTTGTGAAGACCATCTCCAATCCCAGTGATGAGAAGAAGAAGAGGTTCGCCAAGGAACAAGAGAGTGCTAAAAGGATGTGGAGCGTGCATTTGGTGCCCTCCAGTCACGGTGGGCTATTGTTCGCCACCCCGCTAGGACATGGGACAAGGACCAACTCTGGGAGGTGATGACAGCTTGTGTGATCATGCACAACATGATCGTGGAGGACGAACGCGACGAGGGTATGCATGATCAGGTTTGGCAGTTTCAGGGTCAGTTGGTACAGCCCCAGGGACCGTCCACATTTGATCAGTTTCTCGACTTCCACCGTGACATTCGTGAGAAGGTGTCTCATAACCAGCTCCAAAATGATTTGGTGGAGCATGTCTGGCAGCACTACGGTAACCAGTAGTTCCATTTGATGAACTATTGGTCTTATTTTTATTTGGTTGGTAAGACTATGCATGAAACAATTTATATTATTTGCTGAATTATTTGGATTGTAATAACTATTTGATAAACCATTTGGATTGTATTATTCGGATTGTATGGTCTATTTTGTTTCCTATATACTTGTTTTCTATAGATTGATCAAAAACCCTGGCCGACTGACTCGATGCGTCGGCCCACCCCCCTATATATGAATGAAAATGGCCCATATATGGCCTGTTAACAAAATAAAAACATGCGGGCGGACTCGATGCGTCGGCCCGTTGGGGGCACTGGCCAGAAAGGGGCGGACATGGGCCGGACGAACGTTTGCCGACGCAAACGGACCAAACGCAGACCAAACGCGCGTCCGTTTGCGTCGCCCCGTTGGAGACATCCTTAGGAGGGTGGTTATACCCAGCCCACCAGAGTTCAAACCACAGGTTTGACGTTGCTGTTTCTCATTTAAGGCGGAATATTCTTCAGTGGGAGGCGACGTTCCCGTCTACAGCGAGGCGCCCGTGGTGACTTCATCAATCTCAAGACTCGACCCGCCGACTCGGTCTTTCGTAGGTGCTCATAGGGGTAGGTACTGTGTTTCGCAAAAAAAAAGAGTTTTTTTGTCCGAGTGTAATTGACGCTAGCCCTTTAATTTTTGTTCCAGGGTAACGCAGCATTTACATTTTACAGAGTTGCAGCACAGTAAAAGAGTTTCTAGACATATACACTGCATCCGTCTTCTAGATTTGACTTAAATACTAATAAAAATATGTCAAAATCTGTAACGGTAAATCTATATAACATGGCAAAATATATTTCGCCCCTCGACCCAGCATCGCCTTCGTGGCGACTCGGAGGAACCCTAGATCAGCGTGTCGTCAGGCCAATCCCGCGAGGCGAATGGCGTGGTGGGCCCTTCTCTCGCGCTGTTACGTAGGCTCTTGTTGGTGGGGTGGCGTCGTGGTGCTGCTGGAGACGAGGTTTGGTGGCAACGGCGGCCGCTCCGGAGGTGCATGGGTCAGCGGTTTTGCGGGTCGACAGTTGGTTGGCTGCGTGGGGTGTGTGGCCGTTGGTTGGCTTCGGGCAAAGGTCTTTATGGCTCTGCCGGCCGGCAGCAGCCGTCGACGTCATACCCTCTCCTTGGAGGCGTCGTCGTGAAGTTCTTCGACTTTCTCAACCCGGGTTATGTTCTCAGGCAAATGCCTAGACCCTGGCGTAGGGTCATGCGGTGGTGGCGTACGTCGTTTTTTTACACTCTAGGACAAATGCTTACATATCCAACTATTTATCATATTTATAGTCTCTCTTTGACATGCTTCCAGTCCACAATCCAAAGCTTTTCGGTAATGAATTGGAATCCCAAGGTACCGAATTGGAAAATAGCCATGTTCACAACTATTTTGTCTGATTTATTCCGTTTAAGCTTCTACCTCACCCAAAGAAGAAATGTCACTCTTACGAAAATTAAACTTAAGCCAAGATAATTGCTCAAACGCACAAACTACATATATTTGAGATTTTTAGTCTTTTTCATATAACGATCCCTAAAAAAACAAAGTGTCGTCAACAATTTAGAATGGACATGCCATCATCTACTAAGTGGGGGAACAACCCCTATGGCATGATCATATTCTTCCCCTATTCAACCAAATTGCAAGCATATCATAGTAAAGAACAAAGGAGACAAGGGATCCCCCTCACGTAGACCCTATTGAAATAGCGGCCGTTAACCTTGATATAAACATTACTACCAGACACATAACTGTATAAATATCCGCACCATTTTGATGAGATGCTAAGCTTGCTCAAAGGAAGGCCATTTGAATTTATCATAGACATTTTAAGTCAATATTGTGAAGATGACTCCAGCTCAAACTTTTCCGTGCATCTCATGAACTGGTTGTTGCAACACCTACGGCCACCGGATGTTGCTGCATTGCATCGGAGGTGATCGACCCACATGGAGAGTGGAGAAGATATCTAGTGCTCTCAGCCTTTAAGGTGTTACCCGTCCTACAGTAAAAAAAATTCAATTTAAATGTTTCAAAATATTCTACGAAAAATTGTGGATATTCACAATGTATGTTTGTACAACCTCCAATGACACTATTCATGTCAGATTTGTTTTTTTTTTTTGTTTCTCAATGTTCATTTCGAATTTGGAACTGAAATTTTTGGAGGTTGTATAAACATACCTTGTGAATATCCATATTTTTTTCGTAGAATTTTGATACACATTTAAAAATGTTTTTCTTAGTGGTAGCACAGGGAGTACCCTATGGGTGGGAGCACAAGATACTTCCTCATGATGAGTGATCCCATTTAACCGATTGGTCGCCACTTTCGTGAATTTTTTGAAGCCTGTATGTAAAAGGGATATAGGTCTATGCAGAGGTGGAGCTAACCCGAAAAAGTTGGGTGGATGTAAGTCAGTTTAATCACGTGGTTAGCAACCAACAATTGTTCAGCAATGAGAAATCTTCATTACTAACTACTCTATCCGTTCCAAAATAGATGACTTTAATTTGTCTACCTACGAATGTATGTAGACATCTCTTAGTGTGTACATACATCTATATGTGGATATATGGAAGTCAAGTAATTTAGAACGGAGGGAGTAGTGATCTCGTAAACGTTAGCAGGATGCCGGGAATGATGTCCACAATCAGTTAAAATCATCACGGCCACGCCTTGAGTTATAAGGAGTAGCTGATTGGGCTTATAGCTTATTGCCTTCGACCGAGATACGTTCTGAACCTGCTAGAACCACGCTTGGATTCCGATGACAACTCCAACGGATTCCGATGACAACTCCGACTGGAAACCGTCTCTCCAACAGACTCATCACGGCCACTCCTACGTATTCCCAAAAAGTAACCATGAATCAGGCAAGGCCAGCGACCTCCGCCGCTTCCGCCGCGTTTGCAAGGAGCTGCGCAACGTCATCTCCGACCTGACCTTCATCGACGCGCACATGCTCTATCCCGGACGCCGCGCACCCACCCACACCATCGTCTTCTATCCCGGACGCCGCCAGGCCGACGGTTTCAACAAGCCGCTCACCGGTGGCGGGTTCCTCTTCGACGAGCAATGGAGGTTCACGGCCAGGTTCACCGTCGACGAGTATGCGGAGATGATCGGCACGTGCAAAGGGCTGCTCTGCTTCCGCGACTCCGTGCATGGCGTCATCAAGGTTGTAGAGCCGTTCACTGGCGATTCCATCGCCCTGCCGCTACCACCGACGGCCGACGCGGGATCGTGCAGCACCGCGGCGTACTGCTTCGGCTTCGACGCCACGGCGAGGCGATACAAGATCGTTCACGGTGCCTTCCAAGGGAAGATCAGTTACGATGGCTACTTCTTCTCTCCTGCGAACATCATCGGAAACACAGTGGTGGAGCAAGAGCTGCACGTGTTCACAGTCGGGGCAGACAGCGAGTGGAGGACCGTGCCCGTAAGTGGTGCGCGGCACGGCGTGCTCTATGGCGACCCGGCGTGCGACGACGAAACTGTGTACTGGTACAGCCACAATGACGGGTACTACAGGAACGTGCGCTTCGATCTGGCGACAGAGGAGATCACGTCGGAGCTTCGCCGGCTCGTCGCCAGCGAGATGTCCTGTTGGTACTGTCCGGTGACATTCAATCCATGCTTCATCGGAATTAGGAGGTTTGGAGAGCTGCAGGACGGCGGCTGGTCCAACAGTATCGACCAAGTGCCGCACGAGACCTACATCAAGACGCATCCCACTGGGTGGTGCCTCCCGGGGCCGCACGCCATCCAACGGGGACACCTGCTATTGACACGGCAGAAAGAACGAGATCTTCGCGCTTGCGCCATCGTAGAGAGCACCGTGTCCAGTCTCGATATTGGCTTCCTCTGGGATTCAAAGCTGTTGATTGAGACTGGCACCATGGAGGAGGAGCCCGCCGAGAAGTATAAGTTTGCTAGAGTTCACAATCAGAGCCAATATTTGAGCGAGGCTGAAGTTCCCGTAATAGGACGACTCCCACGCGAACAACAGGCAGGTATGAGCGCGTTCACATATGTCCCAACGGTGTCTCCAGCTCCTTTTGCACTATACTTGGGGACGCCCCTGAAGGATCTGCTATAAGTTTTAAGCACTAATCAAGGGTCGACCATTCCCTCCTCAATGTACACTGAATTTGGTTTGATACCATTAAGTTGTCATTATATGAACTAGCATGGTGGACTCGTAAATGCGAGGGGAACATCTGTAAATATTTATAGGTTATATCATGCTTCGGAAAATACATATATAATTATGTCGTTAGGATTTACACAGGCCTATAAATAGTCATCAAAATTTATTATGGTTAATGGAAAATATAATGTGTGCGAGAAATTGTGGGTACATTATTACTTGAAGGTTTTAAATCATACAGTATGAGTGACTGTTGTACTTTTTTTACCTTAGCAGATCAGTTAATAGAATTAGTTCACATGTAAGCTAGCATGTAATTTTTATTTGATGTTGCATCAGTGCGTGGTTAAAGCTCCGTTTATAGGTCATGGATATTTGAGCTAAATCATAATTAGATGTACAAATGATAATTAGGATATCACCACATTATGTTTAGGTAGTATAGACGTATTAATCGTGATTTGCCATAATAAAGAACCAATAGGTTAATGCTCCTATGGTGCTATATATAAATATGAAGTTATCTTACTAATATATGATTATCAATATATGCTTGAAAATTTGACTTTGTTAGCGAAATAAGGAATTGATTCTTGTTCAGAAACTGCACGAAAAGCATTTTTACTTTCTTTTGCCCGAATTCTTCCCTCGGATACGTTTTTGGTTCTAAAATACTTGACGCCCTATGTTTGCATTAAAACATGTAACATTTTAGACACAAGCACTGTGCGTAAGATGTAACTTTGAATTTTTTTAATGAATATGTTCAAAAGGTAAATATGAAAATCAAGAACCGGATGTGTAGACATGCAGTTTATGGTTTTCTGAACTTAAGCCACAATACAGTTCGAGCACGTATGTTCGTGAAAGAGTTTCACTCGTTGACCCGTCAGCCGTAGTCGAACCAAACACGACGCGCCGCGTGTCCCCTTCGCCCGATCGCTTGCGCCAGTTGGACTCTTCCTCCTCCGAAACTCCAACGAACCAATCCCATCGCTTTCCCCTTCCCTCCCCCCGAGGCTCTCGCATGCTGGCCGCCGTGCTCCGCGTCCCGCCGTCTCCGATCCCGCCCCTCTTCCCCGCGCCGGCGCGCCCCCTCATCCACCTCTCACGCCGCCTCCCTGCCGCGCCCATGGCCGACGCCGCCAAGAAGGCCGACGCGCCTCCGGCCCCCGAGCCGCCCGAGAAGCCGCTCCCCGGCGACTGCTGCGGCAGCGGCTGCGTGCGATGCGTCTGGGACATCTACTACGACGAGCTCCAGGACTACAAGGCGGCCCTCGCCGCCCACGAGTCCGCCGGCGGCGACAAGGCCTCCGCCAACGACGAGAAGACGAAATCATGAGAGGCGCGTCGTCAGGTCCCGCATGTGTATGATTTTGACCTCTTCTATTACCAAATTGGATTGTTGGCCGTGCCAGATATATACAACTAGCATTACTCGTAGCATTACATTCTAAATCCATTGTATTCTCACCGTGTATGCTGCGAATTATACAAGAGAGGAGTTCTTTGTTACTGCTTACTGTCACCATTCTTTGGGTGACCAAAGATGCCCCTGATCATCAATAAGAGTTTCTCTTTAGCAATTCAATTCATGTTGCACATACTACTTGAATTGGGCAAATTTTTGTGTGACAAAGTCTGATGCAGTTAGCTTCAACTTAGTAAGACTCTAGAGTAGAGAAACCCAACCAATCACTGATGCCATTAGATTCGGAACATTAGCGAGTTTGTCACATGACACATCTTGTTTTCTCATGACCGACTATGATAAATACTAGTACATGGTGCTCCTTATTCACGCATTCACGTAGAACCTACTGATCTACTCCGTACGTCCGAACAACCAAAGGAATCCTCACATTGTGGGTGCCGTCCTCTGTGTCTGGGACATCTACTACGACGAGCTCTAGGACTATCAGAAGGCCCTCGCCGCACACAAGTCTGCCGGGGAACCCAGCGGTGACAAGGCCTCCGTCGACAATGAGAAGCCAAAATCATGAGCCACGTATGTGTATGCAGTATGCTTTTGACCTCTTACGTTCCCAAATTGTTTCTGAGATACACTAACATTACTCATAGCATTACAGCTGAAGATCCATACTATCTCACCGTGCATGCCGTGATTTTATAGAAGAATGAAATGCTTTGGCACTGCTTACTGTAATCATTTTCTGTGAGCAAAGATGCTCCTGGTCATCAATACAAGTTTCTTTCTCTCTGCACCAATTCGCTTTATGTTGCACATACTGCTACGATTGGCCAAATTTGTGTGACAAAACTGATGTAATATATTTCACATCAGTGAGACTCTAGCCAAGAAACCCCAACCAATCACCAATGCCATTAGAATCAGGAGAAATTAGCGAGTTCGTTACATCGTGTGTTCTCATGATCATAAATACTACAATGAGCTGCTTAATCATGCGTTAACATAGAACCTACTGATCACCGTCCGAACCGCCAACGGGATCCTCACCGTGTGGACGCCATCCTCCCATGTCAGGCTGCCGAAGGTGTACCTCCCTGCACCTTCAGTTTGGCCTGGAATGTCACCCTGAACGACAACCTGCTAGTGGTCGAGTTGAAGGTCAGGAGCAAGGGGCTCACGGTGACATCCACCCCTGGAGGCGCTTCCACGCGTGCTCTGTACTTGGACGTGGCTGGGCCACATTCGTAACCGTTCTCGACACCGACAGTTTGCCCCTCAGTTCAGGAAGGGTGATGGAGGGGACGTTCAGGTTCAACTGTGATTTCGGAGCGTGTTCACAGGTTGTGTGCTGCTGAACCATGGTGCCGATGGCCGAGTTGTTGTAGCCCATGGAGCAAAGGAAGCGCACATAGTCAGATGGTCTCATGTCGTACACGAGGCCAGGGTGTGCAGCCCTATTTGGATTAACATGGCCACCTCCATAATCGAATGGGTTCGCCTGCTTGTATGGAGCTGCCTCGGCTACCATCTCAAATCCATACTCATCATGAACAGTGGCTGCAGATGTGTAGACTTGTTAGGGGAAAGAGTATCTTTGAAAAAGAGAAGCAGATGGGCATTACCTGTCGTGACCATTGCTGATTTAACTGCAGCTGGACTCCAATTAGGATGAATTGATTTGAGAAGGGCGGACACGCCTGAAATATGTGGGCAGGACATTGAAGTTCCTGAATCTATCTTGAAATTCACAGATCCCACAGCCGATGATAAGGCTACAGAAGGTGACCATGAGGCCAAGATGTTTACACCTGGGGCAGTTATGTCTGGCTGCAAAAAGTTGGATGTCAAGAGAAGATGCATGTTTATTTAGAGTTTAAGTTAAGTAGAATGGATTATGGATGAACTTAGTTAATCAACCAATGGAGATATTTTACCTTCAGAATAGAGGGAGCCAGAGAACTTGGGCCCCTAGATGAGAAGTATGCAACTTCAGGACCTATTAATTCGCCGACAACTGTTTTTGCGGTGCCAAATTGAACTGTTGGATTTCTGTGCATATAAAACAAATGTCAACACGACTCAAACAGACGGTAACCTCATATAATTCACAACTACTGGATCATATAAAATACTGTTTTAAGTACCTCGTGCTAGTAGTATATGCAAGTATGGCTGTTCCAACTTGATAGTCTACTTGAACAAGGGGAATATCAAATGTAGATGCTATGTCCTTGGTTAAAAACTGGGCGAAGATGACTCCTACACCACGGGCCTTTTTTACAGTCTCTACTGCCACTTGGGATGCTCGCTGTACTCGTGTTTGGAAGCAAAGCACCACATTTCCTTTTACTAGAGTAGCATTCAGAGATCCTGCAGTGCAGCTTCTGCAAAGGCATTAGCCAGAAGGGCAGTAAAGATTCTAGGATTGATAAGAAGAGACCAAGGATGACGAAGCTTACCTTGCATCACTATCATCAGCATTATCAGATGAAACATCTTCAGCATACACTATACGCATGCTTGTCGCAGCATGCTTTCCGGAGTACATTGTTTGACCCTGCGTCCATGGTACATGAGAATGCCAGCCGCAGACAAGAACATAACAGCTGTAAGTTTAAAGCAATAATTCAGATGAAACTCTTACCACATAAGTACTATTGTTGCCAAGGGTGATCTTTGCAAGGAATGTCCTGTCAATGGTGCCCGCAGCAACGGTCAGAACCCACGGTGCCGAGTTGATCACTGTCTCCGAATATGGACCAGAGTTGCCTGCAGAACAGACCACGACGATCCCTCTCACAACGGCATGGAAGGATCCGATCGACAAGACATCATCGACATATGCAGGGAGAGGCGGCGCTTGCCCCAGGGACACTGAGAGCACGTCAACACCGTCGTGTATGGCATCGTCGAAGGCGGCAAGGATGTCTGCGGAGGTACAATCTCCAGTAGCCCAGCACACCTTGTACACAGCCAACCTAGCCCTTGGTGCCCCTCCCCTCGCCACACCACTGGCAAGCCCCCGGAAGCTGGCATCGGGAACCAGAGCGCCAGCAGCGGTGGACGCGGTGTGTGTGCCGTGCCCGACAGCGTCCCTCGCCGACTTGTACTCGTGGACGTCAGTCGTGTTCATCTTCCCGTACTCCGCTTCATACCCTTTGACGTACCATTTCGCGCCAATTATTTTCCTATCCTATCATGAATCTGAAGTCACCACCAGTATGCTGATAACTAATGCAGTTGGTATAATTCTGCCAACCAGTGGCAGATTCTCACAAGCAAATGTAAGTAAACTGAAAGAACAGAGCAGACAAACCTGTTGCAGTTGGAAGCATTGAACCTTTCTCCGGGGACGCATCGGCCTTTCCACCGCTTCGGGACCTCGCCGATGCCATCGTCTCTGAAGCTCGCCGACTCGGCCATATCCCTGAAAACCCCAAGAACATCTCAGTAGTAGTCATCACAGTGCAATGCCAGTGTTGTCCAATCCTGAACTCTGCCTACTACACAACTGAAGAAATGCAGTCTCACTCACCTGTGTCTAGCACGCCGATGATGGAGTCCTCCCCAAATCTACTCTCGGAGAGGATTCCGCTCCCACGGGAAAGCGACGGGTTCACCCGCATGAAGTCCCAGCTCCTGGTGGTGTGCAGGTCCAGCACCCGGTTCCGGACCACCCGCACCACCCCAGGCCAATCTGTCAGCACCAAAGTTCAGTTCACAAGCCATAAGAATCGATTCAGAAGGGGAAAAAACAACGTTAACTAAGATGCGCAGGTCTGAGCAGGATGTGAAGGGCAGCTCACCGGAGAGCCGCCTCGCCTGTGCATCCGTGAGCACGGCGGCGAAACCGGAGAAGCCATGCCTGTAGCTGTAGAGGATGGCGTCCTCGGCCGCCTGCTCGCTGCGAAAATCACAAGGGCACACACGCAGCTTTTGAGTTTTCAGCTATGCTCCAAAGTAATGAGAAACCATGGAGGTTAAACTGCTCACCTGCCGAGGACGGCGGCGAGCATGCCGTGGTGCGAGTCCCGGACCAGGTCTGGGTGCAGCTCCGGGTGCGGCTCCCCCATGTACACAATTTGCACCTGCAGATCGACACGGCAAGAAACAAATACATAAACGAACAAACACAACCGTAGCGAGCCGTGCGCCGCCGCCAAAGATCACAAAAGCTGCCGGAGTACACCACTCTGGAAATGGGATGGATGGCTCACATTCCCGCAGGAGCAGAGGCCGAGGCCGAGCAGCAGGAGGAGGGAGACGGCGACGAGCCGGGGAGCCATGGGCACTGACTGAGCTGCGCCCAGAGAGGGAGCAGGATGCGTTTCCTGTTGCCGGAAAGAATGGAGGATTGTGGAGGTGGAGTGGAGTAGTTTGGAAGGGAGGAACGAGCTGAAGCTAGAGCCTACAGTGGGGGTTGGTGTGCCTTGGCCGGCCGGCTTCTTCTCTCCGGGACTCCTGTCAGTGTTGGATTCGATTCAAATCTCCTGCTAGTACACTAGTATCAGCTAGTAGTGGTAAATGCTGCTACTGTTCCAGTGTGGGATCTGTGTGCTTGTTTGTTTACTCTTTGTTCTTCGTCCAGACGCGGATGTGCTTCTCGGTTGGAGTTTTCTAATGGAGCCGAGCCCGGGGGGCCGGGTGCGCTCCCTGCCTCTCTCCTGCCGTTTTTTTTTTGACCGTGTTACCGTAGGGAACTCTCCTGCCGTTTCATGCGTGCGGGTGCCGGCAGTGTTGGCGTTCGGCCGAACGCGCCTTGCCCGTTGGGTGGTGCTCGGCTCACTTGTTGTTCAATTTCTCCTTTTCTTTAGGTCATTTTCTTGTTTTCGAACTCCCTATTTTCAAACCCAATTTTCCAAGAATTCAAATGTTCTATGTAAAATATCTTTGCGCGCTGCGTGCGCACGCAAGAAAAGAGTTTTCGCGTATCAGTCTTGGTCTATTTTGTAGATCCCGTTTCGATAATAATGTTGGCTTCAATAGATTGCAAATGGGAAATATAACTATGGTACACAAGATATAAACTTCCAAAGAAGACAGTCAAATTTTAGCTAGTATAACTACTACTATGGCGGAAAATTGGCCGATTTCAAATATGGAAATGACATGAATTTGCATTGTAGTACTAATCACCTAATCACCTTCTTTAGCATTGAGCTTAAATGCGTATTATCTACTCAGTTGACTCCACCCTGTCACATATACTACTAGTTGTTGGCTTGACAAAGAGAGAAGTAGTACAAATAATAATAGAACATGCTGAGATGAAGATCAAATCTCTTGCTCTTGTCCGGCAGGCATTCACTAATGCGAGCTCGTTGTGTGCAGCCAATCAACTTGATACGGTATGGACAGCTAGAACAGATGCTCTTACAATTATCCATTAGATCCCACTGAAATTAAATTATGTACTTTGTGCTTCACGTACGCAATCGCACTGGGTTGGTTGGTCACTGACACCACAGCACGTGCTGTGATCCTTGGAACAAAGCATGGATGTTTTGTTTTGTTAATGGTGCTAAGTACATTGCACTCGGCTTGTTTGCCACTTGCACTGTATATTAAACTCCAACATGTTGAAGTATCGTATCTTTGCTTCGGATCATGTGGGAGGACTGTCAGTCTACAGTAACCACAGCCTGTTCTCTCTCACTGGCTCACACTCCACTTACCAGATCCTACTTAACTACTTAAGTGCAGCACGGCGTTAGTGTAGTAGTACTTGTGGAAGGACTGCGTTGACTAGAGAGTGGACCTATATATGATCACTGGGCTCGCTTTGCTTTCGAGCTCCATGACACCCGCATCAGTTGATTCTCTCCGACCTTTGGCACGTACAACTTTTACTGCCCGTTGCTGGTGGTAGATTTCCTTTCAACGTTGACGCCTCTAGTGGTGGCGTCTGGTCTTTACGCTTTTCCTGATGAGGCGAGGCACGGGCGTGGCGTGGAGCATCAGCTGCCATGGCATGGCAGTGACCGGGGAGGAGGACGTGCGCATGGCAAGACCGGCCGGCGGCGGGGGAGGGAGCGGCGGGCTGGTGCAGCAGGGTAGGGTAGGTGGAACATTTACTTGGCGCAGGCCTTTACTTACTACTTCAGGTTTGGTTTGAATCGCCTCCACTCCACCATCACCACCACCACGACCACGTACCGTACTAGCTAGGGCCGCGGCGGCACGCCACCACGTGTGCGGTGTGCTTCATCTGAACTCCCTCCCGTGCCCACCACTCACCAGCGAACAAGATGAAATGGAATCCAGGGTGCCAGGAACAGTAACGGGGTGTGTATGGGCAGCGCAGACCACCGTTCGACTTTGAATCACTCACTCAGCCTCAGCGAGAAGAGAGCGACTACATCACTACAGTGTGAGGTAGATGTATAAATTTACAAATTTGCATCACATACCGCGTTTCAAAAAGCGGACCGAAATTTATATAGCTGTACCTAGGAACAAGTGCTCTCGGTTAGACTTTCAAACGTAAAGAAAGTATACAAAATATGTTAGAGACGAACATTTCGAGCTCAACTGGATGCAACTTCCAAGGAAAATTACACTTGCCTTGTGTAAAATAACAAGCTTGCTTTTTGTTTCATGATTCTTCGATTCAACCTGGGGCATGTGAGAGTTGGGTGCTTGATAGACGAATGATTTTTTTCCTCAACCATTTGAGCTGGAACAAATACCAGTTCATATATTATTCAGCAACCCACCTGGCCAGATCCGATTTCTGCTCCAAGGAGTGAATAATTGTGCAGTCATGTACATCATCGGACCGCCCTATGTTTCCATAAATTACAAAACCATCATGCAAGTACACACAGCAAAAGGAAACCAGTAGCACGCCCAAGATAAACGTCCTTTTATCTTCATCTTACTGCCGGGATGGCAACAGTAAAGAGTGTAGCCTGTGTGCTGGGTAGCTTTTTCGCTCGCTTTATATGGCAATCTTCTTCAGCTCCCCAGCCCAGAAATAGGCGAGCACAAGGCAGTCCCTACTTGGGAGGTCGTCGGTCCGGCGAAAATACATCCTCAATGTTTTGCTTGATATATGTGCCTGTTTTGCCGATATTCTTCGCCACTCCAGAGGCGACCAGCCCGGCGCTCCTCTTGAACCTGCACAGCCACTCTCACAGCGTCAGAAATTCAAAAGAGGTCATCATGGGGAGGGGAGACCGAGAAGAGGGAGATGTGATGAAAAACGGTAACTTTCCTCGCCATGAATTCCTGTCTTGCGGGCTGTGATCTCTTTCCTTGCTCCTGGCCCTGGGGCCGGGGGTGGGGGTGGGCGGTAGCAGCTGTGACAGGAAACACAAAAGCATCAGAATTTTGAAGCCCACTGACTCTGCACAAAAGGTAGTGCCAGAAATGGTACACCAGTGGATTCCGAAGAATACTAGTCAACAAAGCTGGTACTAGATGACCCAAAAATGGCTCATCAACTGACTAATCATTATAGCAGAATACTGGGTCCAACAAGTAAACCTAATTTGGCAGCTTCTTGGGACTCAAAAGGAACAATCACAATCCTTTTCACCATAAACAGGATGGTTTATGTGTTTTCCTCAGGAGGTACGGCCAAATTTATCACTTGCTATCTATAACTAAGGAATTAACAAAATCGGGCAAGTACAAGATATCTGAACTTTTGGTTACAGGAATGGGCAACTGCCACCAGCCACCATAAACTGATTCTCAGCAACATTATAGACTTGGTATTAAGAAAATGAAGCTTCGATCAGACCTATGTTTTGTGGTTATAGACTAGATGCAAATTTAACAACATATAACCTAAAACTGCAGTGGTTACAAATTATTGTTTTTATTGAATAATGACAAAGTATAGAAGTAGATGAAACATCAAATACAAGAAACTGTACATACCTTCCTTCGGATTACGTGCTGAAGCATGTTCCACAGCGGGTGATTGTTTCTCAACCATTCTGCTGTCTACCAATAGCTGCAGGAACATTTCTCACTTACATTAGCAAAAAGCAAATCCAAAAGGCTGCAGTAGAGAAATGTATAATTCTATGGTGTACATTCAACATATATTCACGTCGCACTACTCGTTGTAGTTACTGTTTATGTGGGTTGGTTTCCTAGATTAAAGATTAGATTGATTTGTTATTGTCGACGCTTACATTATACTCCCTCCGTCCAAAATAAGTGTCTCAAGTTTGGCAAAAAGTGGATGTAACATGTATAGATACATCCACTTTTTGCCAAACTTGAGACACTTATTTTTGGACGGAGGGAGTATCATTCTGTTTTCATAGGTTAGAGATTATTTCTTAGGAGTAAAGTCAGGCATCACTATAAAATGGGTTGCACTGTATCCTCTAAACTGAAGCAAGAGATGAAATAAGCAAATTTTCCTAGTCCCCGAATTCCTGATATGGTCTTGCCCTTCCTCCACCAGTTGGTCCCATTCCAGTTTAAGTCACTGTCTAACCTCTTTCAGATGGATGTTTACCCCCACTGTGAACTAGGTTCACAACAATTTGGTTGATGCTACCTACCACTATCACCCATGAAATTTTGTGGAAGAATCTTTTTTATGTTCAATGGAACTGATGAGCCATTGTCAGCACATGACAGTATCACATTGATGGTTTGGTTCAAGATAGGAATCTCACTTACTTAAAAAAAGAATATTCCAAAACCATTTTGTAGCTGCAAAGGCGGCAAGCAAGAACAAAGGTGTTATGTTCAATTGTGCGTTACAGAATCGAACAGGCCATCCTATGTGGTGAATATTTCTGTGAATATTAGTATCCAGTTGGAACGATTTCATTAAAATCAGGAAGATGCTATCTCAATAACCTTAACCAACTAGGCAGTGTCATCTACATCAGACCCTTGGACAGTCTAATGGTCTGGTCTACACAGAACTAACCCAAGGAGTTTCACTGCCTTGCTACGATCATGGGCTCTATTCATAATTCACAAGTAGTGGTTAGTTCTGATAGCAACCACCATCTCCAACTTTGCTTCAGAGCCCAAAATAGACCAAACGGATTGAAGGATGAGGTCATGGTCAGTGGCAAATCTTGGGCTGTCAGAATCAGGGTCCAATGCTTGGATACAACGATGGCTCCTGCAATGGGCTGGCAAAGGTTAATAGTGAGTGGTGAGAAGCACAGAAAACCAGTCCAAGAGGATTAAGTCAAGACTGAATCTTACTGAAACGAGAGGCAACTAATTGTAGGGAATTAGACATGGCCTTAGAGCACCTCCAACCATAGCCTCCACCCCCACATCCACCCAAGCCCTTCTTTTTCTCATGTACAAAGAAGAGCTCACCTAGTGTTACTTTTGGGCAGATGGCGGCTTGGGGCGGCGGTAGGGCGGTCAATAGTGGTGGGGAGAGGTCGACGGTGTTTGGAAGGATGGGAGCCCCTAATTTATCCCCATATTTGGGGGGAAATGGGATGGATAGGGGTCCCTAAAATGGGAAGGCAGATGCAATCTAAGAGCATCTCCACTAGACTCCCTAAATTTTGAGTCCCGAAAGGAATTTTATGGTGGGGAGAGAGAATAATATGTGAATTTTTTTTTGCCTCATCTCCAGCTGTTCCCCTATCTTCACTCCCTATTTTTTCTGTGCGTCACACTGACAGGTGGGCCCCAGCGGTCCTGACCCCCAGCCTCGCCTCCCCCGCCGCCGGCTAGATCCTCCCTGCCTGACCGGCAACCAAGCTTGTCGCTCGCCAGTAGCGCCCCCGCTCACCCTCCCGCTTCGCATGGGCCTGCAGCTGTCCCGCGTGACAGCGGTCGCGCTCCCAGGTGCTCTTCCTCCAGTGATGGCCTCCGCCTGCCAGATGCTGGGCGGAGCCTTGAAAGGTGGACTGGGAGCTGATGCTCCTGCTCGTCCGCGGCAGCCCGTTCGCCGCGGCGAATGTGGTCGAGGAGCAGAGCAGAAGCATTTGGTCATTCGTCAGTCTGAATAATACTTCAATGTTCAGAGTTTTTGGGCATACTACTATGAGCTGATATTTCCGATCTGGCGGTTGGTTGGTTGTTCCGACGCGTGTACATGAGTTTTAGAGAGGTGCCGGGGCCTCCTAGTTGGAGGGGGAGGGGTGGTGAAAAGGGGAATCCCAAACATATAGGGATAGGGGTGCTGAAAAAGGGAATCCCAAACATATAGGGATAGGGGCGGTATAAGGATTCTGCTGAAGCGACGTTTTTGCACAACTTTAGGAGAGTTGGTGGTTTTACTTTTTAGGGATAGGGGGTTAATAAAGGGGGTCTGATGGAGATGCTCTAACGAATAGAAAGTTCATCAGGCGAAAGAAGTAATAAAAGGCACACCTTTTCTACATCTTTATTCTTTAGCACCCAAATATCGTTATCCCCTCTGAACGATCATTACTGTCATACCGTGTTCAGAGATAACAGAATTGCCAAATTTTCCCAAGGTTACAAGTTTCTGTTTGCATCCAAGTAGGAATCTAGGGGCTGAGCAGACGATACCAACAACAGAGGCACCAATCAGAATCCAGATTCAATATTTTATGCAACCGAAAATGTCACAGCACAACATGAATATTGTTATACTCCGGTCAGTTCTCATCAGTCATCACCAAACTACACCCCAACTCAATTTTCAGATCAAGTTATCTATGCTGTTTTTTCTTTTCTTATTAAGTTGGCTCTCGGAAATCATATAAGTGTTCGTTACCTCTGACTAGAGGATTTGGATACTTGACACAGGTAACAATTGATAAAATGTCAATTACGACTTGCTTACGATTGTAGGCCACTGCTACAAAATCTACTCTTTCCAATAATCTAGGAAATCTGAGTTTTTCTTACAAAAATCAAAAGACTATGTTTTTTTTATGTTAAGGAAAAACTCTAATGAGTTTGTACCAACACGAATTGAAAGATTGTGCCGAGCATACACTAAATTGAAAATTTTGGAAAAGATTCCTGTGGACATGTTTACCGATTAACGTTGCAACGTACATAGTACATAGTCATGAACAATAACAGAAACAAGTTTAATCGATACAGCCAGCCATGGTACGGAACAACACCAGCTGAAATTTCATAGTCTCATAATAAATCATAATGCAAGAGTGAGGTGAAAACCAACCTCGAGCCCCTGGCAATAAGGCAACAACGCCTTGGCTCGCCCTGGCCGCCGCCCCTGCCGTCTCTGTCGTCCACGAACATGGAGTAGCCGGCACAGGCGTACTTGAACTGCCTGAGATCATGCCCCTGCGCCGCGACCTCCTCCCGAGGCTCGTCCACCACGAAGCCCGGGACTGCCACACCAAATCATCGATCGATCAGTAGTTTCATGAGATCTTCCGATCCACGCCGGCTAACAAAACATAAATTTGTGGGGGCGATGGGGGGATTAGGGTTGGGCACCTTGGGGGATGGAGCGAGGGATCCCCACGCAGATGGGGTTGTAGCCCCGGGATTTGAGCACCGACGAGTAGTAGAGGCAGCCCTTGCACGACTTCCCCTTCCTCGGCGGCGGCGGAACGGACGCCGCCGCGCCGCTGGACTCCGGCGATGTCTCTCCCATCTCTCTCTATCTGTTGTCTCTTCCGGCGACGGAGAGATTTCCTTGAGACGGTCCCTGTCTTTGGCTGCAGGTGGGCCCACTTGGCTCCTTGCGTCGCGCTGTGGGTCGCTGACTAACGGGCCCACATACGAAATCTAATGTTTTCTTGTTCGAGAATTCTTACTTCGATCCTTTTTAACGTCCAGTCAAATGGTCAAGGTCTCTTCGCTTTAAAGGATTTTGTTAAGAAAATGTATAGTATTTCAATACATATGAAATCCAGTTAGTTGAAGGAATGAATCTGCCAAAATTTCTATGAATTGCTATTCTATGTATTTTTGGTCTACACGAAAATGAGAAATTGGAGATTTCAAAATATACATATTTAGAATAGATACACACTTTTTTCATTTTCGTATAGCCCAAACTACAAATATTTGAAGTTGATTTTTTTACATGTTTGTGGTATATAGCATTGGCTACATTTGTGATTTTTTTCAAAAAAAATTAAATAGTGATTTCTAATTTTTTTAAACCACCAGGATCACTGGTACTCAGGAGTCAAAGACACTTTCTGAAAGCCCACGCTTAAATAGGGTTGTCCACATTACTGGATTCACTATATCAAATTGTAGTAAAAACAAGGTCCGGGGCACATAGACTATTCCACGATCAACTTTCTCTACAAACTGCGTGAAGGCTATCATAACATAGCCTAACTGTATCCAAAGACAACCTTTTCTCTACAAATATTAGAAACAAAGCACACGTCAACATGGCATCTCCCTTGTTCCAATTGGGCCAAGACTTTTTAACAGAAGATACACTTGCCTCAATCACAGAGCATGGCTGCTTTGCAGTAATAATGATACAGGAGGACATAGCTAAAACCACACTTGCAGGACAAACTCATTCAGTCCACGAAATCTTTTTGCGAGCCAAAACTTGTTAACCAGGTCAAGCAATACTCTTACAGAACCTTCACCCACCAAGGGCACATACGAGCTAGACACCAAAGAAACGTATACAGATAATACAACAGCAGCTCAAACATCATTACAACAGGACCCCAGTCCTCTCACATATCTGACATCAGGATTTATTCAGAATGCATTAGTTCGGTTCCAGGCAAGAAAACATAAGAGAAGGATGCACATGGTACTTAAGCTACGGTTGTTCTACATGACGGTCGGTTCAGGCGGGGACGCAGCTCGCTACAACGCCATCAAGTTCGGAAACATGCACGGATGCTACCGGCTAGCTACTGCATATACAACAAAACAGGAGAGTACAAACAGCAGGAAAAATAACCCGAAACTGCTTCCTATTGCCTCTCTCTTGATTCTGACCTCCTATCAGCCTGCCTACTGTTATCCCGGCCGCTGCTCCTGTTGTCATGCCTGTCATGGTGCCTCTCGCCGCCTGAAGGTTGCCGATCAAACTGTTGTTGATCGTTTTGCCTCTCATACTGAGGTCTATCATTGCTCGAAGGTTGCCTATCAAAGCGGCGATCATTTCTTGGTGCGTATCCGTCATCCCCTTGCGTGTGGGTATAGGGGCAGTGATCTTTTTTGTTGCACTTACCATACTTCGCAAAGTGAAAGCAGATTCCCTTCCTAAAAGGAGGTGGTCCCCCACCGCCAGACTGAGGCCTCCATGACCGCCCACCCGAGTCACCACCATTAAAATCCTGCTGGTTATTCCAGGTCTGGTTCCCACTTTGTGAATTCCAGTTCATGTTATTATTCCCCTGGCCTGTACCATTTACAGGACTAGGACCTGGATTTCCCTGCACGGGACCATTCCAGCGACATTCTGATTTACGTTTCCGGCCTGTGGCACCCAACCAGGATAAGAATTTGCATTTCCTTGAGCCATGCCACCCCAAGGGGCCATTGCAA
This sequence comes from Poa pratensis, assembly GCA_947311845.1. Lineage (NCBI taxonomy): Eukaryota > Viridiplantae > Streptophyta > Magnoliopsida > Poales > Poaceae > Poa > Poa pratensis. The sequence continues at coordinate 8,211,326 of CAMZMU010000083.1, forward strand.
CTCCTTGGATCTGAGCTCCCATCATAGCAGCCGCATTTGGTGTGCCTTGGGCTTGAGCTGTGGTCCACATCATATTCATGTTGGTGTTTCCTGGAGTAGGTGTGACCCAACCTATGTTCTGGGCTGCATTTTGTGTGCCGGCATAGTCAAACCCATGTTGTAGCCTGTGGCGCCCTGTGGTGCTGTTGCCCAAGGCATGTTCATATTAGCCTGTCCCATCATTCCCCAGGCCATGTTTGCATTACCCTGAACTTGTGCAGCAGATGGCGTTGATATCAGCTGAGCTGAGTTGGAGGCATCAGTTGATTGGTTCCTTCCATCTGCAGGGTGATGCCACAATAATGCCATTAGGTATGTTTGCTTAAAAACCATTGTTCCCATGAGGAACAGCACTTGTTTAAGATTGAAAGCCGTGAGACTTTGCTACGGAACTATTGGAAACAAGATTCCAGAGAAAACACAGCATGAACATGGACAACCAATGAGCTAATACCTTCAAATTGCTTAGTGTTTGATTGTGCAGCTCCAGCCTGTGCACCTAGTGGTCCAAGATCTGCAAATAGTAAGAAATATTATACATCAAATTAAAATACCATAAGTACTACGAATTACAAGCTTCAACCAAATTGTTGGAGCGTATAAAACTTGCAAAGGGGCTCAACTTCACCTGAAGACTGTGAATTTACTATTTCTGTGCCAACTGTTGCAGGAGCTAGCTGACCTATATTTCCTGCAACCATATTATTCTGTCCTGAAAAGCCTCCTGTAGCAGGCTGAGAAAGTGTCATTGGATTTACTGTTGTACCAAACTGACTTGAGGAGGCATTCCAACTTTCAGCAAGAGATTGTTGACTTGCAAAAGCTGCTTGAGAATTTTGCATCCCATAATAACTTTGTGCACCAGACTGGATCATGGTCGATCCAGGATTTGATGTATCCTGTATTTGACTAACCCTATCCGGGAAAGACTGTGACTTATTTAGAACCCCTGATTTTTCGTCAAAAAGGGAGTCACTAGAGAGTCTAGCACCAACATCTGAGTTGCTTCTCAAGTAAGCTTGTCCGTTTGAGAAGAGCTGCCAAGTGGCGGTTCCCACGGAGGCAGGTCCTTCTCAAACTTCCCAACCAAAGCATCAGCCAACAATATTGAGTCATCCTGCTTCTCATTAGACTTCCATATTTTCAAGTTAGGAGGGAAGTACCCACTGCTATTCCATTTACGCAACTGTACGATTGAGAAAGGGCCTTGGATTTTATTAGAAGGATCCATGTACTGCCATATCTTTTCAGATTCATTGACTGTTGGCTGTGATGCTGGTGTTGCAGGCCCCAAATTAGCCGTTGAAGTTTGAGATGAGACACCAGATAGCCCACGTGGAGTATTAGGTGTTGTGGCTTCCACATTAGCTTTGTGTGACCAACGTTTGGACTGTCTGATTTACCTGTGTAACCAGCACTTTCACCATGAGACGAGAATGTAGATCTCCGTCCATGAGGCGAATCCAAATGTGTACTTGACCACGTGTTTCGGTTTGACTCCCAGTTAGATTTTGAATCTCTTACAGCGCTCTACCCTCTCCTTTACCGGGAGACACTGGATTATTATCTTTCCTAAAGAAAGAACCTCTCCCCTTACTGAAGCTACCTGTATGAAAGAAAAATGAAGTCAATGTCAGAGTGGTAAGAATTTCAAATCAGGAAAGTAAATGACGGCAGAAAACAGTAAAATCAAGTCAAGTACTTCTCTCAGCATCCTCTTCTGGTTCTCTGGAGATTCATAATTCGGATCCATGGCAGGATCAACATGTATTTCCGGTTCTTCCTTTAGCCTACGAGCACGCTCCTCTGGAGTATTTAGAACCGTCAGCTTCTCTACACATTCTCTAAGCGTACATAGTGGTCAAGGCATGCAAGCTAAATTATTATTTGACAGAAAAAAGTAATATCATTGCAGAAAAAGACTAAATTCAAAAAATTACTAACAAGCAATCAGAGTATGAAAAAGAGGAGCAATTTAACCATAATATTGAACCATGGACCGCAACGACATATTGATTGATAAAAGAATGTCGAAAAGGATATTCTTTTCTGTGGCCCATATCACTGGCACGGTCACGAAGATGCGCAAGACGCATCTTTTCACTTTCAATCCACTGCAAAGATCCAAATGACGTTCATGAATAAGCAAATGAAAGAGAAGTGCTTGACTGGAAACTTCTATAGTCCTTCCAATAGTAGTTGCTTACATCATTGACTTTTACAAATGGAGAACCCTTGCCTTCTCCTGAATCTCTCCCTGGAAGATAGGATGGTTACACCATAGAAAAACAGTGCACAAATAACACACACACACACACAAATAATGTGCATTAACATTACCACTGTCATCCTTGCAATGAACCCCAACTTTATGCTTTGTCGCAAACGTTTGCACTCTCCTACAACAAGAATAATGACAGCATTCAGCAAATGCAAATACATCTACTGAATAAGTGCATGGCTACATCAGTATAGTAAACTAACAGTATAAATAGTGAAGCAACTGCAACTAAAACCAAAATTCATTAAAGATGGGAACTAGAAAACTAAATGTGTACTTTCTACTTAGTTTCGGTAAACGTCAAATGAATAGTAAAACAATCATATTTCTATCGATAAATACCTCAGTGAATTCTTGATTTGAAGTTATATCAATAGTAATAACCTCCTTCTTGTCCAAGTTTAGTATCTCTAGTGTTATATCAGTTGTCTTTTTTCCACATTTATACATCTCAGCAGCTGTTCCTGTCCCTGCGCACAAATACGGAAAATTCGGCAATCAGAATCATGAAGAGCCGATTCAACAACATCAGTTCTGAAAGTGTGCCATCTTACCAACAATCTGCACAAGTCGATAGATGTCTTGCCTTTGACCTGTACCAGATATCCGTATTCTCACAAATGCTCCAAGAACTTTTCACTAAATGTGTCAACATCACCCATCAGCTCTTCCATTAGGTTGCGACGCAGGTACACCAAGCCGATATTATGGTTATCTATCGCAGCGAAGTCACCAAGGTTCGTTTGCAGAGCTCTCTGATCATACTTACGTGATTTTCTTCTTTTTTCTGAACTCATCGCAACTGATGCTTCACTGTTACCATCAGCATCCTGGCTAGGATCAGGGTCTACAACACCACCGTGGTTGCCATCGTTATCAACTGGTGTGACCTCAGTCACGAGGAAATGCGATTCGATAAGCTTCAGCATTTCAAAATGCGCTACATGTTCTTTTCCAAAGAGACTATGGAGCAAAGGATCACAAACTATTTGGGCTTTCCTGCGAGGATCACGGAGATCTTCACGTTTGATATACTCAAGTACAAGTTGTTCAACTTCATGCTGGGAGAGCACTGATTTGTCACCATTCCTCATATGTGCAACAAAATCCAAGAGCTCCTTTGATGCCCAACTAGCCTCCTCAGCTGAGGATGTAGATCCATGCTCACTGCTTGAAGCACGCTTTGACGATTTTCTAACCTTTGCCCCTGTAGACTTCTTAGTCTTAGCATCACGGCCACCTGAGCCTCGCTTGGTATATTTCCGAGTGATGCCTTTCCCTTTGGAGCTGTCATCAGCAGCAGCACGCTTTAATCGCTTCTTTCCCCTCTTTTTTGGTGAACTGTCTGAATTAGCCTCTTCTTCATAATTTGTTTCAGGTAGTTCACGTATAATCAAAGAAGGTTCACTCTTTGGACCCCTAGCGACTGATATTTCTTCAAGTGTCAACGACAACTTCTCTTTCAAACTCAACCAATATTCCTTGAACAAATACCACCAGGTGTTTTTGTCATCAAAATCTACATCCTGTTAAATACAATTGTATAAGTAGAAAGTATGCACACTGGAACCATTAATAGGTCATTTCATACATGTAAAGTTGCTGACATGACAACTGCTGGGCAGAAAAAAATGACGCCTCGCAAGCAATTTGCAGCAAAACTAAGTTAGATGGGCATTTCATGACAACAAAGCAGAAGGAACGAACAAGCACATAACAAACAAAAAAATCAAATATCCCAAGGCTTACTGGAATATAAGAAGGTGCATATTTGAAACGAATAGGTCATTTGCGCAACATGCCATTGTATTTTCAAAATGGGTATTGACATATATGCGTTTAGCCACCCCTAGACAACATCACACCGACCATGATCTAAGAAGGATTAGGAAACACGCATAGTCGTAATCTTATAATTTACGGCAGTGTACCAGCCAGGATCTTCTCTCATGTAATCAGGGCTCCTGTTGCGGATCCAGCGGCACTGCAGCATCTACAGGTCCAACAGGCCCGAGATAGCATATGGCATGAAACAAATATGCTTGCCTACGCACGACCCATGTGAACAACCTCCTCCTCATCAAGCAGGTGCTTCAGTACCTCAAAGGCGCACTTCCTTGTGTCCTCCAGCTCACCACTTTGTTAACCGATGCTCTCATTTCCTACACCGACGCAGACTGGGCAGGCTGTTCCAACACCTGGTGCTAAACCTCTGGCTACTGTTCTATCTACGCAATAACCTTGGGTCGTGATCCCACGACAAAAGCACGATTTACAGCTACAGTGTGGAGACAGTACCATACGTGGCTAACATGATCGCTGAAGCTAGTTGGGCCGGCAACTACTTCAAAAACAACGAAGACCCTACTCCAAAGCAATGTTTTTTTCGGGTACAAGGTCCATGTGTAAACCTGTCAACAAACCCCGTCCATCATCAGATGACTAAGCAAATCGTAATTGATTCACTTTGTCCATAATTGTGCATCCATGGGGCAAGTTTGTGTTCTCCATGTGCCTTGTGGACCTCAATAATGAACATATAGGTGTACCCGTACTAAGGTCTCATTTGTTATCCTGCAGTTTATCCTGAGGATGCACCTTGTTTCTTGTAAGATGCACGCCAGTCAAACAAATTATGGCGGCGTGTGAAAAATAAACTTACTGTCAAAAGCAGAAACAACAAAATTGCATAACTTGGAAGGCAATTCTCAGGCAAGAGGTGTATGCAAAAACAATGTAGCAAGTTTTAGCATCAGGTAACAATAATGCAGAGCACTAGTTTTTGGTACACCGTACATGTTGAGTTGCCTACAAATTAGGTTCACTCATTTGATTTTAGGAAATAACAGAATACATGTTCACATGTATGCTCAAATTATGCGAACGTCTACAAAAACAGTTTTTCCAGGTCTAGAACTCTCATATGCTTATATGAACAAGAATCACAAAATACTAAACCATCTCCTTCATGCCATAGAAGAAACCAGAAGGTTATAGAAACAACAAGACATTGGATGAAATTAAGTTACTAAAACCTGAAAAAATATTAGATAGGAGAAGCTAAGAATAAGGTGAAATGGTTACCATTTGCTCGGTTGCCTCCTCTTTGTCCTCTATCATCATCACAGTATTCATACATGTCTCACAGAAACCTTTAGTTCCTCTGACACGTACGAAGTTTGTCTCCTTCATGCACGCTTTGCACAAGGAATAGGTACATGTGTAACACATTTGGCTAGCAGGTTTTTGACAGTTGCTACAAATGTGCCACCCTGACAAAATTAGCAAATTTAATGAAATCAAATAAGACAAATATACATATTTTGAGACATTTTATCTGTATACTAACTTACTAAGCATCAATCCATGTCATTGTCTACCTTTACAAAAAAAGTCAACATGATCGTCATCATATAGGTAAACTCATGTATCATTGAAATTTGAAAGTATTTCCTAGTTCATGCAGGGAATCAGATAGAAGAACATGCAACAAAGGGAATGCAGCAAATATAAGAGTTAATTGACAAATAACACATTCAATATATCAGATGCAGTATAACTGTGTAAAACAGGAAAATTATGTGACAATCCCACTATATGAATTATAAAGAAGCAAGCCCGTTGCATAAATTCCTCCTAGAAAACATGGATTTGGGAAGATTGTAACATGCATATCCAATTGTAAAAACACAACTATTGAAGAGCACTCGGAAGGGTTCGGACTAAAGATCATCCAACATACCACAAGTCCATTGACCCTTAGATTTGAAGAACTCATCATCCCGATTAACACAAGAATGATGATAAGCCTTAGGGCAAAACCTGAGGACACAAAATGAACAGTCAACAGCTGTAACAAATCGTTGTGTATTTTTTAATAACAGATGAAAATAACACAGCTGTTGCACAAACCTACGATCACAAACCACAAGGTCGCCACCATCAAAGCATATAAAGCACACCTCCTCCTCATCCTTCTTTTTAGGAGATGGCTTCACCACAGCTTGAGCCTTGGAAGATGCACGACCTCGCTTTGGGCGCCCTCCAGCCTTCTTTACCAACGGTGGAGGCTCATCATCGTCATCCTCCTCATATATCTGCACATCCTCTTCTTCAGGTAAACCACCAACCGTGTCAGCTTCAGCTTCTTGAACACTATCGGCTTCTTCAGTGACATTTTGGTCAGCCATGCCATCGTCTTCATCCTCATCACCAGTCATAGTAACCGCATTTTTTCCGATGCCCTCCACATCTGCACTGTCATCACCAGCTGAGGCAACATCCTGACTATTGTCCCCAGTCAGGCCAACTGTATCCACCTGTATGTCCTCACCTGCCTCTACCTTGACATCTCTACTCGTGGAAACTGCATCCACCTGTATGTCCTCACCTGTTGCACAAACACCAGCTGCATCAGTGCCTTCCTCTGCCTTGACATCTCTACTCATGGAAACTGCATCCATCTGCCTCCCATCATCCACGAAAGTTTCACCAGCTGTTGTAATCCCTTGGTCCTCATCGTCCTTTCCAGTTGAGGCAGGTACATCCATCTCCGTGACCTCCTCTTTAACAACATTACCAGCCATGTCATCTTCAGCTGAAGCCTGAACATTATAATCTTGTTCCGAAACACTAGCCGCCGACGGAACCTCGTTTTCCCGATGATCATCTACAGTCAGGCCAACCGCATCCACTTTCATGTCCTCAACCGTGGCATCAACAATAGATGCACTAGCAGCTTCTCCGTCAGCACCTCTGCTCGGGGAAACCGCATCCATCTGCCTACCCTCATCCACAGAAACATCACCAGCTGCTGCTCCAACCCCTTCCTCCTCAGTGGAGGCCATCTCGGTGCCCTCCTCTGCGATATCATCGTCATGTTCCACAAGCTCTTCTTCCATATCATTCAATTCAGCTGTACCAACTGCACAATCCATCGGTGCCCCCTCCTCATCCTGAGCACCCTCCCCATCACGTTCACCGCAGCAGCATCATCCATCCGAGGACCATCATCCTGCACGCCAGGTCCAGAGTGTGCGTCCTCGCCAGCACCATGATCAGTCTGGTCATCTAAGCCATATCCGTCTCCACGGGAACCATATCGGAGTCGCAATCCACAGCGGAAGCACCGGGATCATCCGCCGCAACAGCACCCTCATTCGACTGCAACCCAGCGCCAGCGCCTTCCTCATCCGCCGGACCGCAGTCGTTTAAAACTCCCACGGTCTCCGCCGCCACGGCATGCGCATCCTCCTCGGGCCTCTTGCCCTCTCCGGCGCCGTCGACCTCCAGCACGATGTCCGGGGTGGCCGCCATGGCCGTGTACAGGGACGGCCTGAAATCAGCGAGAGTTTGCGGGGAGTTAGCTCGGTGTTAAAGTGACCAGTCACCGGATAGCCGAAGCGAGAAGCTCGTACCTCAGAAATCAACGCCCGAGAGTGCCGGCCGGACGGGCGGGGCGGCGAGGTGGGACGGGGAGCCGCGACGCGGGTGAGAGTCGGAGGCGCGAGGCGTCGGCGGCGAGGTAGGACACGGGGACGGCGGCGGGTCTAGGGCACGGCGGCGGTGCTATAGGAGCCGCATCGATTTTGGATTGGAGCTTTGCTTTGGTTTGGTTGGGGTAGGGCACACCGAGGGGAACGTGGCGTGGGAGAGGAAGTGCAGCCATGGATGGACTCATCCCCGCTTGTACGGTGATGGGCCGGGCCGGGCTGGGCGTGGGCATCTCCTGTTGGTGGGCTATCGGACAATACCGCTTTGTATAGGAAAACGGCTGAAAAGCTTTTCTTTCCCCTAAAAAAAAGATTGAAGAGCTTTTCTTCCTTTCTTTTCTTTTTTGAGAGAATCTTCTTTTCTTTTCTGATAGAGAACATGACATAATATCCCCTCTCTTGCACCGACAATTGCATGGGTGCGGCGGGCACGTGGAGGTCGAGGGGGCGGGGGACTGTTGATGGAAGGGGAGGGCGCGTCCGGCGGCAGGCCCAGAGTGGGAGGATGGCCTGCGGCTCCGGCATTCTCGACGGCTTCGGCGGACGAGTCGTGGGTTTGGGAGGGTTTGCTTGCTCGCTCCGCAGAAGGTTAAATGTGAATTTAACTCTTACGGTGGGTGCCTCGAGGAGTCAGGGTTTGCTCTGAGTTAAGGTGGAAAAAATATGTGGATTTAACTCTTCTATTTCATCCAAAAGCTTAGGAGATTTGAATTATGCCGTCAAATATCAATCTCTCATCTTTTGAGTTTCATTCAAGATTACCTGGTGTGCTGAACGGTTAATCTAATGTGGTCTCAATCTCGAACGTTGTTCTATTGTCCTCCATAGTGTCGACTAAATCGCCACATAAGATGCATTAACATGGAACACATACAGCACTGAAGAAATTAATAGATATCATTTTGTGCGCGTTCACGCCTCAAAGATCTGGTAATGTTGCCAACTGATGAAAATCTTTTACAGCACTGGTTTTCTAAGTAATAGATTCATAAAGGACTCAAGACACATAAGCAATAAAGCACATCAAAACTACCAACACCGCACACTTACATCGAAGATATGTATTAGCAACTCATATAACAACTGTAACTCGAATTGATGGTGTCAACCATGCGGATTGCCTGCAGTGGTTCACTACCGCTTGCACTTAGCTTTCGCCATTTTCTTCCTCTTCTTCTTATCAGCCTTTGGGATCTTTGTCTTGCGAGTTTCCCTTTTTCTTCCTTCACCTTCTGCTTGTGTTCCTTCCGAGCAGCCTTCTTTTCCTCTGGGCCCATCTTTGTGGACTCCTGCCATGCCCCGTCTTCCTCAGAACCAGAGCAAGATTCGCTGTCATCTGAATCATCTTCCTCCTTGTTATCTGAGCACTTATTCTGCAGGTCCAAGGATTCTTCCGGTGTCTTTGGTGCCGGTTGTTCTTGCTGTTTATCGCTAGGCTCGTTTTTAGGCAGCACAGACCCTAATAGTGGCTGATCATAAAGCTTATCTGATGTTAGTTCATAACCAAGAGACTGATGTTGCGCCAAAAACATCAAAACAAACACAAAATAGTTTTTTAAAACTCGCATAAGAGATATGTGAGAGATCACGTCCAATATCTTCAACCCCATACGTAGAACCAATATAATTTTATAGTGCATACGAGATAAAATAGTTACCAAAGTAATGGTAAAACCATGAACCAAAATATATAAAAGTAGCAGGTTTTACGTTTGCAACGTAATGATTTATGGGTAAAAACATATGCAGTAAATAAAAGTATGATTCAGAGATCGGTCTGTCACTAAATATATATCATTATATGTATTCCTACCTGCACCAAGACTGTCGGAGCAATTTCATCATCCTTTTCAGCTATATCTCCATTTTCCAAAATCTTTTGCTGAACCTGATATACCGACAAATGTTGTTAACCATCAGGTTCTGTGCCCGGTCATGACTCCCAAGAAATCAATCATTACAATGTAATGTACCTACTGGAAGTAAAATAAAGACATACCTTCTCCAGGTAATCATCAACATCTTCATCAGCAATAGTTTGATCAACAACAAAATTAAATAGTTCTGTTACTGTCATGACAGCAACACCTCGTTTTTCAAAAAAGTCCTGGAAACAGCATTGCACACAACTTAAAGCCACCAGCTATCCATCGCTGGAAATTTTCAAAAAAAGCATTTAACTGTTACTCACATTAACATGCAAGCAATCCTCCTTGAGGAAATCCAACGCTAAAGGATGATCGAGGTCGACAGATTGTGAAACATCAATTATGTACAAGTGTCCCTGCACAACAAGCAAATAAGAATGAGAAAGGAACTTGTTAACTGGGAAATTGAAGAGGTTAAGAAAGTCTTAATCGGAAGTGTCGAGCTACCTCGTCATAAAGAATGTTGTATTCACTCAAATCACCATGGACAAGCTTGCACTTTTGGTAGAGTGTCCGCATTGTTGTAACTATCTGAAAAAGAAGCTGTGGTAAATATATGGGAAAATGGTACACTACAAGTATCCAAATCTAATATGGCTTGTGCTTCCATAGACCCCCAATGCTCACAATCGCATAAACGTACCGAAGGGGTATCTCGGTCTCCACCGGTGAGAGAGGGTAGGGCCAGGGTAGCCCGCCGAAGCCCAGATCCTTGAGAGGATATACCGTGTATGTACGTATCTGTTTTTTGGGCCCACGTCCGAGTGTGGCGCTATAGGAACCTCTTGTCCAAACGGGCCAAAAAGGGCTGTACGGTGGGTTTGGACCGGGTTTTGGAGTACCCAGATGAGGCCTAAATGACGATCGTGCCCCTAATCTGGGACAGGCAAGATTAAATCTCAGCCGTCCTTGTGTTCTGCTCAGGATACCTTTTCGCCCTTGGGGTCTATGGAAGCACAAGCCATCTAATATTTGGGTATTGTGTGGTTCTTCTATAGGTAAGACGATATTCAGCTGACATTTAGTGGTAAAGGGAACATGTTATCCATGGATATGGGCAAATAAAGAACAGCTATCGGCCGACTAGCTTAACCGCTAAATTATGCAGATGAGTTGTCCCACATTCGCAATTCAACATACACATTCTGCATGATAGCATGTAGAAACGTAAGTGGCCATTATAATTAAGTTCCAGCAACAAAAGTCATAAAGAAAACTGTATTTTGGACAATGGTGATCATAGAGACCCTCCCAGACTCATGTCACTACTCAAAAACAGCACTGTACACACATTAAATACCACGAGCTATCCATCTCTGGAAAACTTTAATTTAAATTGTAGAAAATATGGTGAAGGAATGCAGCAAGAGTAAAACCCTTTCTTGGGTTAAACACAAATGACATCCAAAGTGATCAAACTTGGACAAAGTTGCAACTATCTAGTTTGACTAATGGTAACATCTGCAATCATTTAGTACAGACAAAAGCTCCCACCACATCTTGCAAACTAAAGGATGACAGAATAAGAAATACAAAAATAGTTAGTATAAGGTGCAACTATTAACTTGCTAATCTTTGTCATGTACCTCAAAGTAAGCTTGACGCAACTTGTCATACGACAAACCAGCGTCCTTAAGGCGAGGAGCACGATGACCATTTTTTCCTGAAGGAGAACCGACTCAATTTATTAAATGTACCGATAATATCATGAAAGTACTGTCTTGTGAGATGTGCCGCCAGCACGGTGTATGCTTTGAACAATTAGTAGGTGGTGATCTATTATACCATTTCTACAGGCACTAAAATATGCTATCACAAGTTTTACCTATAAAATCCATCGCCAAAACATGAAGCTTCAAGTGCCTTGGCGTCGGGCAACGGATTCCTTTTTCTCCAACTCTGCAAAAGGTTTAGAATAAGTGTATGTAATTCAACGACCTATTTCATTTTATTTCACTAACTGGAGGCATTCTGTGAAGTATTGCAGAAGAAGATAAAAATATAAAGGGTGGAAACGTAATTTAGTGGTGGACGGAACAAAATAAACAATGGCAACCATAGCTTATGCCTCCAAGTGCATCTTCTTTTCTTGCAAAGATAAATCTATACTTACTATTAAAAGAGCAAACATGTGTTGAGCTGTGTTGATACATTAAATTTGAGCCTTTCGTTTGATCAACGATCCAGATTTCTTGACATATATGGGAGGCTAAAAACAATGTGTTGAGTTGTTTTCCGAGGCGTCATGGCACCGTTTTTACAGTCACATCTTGACATATATGGGAGGCTAAAAACAATGTACGGAATGGGGAAAAGACTATGTGGATATGATTGTGCAATTAACCTTTCAGATTTCTTTACTGATTGTTTGCTCCATTTGTAACTGGTCTTCAGGTATGTTTTGAAGGATTATGGCGCTGTTTTCTGCCATTGAGAGTAGTCCGAGAAATCATAATTTAGTTTTGTTGCAAGTGCCCATCCGAAATTATCACCTCCAAGACTCAAGACCAGTGTGTTTTATGAACCTGAAAAACACTGTCTAGAGGTAAATATAGCCCCAGTTTTCTCTGGCTATAAATTGCTTGATACTTAAACTATTTTGTTTTATTTTTTCGTTCAGGAACATGTGAAAAATATCAAAGAATTTGGTTCTCAGTATTAGGGAAGCATGTGATTTATCTTTGTTGTTCACCAATGCAGCAATATAATTGTGGTCTCAATACATTCAGAACAGGGAACTGTCGTCAAACAACTGTAGTTAGTACTCCAATAATAAACATGTCAGAACTTTGTATAAACCAGTCTTCTATTAGGCGTGTTAAGGATCACATAAAAACATAGTGCAAATAATATGATCTTTGTCGCTTGACAAAGATACTACGGGGGAAGCGCCATGACAAACTGCGCGCAGTTCAACAGTCAGAGGGCAGCAGCAGGACAGCGGGGCTGGTCTCGGGACAAGACGATGCTCAAGTTATGGAAGTCTGAAGATAAGAAAGAGTAGGGAAATAGGATCTGGCCATTGAAGAAGTGGGTCTGGGGAAGAACTTGGATTGGGAAAGTGTCCAAGAAAAACTAATATTTATTCCTTACAGGCAGGGCTTACTAGCAGGTAAACGCTGGGGCAATTTACTTTTCTTAGGTTCTTGTTAGACCATCTTTGTCTATTCTTATGTGTAGAAACCGTAAGCATGACAATAAAAGAAGGCCTTACATGAGATGCAACTTCACACATATTGCTTGAAAACAGTATTCAGGTCGGAACTCTGAACTGAAGACGAAGGCGTGCAACATGTGGATATAAGCAATTCGTGATGCGTGGCAGGGTCTGCAGGTGTTGAAAAGCTGAAGCCTGAATCCATGTATGTGTTTGTATCCTTTTTCTACTACCAAACACAGAGCACACGATTACTGTCATGAGTCAGTCAATTGTGTGTCTATGTATTGCTAATATGTACATCCAATTTTCAGATTTTATTTCTGTCAACAATTTTCAGCAAGTTTACTGAATTTTTAATCTGAACTAATCTTGGCTCTGATCAGCGTCCCCCTTTGAATCATGCATGCAGTAAATCGTGAAGATTCACCGAATGACAAATGTGCTCCTGATAAACTGAACATCCACTGCCCTTGTTATGATTTTTTCATCTTTTGTATCAAGCTTTGCCTTTATTTTATTTTGACAAATAACGTGCGTTGCACGTGCACGTCTACTAGTCCATTTTAACGAAAGAATCCCACTGGGAGAAATCTTGCCAAAATACTGAAACGGAAATCATTAAAAAAGCATTCGTAATGAGAATATTCCTCACCGAATAAGATTTCTCATTTCCTTTTCAGCCCAGGTCTTTACCATTTTCCGAGGATTATGCTTGCAGTAACCATGTCTAAAACGATAGTCCCCTTGAACATATCGGTCTCTATCCCTGCAATAAGTAAACGATGCAGTTTGTTCACATGCAAACTTTTTTTAATCAAAATAGTTAAGAAGTACAGGAAAGGTACAACAAATTGTGCAGAATCAGTATTCTGCAGTAGCTCACAGTGAGCATCCAGTTAGAAGACACAACAAGCATAAATCAATATCTTACTTAAAAACAAGGACAGAAGTTTTATAGACTTTGATTGCTAACTCGCTGCCATCTTTCTTTGTTGCATGGTATACATTTGCCTACATAGGAAAAAGACAAATCATCTGTGGCAGTTAATACTGAGTTACTGACTCATGATGAATAAAAAATTGCAATGTAGTTCTGGATGCATTCTCTATGTTTTTCTGTCAACAGCTAAAGTAGCGATGTACTCCGTAAACCGCAGATGTGATGACACTGGCAAGTAGCAAAAAACATGCAATGCAATATGCACAGCAAACTGAAGGTTACCTCTTTTCCAGTAGAAATACAACCATTTATTTCATCAAAAACACCTCTATTTAACATCCTGAACAAAACCATGCGTGTTCTCGGGTCAATAGCCTGCAAATAAAACAAAGATTGATGAAAAAGCAAGCACGCCCAGCCTATAAGAATTGAAATATCATGAAACCATCAGATCACGTAATCAAATCACATGTCCAATAGAACATTGTTTTAAGACACATAAAGACGAGAAATATTATTTAAACAAATGCAGCTGAATAAAAGAATAGATCGGATCATCCACCGGTTATCAGCATTAAAGCAATGGTACCTATTCAGTCAAGAGAACTCATAAACCAAAATGCCATAAGCCCCAAGAAGCGCACTATTGAAGCTAACATACTTCTACCTCATGAAATTACTACCGCAACAGGCAACGGAAAATGAAGCGGAAGTCAAGCCTGGTGAATGTATACAATGAGATTAAACAAGATTTAGATGTAGTTTTGTTAAGTAGTCAAAAGTGGACTAATGGTACCAACATGTAATCAGGAATGCAAAGGGTTTGGGAATATGTTACAATGGGAGGTACAGCAGAGCTGAAATGAAAATTCTTATCCATGTACATCATCAAACAAAGTGTTTTACAATCTAGCAACTAAACTTTGTTTTCTTGCATACTGTAAGGGAAGAAACAATTGAAACAGGAATATGCAGGTTGATTTCCCAAGAAGAGAATGAAATAAGCATCACCCAACAACAAAAACAAAATGTACAAACCTGTTCAACTGTAGCACGATCAGCCTTCCCAGTGTTCCTTGTTTTCCCAATTGTGGAGTCTCTTACATTGTCCCTGATTGCAGTCGTCACGGAATTTGACATCCCCACGTCCATTCTACCTTCCCACTCCTGAGTAGTTCAAAATTCACGATTCAGCGAAATAGTACAACACCCACCCATATGAATAAATCACGATCGCTGTTTCATTCTGATAACGATAATCATACGTTATGGCTCCGGTGTTACATAAAAACCGATACTGATATCAGTTAGCGGTTTGCGGAGTTAGGTTGGAAACTTAAGGCTTGTACAGCCGATACTACTAGGAGGCCTAGCTGGCTAGCTCCAAGATCAAGTATAACTGTTCTCTTTACTCATTGCAGTAACCAACTTTAACCACAAGATAATGAACCCTACTCCCTGATAGCATACATACGGCCAATAAATGTTGCCGAAATTTCGATCCAAGGTGACTAGGTGAGGAGCGGAGCGGAAACAGCATACCTCCAAGGGTCCGGCGCGGAAGTGCGAGGCTAACTTCTGTTGGCGGTTGGAGAGCGGCTGGAAGGTGCGTGAGAGCACGCCGCCGTGCGCGTTAGGCCTACGCGCCATGCCTCCAGCGCCCGAGAAGGTCCCGGAAATCCGCGTTGAGCCATCCGAACCCTCCACTGCGTCAAGCCAGTTTAGGGCGTCTCGCACGTACCAATCTTCATCCTCATCATCTTCCTCTTCCTCGTCCTCCTCCGCCTCCACGGGCTCCTCGGCTGGTTTCTCTTCAGCATCGGCAAAGGGGGCGTGCAACGGCGCGGCGGCTGTGGCGACGGCGGCCATGGTGACTCGTGCGGCAGCAGCAAAACTGTCGAGGGCACGGTCTCGTACAGGCCGGGCGACTATAACAACACCGCGCCGTGTACAGGGACGGGCCTGAAATCACCGAGAGTTTGCGGGGAGATAGCTCGGGATTGGAGTGGCCAGTCGCTGGATAGGCAGAGCGAGAGCTCGTACCTCGGAAATCAACGCCCGAGAGTGCCGGCCGGCCGGGCGGGGCGACGAGGTAGGACGGGGGGCCGCGACGCGGGTTAGAGTCGGAGTCGCGAGGCGTCGGCGGCGAGCTGCGGCGCGTGGACGGCGGCGGGTCTAGGGCACGGCGGCGGTTGTGACGGGTCGACGAATTTGGAGGGGATTCCCTATATATCGACCCGTGCTACGCACACCCCCGCGTGCTACTGGGCCGTACATGGGTCGCCCGAAACCCGGCCCATGTTCAAATTTGAACTTTTTTTGAAAACTGAATAATTTTTATTCAAATCTGAACGATTTTTGAATCTGAACGAAATTCAAATCTGAATAAATTTTAAATCTGAACAAATTTTGATTCTGAATGATTTTCAAATCTGAACGAATTTCGAGTCTGAACGAAATTCGAATCTGAACAAATTTTGAATCCGAACGAATTTCAAATCCGAACGAATTTCGGATTCGAACGAATTTCAAATCTGGAAAAAAAATTCAAATTTGAACATATTTTAGATCTGAATGAATTTCAAATCCGAACGATTTTGGTTCCGAAAATCTTTTAAAATTTTCAAATCCGAAAAAAGAAACAGGAAAAAACGAAATAGAATAAAGAAAAAAGAAACAGGAAAAAAAGAAAAAAAACCGAAAAGTGCAAAAAACATAGAACTATAGCTATTATCGTATTGGGCCGGCCCACGAAGGGGTGTGCGACGCTTGCCTATCATCGACCTGGTCGATGAATAGGTTTTGCCATTTGGAGCCACGTGGATTTTGGATTGGAGCTTTGGTTTGGTACGGTGATGGGCCGGGCCGGTCTGGGCTGGGAATTTTTTAAAGTTGTTTATTATAGAAAATGATTCAGATTTCGAATATTGCAGGAATAGGATGTCACGACACTTGGAATCTTAGAGGAACCAAAAATACAGGAATCAGTAAACATGTGTTGTTTGGTTGTACCGCGGGAAAATGCAGGGAATTTCTATACCGATTGAGTACATGGCATAGTTTTCATAGACACATAAGAATTTTTTCAAGAGGTCTCACCTCTTTCTAGAAATCCTATAGGATTATGGTTTAGGAAAGCAATCCATATAAATTCTATGTATTGAAATTCTATGCAACTCATAAAATCATTTGAACCAAAGAGGCCCTAAGAGTCACGAAAACATGTAAAAGAAAGTACAGCCAACACACAAGTTAGAGTATATCTGACGAGGTTTGCGTGTTACATGCTGAAAGAGCATTTCATTTCCCTAAGTGTTTTGATGTTTTTCGACAACACAATTAGTTGACTAATCTGGGTGTTAAATAGTTGCAGGAACATTTTTATATACTTTGTATATGCCCAGGTTTTTGTCAAGGAAGAAAATGAGCTATTTTCTGTCCCAGCCGGTAGTACCGCTATAGGCCCGATACTACCGCTATACGGCTATTTTCGGTACTGGAATCGCTCAGTTTTTAGCGCTACTGGCCCGGTAGTGGGCCGGTACTACCGGGTGGCGCGGTACTACCGCGTGGCTCCGTCCGGTACTACCGCTGCGGGCGGTGAGCGAAGGCCAGTTGACCATCCTCGACGACGGTTGACCCTGCGCTAGTCGGTACTACCGGGTGGAGCCCGGTACTACCGTTGCGGCCATATTTCGTCTGCAACGGCCAGTTTTCTTAGATTTGTTAGAACACAATTATTGAAGAACATTGGACAACTAGCTTGACCACCGCGTTGATACTTGGAGGATTGAAGGAGAAGGCCCGGATCTACATCTTCACCAAGCCATTCTTCATTTCCCCCTCATTCACTTGAGCGACCCTTTACTAGGATTTCCTTTGGGAAAACCTAGCTCATTATTGTACTCACTTGTTGTCTTTGTGACAGATTTGCAGCTGTTCGGGAGCCCCCAATCCTCGTGTGGGTTGTGCCCCGGATCGTTGTTGTAAGGGCTCCGGATTCCGCCTTGAAGGATTCTGATAGTGGAAGGTGAACCAAACCTTTGTGGTGCGGTTCATCGGAGAAGAAGGTGACGCCTTTGTGGCGGTTGAGTTTTGACCTTCGTGGTAGCTCACACCTCTCCAACGAGACGTACTCCCCTAAAAAGGAGGAACTCGGGAATACATCCTCGTCTCCGCGTGCTTTCACTTCGGTTACTTCTATCCTTGATTAACGTCTTTACTTAGTGTACCTTGCTTAGTTGTTAGCTTGTCATATAGGTAAATTCACCGTAGTTGCATATCTAGAGAATTTACCTTTTGTGTCAAGCCTAAATTGAAAAGGTACTAAAATTGAAGTATCACCTATTCACCCCCCCCCCCCCCTCTAGGTGTCATACGATCCTTTCACACGCCTCTCATATTATGTCTGGATATTATACCTAAGAATGATCATTTAGTTTGCCTTCACAAGAAAGTATTGACACTGCACCTAAACTAGTCGAGAACATGTCGTGGTATGTGAGAAAACAAATGTTGCAAGCACCCCATGACTTCATCTCTTCATTTACATGCAAAATGATGAATTCATTTTAGTTCTAGTCCAACCTTCATGCTAGAAAATACATGATTTCCCATATAACCCAACACAACATAATGGTCCATTTTTTACCTCTGTACATACCACACAATGCAACATAGTGTTATTTATATACAAACAATTTTACTCAATGTAATCTTGTTGCACTTGGACCAAAGTTGGGCCAATGTTTTTTAGGTGGCGTGTAGATCAAGGTGTCTCAGATTTTATATGAATGTACGTTAGCGGGCTGAATGTAGTAGTCAATTTAGGATTACATCCACATATAAATCCCCAATACTCAAAACTAGAGGTTAAAGCACATAATTTATAATCAACATAACTTTATATTTACTCGGTGTAGTTATTAAAAATTACATAATCTAGCATAAGTAGAGTTGTTAAAAATGTGATATAGCAGTTAAAATTGTGGTGTAACAGTACATCACTTATAATATGTATAGCAGTTCAAAATGTGGTATATATAGCAGTATAGCAGTTACACAACCAAATAGGGGGAGGGTTTATAGTGTTCATTAGAGAAGGCCACACAAGAGATAGGCGAACACCAATAGAAGTTGAGTATGTGCTACAAAATGTGGTGCTAGATACATATAATATCTCACTAAGACATATTCTGTTGTGCGATCCACCAAAGACATATGAACTAGTTAGTGCTGCAGAACTAAGAGGGCATAACATCTTCGATACATTTCTTCCTCGAAACAGGCTTACGCCCGCTATATTAATATAGCAACACCAAGATACAAGAAGCATGCTGAGGCCGCAGCACAACCAAGCCCAAAAGGAAAGAAAGAGAAATACAAAAGAAAACAAATGCCAACATCGGCAGAACGACAAAAACGAGGACGACCCGCAACCGCTGCGCCCGCCGGAGAGTTCCACCACGCTCCTAGCACATCGAAGCGCCGCATACCAAGCAACACCTTCAACAAGGGAGGCGACGACGACGCCGCTGCTGCCCGGACAAGTCCTAGGGTTTCCCCCGGTACGCGGAGGGAGTGGGATTGGGGTACACCCGACGCCCTTCAGGAAGGAACGGTGGCACCCGCAGGCGTCACCGCGTCGATGCCGGACGAGCCAACAAGAATTTCTCCCGACCCCCAAGAAACCACCACCCCGGACAAATCGAAGGCTTCCACCCATCTTGCCGCCCACCAGTACGCGCCACCACGGTCTTGGGACCATCCACGCCGTCACTCTGTGGTCATCGTCACGGGGCCTAGAAGCAGAGACGGGGGCCAGCAGGAACGGGGGTAGCAGCACCGCAGCCGACGGGAAGGAACTACCTCCACCGCGACACCTTCGCGGTAGCAGACCGGACGCGGAACAGGACACACCAGGCCCCTACTGGCCCGGCCGGGCCCTCACAGGCCCGCAAAGTCCCGTTGCCACGCTGCAGCAGGTCTGCTGCACGCGCCGCCACCACCCAGCCACCGCCGGAACACCTCCTCCGCCCCCAGGGAGCATCGCCGACGCGCAGGAGGCCGACGGCCCGCCCCAACCCAGATGAGGCCCAAACGGGCCCCGATCTGGGCCGACGACGGAGCCGCCAGCACCTCCCGGCCGCTCCGCCTCGCTGCAAGGGCAGCGCCGCCGCTCCTCCTCCCACCGGGCTCGCGGGATCTCACACCGCCGAGCCTGACCGCCGCCGGCCTAGCCACACCGCCGCAGGCCGCCGTGCCCCGCGCCACCTGACCACGCAGCGGGGAAAGTCCGCCCGCCGCCGCCGGCACCGCATAGGCAACGCCCGGCGGCCCGCGCCGGCGGCGGCGGAGGAGGAGGGGAGAGAGGAGGGACCGAGAAGGCGGCGGCTAGGGTTTGCCCCTGCTCGCCCGCGCGGGGGGCGAGACAGGAGCGGCTCAATCGATCAAATCCGATTCCTCTTCGATACATTTCTACCTATCCTTTTCCTTTAAGAACTTATTATTGTTTTACTGTGAACTCAACAACATTTGAACACATGAAAAATAATCACCTAAAAGTTAACACATTAATCTAAAACAAATTATTACAGTTTTTGGCCTAGGTTTGGGTCACTATGAAAAACACAGAAGTAAAAATTAAAGCGCGGATAAGGTCGTTGAAGATTATTCTACAATAGTAGAACCTGGTTGAGACCGCTACTTCAAAACGAAGCAAAACTACGGAGGATAGAACTCCAGTTGTAGCATGGCTTTGCTTTCTCTTGTTATATTTTCAGATATTTTTCAAAAATACAAAATTGATATGAATTTGTGCCAGAAAATGCCGGATAGCACAAAACACACATGGACACTTTTTTCAAACTTTGAATGGATGGCCTTTTGTTTTACGAAATAGGAACAATGAGCCGATAGGAAATAAAACTCATACAAAGTCACAAACTACAATCCCATAAAAATAAATTAAAAGCGTGACAATTATACAACAAAACATACGATAATCATTAGAGCATCTCCAGTCGGGGCGTCCAAACGGCCGCCCAAACGCCTTTGGGGCGTGCCGGACACAAAATCGCGCCCAAACGCGAATTCGGTCCGGCGCGGCCCAGTTTTGTGTCCGGCACGCCCAGCCCACGCCCTCAACTTGGGGAGGCTTGGGGCGGCCCCGGACGGAAGGAAACGCACGCCTCCGACACGCGGGCCACGCCTGGCAGTGACACACGGCCACGCCCCGCCGTGGTCAAAGGCGTCGTCAAAGGCGCGTGCCGCGTGGCGACTCCTCGTTTTCACGGCCGGCGGGCGGCCAGTGAGCCGTCGCGTTCTCTGCTCGCCGGAGTGAATGTGGCGCACCTTTTTGAGGCGAGCGGCGTTAATGCCACCGCTCTCCGGCGGCAATAAAATGCGCGCGCCGGCCTCCACTCATCGCCACTCTCGCCCTCGCCGTTCTCTCCCCCTCACCTCGCCGCTCCTTCTCCACTCGAAAACCGCCGTCGCTCTCTTTCTCCATGGCCGGCACCTGGAGGCGCACCGGCGGCGCCGCGGCCAACGGCTTCGCGCCGCGCACCCTGCTCAAGGATCAGACGGAGGCGCTGCGCGACAACGGCTATCCGGTGCCGCCGGATATGCGTGTTTGCCACGGGTTCGTCATCGGCGTCAACGGCATGCCGGTGATGAAGCCCCTGACGCGGGCGAACCGCGGCTTCACCGCCGCGGTTAACACGCACTACTGGCGTGATCTGACGCCGGAGCAGCGTCAGGACCCGCGCTGGGATCCGCGGAACCCGGCCAACCATGGCCGGTACGAGGCGGCGTTCCAGCGCACCTACGAGGAGGAATTCAACCGCTGGGACGGCCCCGGCCCGGCGCCGACGGACAAGAACGTCGCCGGGCGCGAGGCGTTCTGGAGCGTGCCCGGGCGCACGCTCTAGTTCGTGATGGACCACATCGCGAACGGCGGCTCGCTCCTGACGGCGGCGCCCGCCCTGCTCCGGCCGCCTGGGCACCACCGCCACCTCCGGCCAACCAGTGGGCGCCGCGCGCGACGCTGTCCTCGTCGCGCTCCACGGCGTCCTCGTCGCGGGCGTCATCCTCGCGCTCGTCCTCATCTCGCTCCCGTGCCTCCTCTCTGCTAACGCCGAAGCCGGAGCAGATGAAGGTGAAGGCGGAGCCGGAGCTCTCGCCGTTCATGGCGGAGCTCATAGCGGCGCAGGCGGGGACGGACGACGACGCCATTGCGGCGGCCGTCGAGGCCGCATCGATGGACGACGTGCCGCCGCTCGACGGCCCCTCGGCCTGCGCCTGGTCGGCGCGCGACACCGCCAAGGAGAAGGGCGTGCCCTTCTTCGACCTCACCGTCGACGACGGCCCAGGACCGAGCCGCGTCAAGGAGGAGGACGACGGCGCGTGGACCGGCGGCGCATGGAGCAGCGGCGGCGCAGGGAGCAGCGGCGGCGTGAAGGAGGAGGTGAAGGAGGAGGAGGAGGACCCCTACTACGCCTTCAGGCGCCGCTACCGGGGCCAGTAGATTAGGTTTAGTTTTTTAAAATTTCATTCGAATCTGTAAAATTTCCTAAAGTTTGAATGAAAATCGCCGAAGTTTAAGTTTACAAAAAATATTTGGGCGCCACGAGTGGGGAGCGACGGCGCCCAAAGGACTTGTCCGGGCGGCCTTTGGGCGCCCATTTGGGCGCCGCGAGTAGAGATGCTCTTAAGAAGCTATACTCAATTGCCGAACAACTTAGGATGTTCTATTTTTCTTGGTCCATCCGGATGAACCACATGAATTACGATGTTCTAATCATCAATTTGTGTCCGTAGCGTCTATGTTTGCTAGCTTATCCTTACATGTTCACTCTTGGTTCACTCTATTTCCTTTGGACATCGTACAATATATATCTCACTGCACCGGCACATCTCGCATGTCTTTCTCCTAACCATGTTGTGGATAATTTGGAAAGTGTGTAACACTTTTTTTTTGAAACAGGGCAAAAGCTTTGCCTTATATTAATAAAGTGTGTAACACTTGCATTACTTCATTGTGGACAACATCCTCCGGTTTGAAGTTGTGGGTATGAACCTTCGGTCGCACCGGCAAGTAACAAGAGCACTTGTGACCATTTTATGAGTTAATTAACTAAAGGGATTCCATTTAAACACTAGTGATATATCAGACCACTTCGAGTTAACTTATAAACCGCGGCCCCCCTTTTATTTCAGAAAAAAAGTTCTCTGGCACGTGACCAAAAGAACACATACAAGAGCTTCAGCAAGTACGTTTTGATGTCCCATGTCACATGGCAAAACTAATGGAAGAGAAAAACGTCGGCTTCGCATCATGATCGGGGAAAACTAGCAGAAGCTTCATAGGCAGAGGATTCATGTAGCACCAGCTCGACCCTTCACTGTGCAACTGTCGCTGTGAGGCTCAGCCGCCATCCGCCACCCCCGCGGCTAATTTGACAATTGAAACGATCATGGACGAGATCGCAAGTGACAAAAATGGATTGATCCAGACAAGAACACTGCCGTGGCTACTCCACAACCTCACAGCTCAGAGTGCAAGCGGGACCATCTGCGGGAGGCCGCGCGCCGCATACGCCGGTACGCTTATGCGGTATGCCGCGTACGGGCCACGTTTCTTTGCGGAGCCGCGCACGCCGCATACGATCACTCGCTAAGCTAGCTTGCTAGCTCGCTGGTCGATTTGCAGTTAGCTGCGACTGTATCAAATTAGCACGCAGCTAGGCTAGCTGGTCGTACGTAGCTAGCACGCAGCGGCGACTGCTAGCAGTTCACGTACCAAATCTTTTGTACGATGACAAAGTGAGAATAAAAAATACTGTATTAGGTAAGCTAATTAATCAATTGAATGTTTATCAAAAAAATTGCCATAACCTCACCTTAATTTTGGATAATTACATCACACAGCAAAGGATCCACAATATTTGTGCATACAGCACACAAAATATGGCATATTCAAACATACAATCCAACCCAAATGCACCTTCTGGAGCATTGAAATGCAGAGATGGGACATTAGTTGGAGGCACAGCATAAATGGCATGATAAAAAATGGACATTACATGAACAGTGTTCTATATTAGTACCAAGAGAGCAACATACAAACCACTCTTAGCATCCAGAAGTATCAGAACAGATCAAGAGGAACATTTTGATATCCTAAGAAGAAACAAAACGATGAATGGAGAGCACACTACATCTACATCAATGTTCTCAACAGATAAACACAGCTACCCATAAGCTCAATTCCAGCCTTCTCTGCACCAATGATTTCATTGCACATGAAGCCAAAATAGCACAAAGTTCAGACCTCATAGTCCAGGACACAGCACAGACCTCATAATTCAGGAGACTAATTTAACATCTGATCCTTGGAACAAAGACAACGAATCTGTTACAATTCCGAATTGGTTGCTGGACAGGAGACCACAAGAACATCAAAGCAACACTAGCGCACGCAAGCACCTGTACAAACAAATCGATCACTGCAGTTAATTAACCATCGATCCTAGCTTAAGCTTCTGAATTAATAATGAACAACACAAATAATGAGGGGAAAATACTTCTGAATTAAGTTTGTGCAAGAGTAATATATAAAGCTCATTGCTTTGCATCTTGTATTTCTGCAGCGCAGTAAGTAGTTCAAATTATTGAATGGCTTTTACATGCAAACAATATAGAAAGAACAGTAGTAGTCACCTCCTCTTATATTTCTGCAGCATCAAGATGAAATACTTTCATTCTTCTTAGCGTCTGAAAGTGGAAGAGAAATTTTATTAGCCACAAGAAAATATTATATGAGCCAAAGGAAAAAAGCTTAAGGAAAAAAATGCATACCGGCTGCCTTAAACCAGTCCTGTAGACATATCAAAGCCTCAACGGTAGTGGGCGTGAGGCTGCTCCTATAATCGCTGACGACGCGTCCACCGGTGCTAAAAGCCGACTCCGAAGGCACAGTCGAAGCAGGAATTGCCAATACGTCACGGGCAATTCTAGAGAGCACGGGATATATCTCAGATTTTACTTTCCACCAATGGAGAATGTCAATTTCCTCCTTTCGAGGTGTCAAATGTTCTTTCAGATAATGATCTAGCTCGGTACTTGACTGCTGTCTTTTAGACTTCATGTACTGATTCCACTCTGCTAGTGGGTCATCAGCATATTGCACCTCCTGAGTACCACTATCTCTATGTGACTCTTCAGCAAACTCTTTATTGTAATCCTTGAAGAGTTCCTCCATGTTTTTCTTCACTTCAACCATCCATGTTTCTGCCTCCTTTTCACTTCCAAATTCCCTCAACAAATACTCAAGGAGGTCGTATTTGTACCTCGGATAAAAAATAACAGGAATGCAAGCAGACATGTATGTCTCTGTCCAATACTGATTGAACTTGGTTTGCATCTGTTCAACCATACTTGCAATTATTATGTCTTGATCTGATGCTTCCTTCTTCTCAATTTTTCTGCTTAGAAGGGATCCTTCTTTATTCAACACTTTCTTGATGCTCCATAGCTGGTAGAAGTAAAGATGAGAAGTTGGGTACTTTGATCCTGAAAGTGTTTTTGTTGCTGTGTAGAAGACCTCCAACACCTTCAATACAGCTGCAGCCAATTGCCATTCAGAGTTCAAAGGAGCATACATGTACTCCTTATCTTGATTTTCTAGGGACTGCAATGCACTCCGAAGGGGTAAAGCAGCTTCAAGCATCAAGAAAGTTGAATTCCAGCGGCTGCTCACATCAGGACAAGGACTTCTTGCAGGCAGTCCTTCTTGCGCAATTATTCCAACAAATTTCTCAACTCTTGACTGTGAGCTTCTCACATACTTGACACTCTCTCTAATACTATTGACAACATTTTTTATCACTTTAAGACCATCTTGTACTATCAAATTGAACACGTGTGTAGCACAGCGAAAATGGAGCAACTTCCCTTCTAAAACTAGAAAACCTTTTGTTTTCAAGTTTTTCCTTAGTGAGTTGACCATGGCAGTGTTTACAGATGCATTGTCCAAAGTAAAGCTAAACAGCTTGTCTTCTAAGTTCCACTCTTGAAGACTTTTTAGAACTAAATTGAACATGTTTATTGAGTTGTGTGGTGTCTCCAACATAGCAAACCTTATGATATATCTATGAAGTATCCAAGCATCACTAACAAAATGACAAGTCAGGCAGAAGTATCCCAATTTTTGGCAGTAAGCTTCCTAAATGTATTCTTCTAGATGCAGTAAGCTTTCTACCCTAAATGTATCACTTATATATTTGTCAAGGGCAAGCACTAACTGCATTTTTTGGCAGAATTATAACGCGAAGCTCTCTGATTTCGGGCTCTCTGATGAAGTTGAGTAACCACCTAGGCTTTCTCTACATAGCAAAGAGGGATGGAGACTAAATAAAATGATTTGCACAGACTTTATTTTACAGCTCAGGTGTGCTGCGCCTTCTACTACCTGCCTTATACTACCTGTCTCGAAGCAGCAGGCTACCCAGGACTGACGGATAGGACAAAGACATAGAACTGGCAGAACCACATCGACAAAGACAGCAGCAGCCTCTGGTGGTCAGATAGGAAGATTGTTCAGGTACCTTGGCGATGTGGGAGCTGTCGGTGGTGTGCTTCTTGCGCTTCTTGATGAGGGAGCCGTCCTTGGACTGCGGCGCCTGCGGCCGCTTCCCGCCGGCGGCGTCCGCGCGCATCGTGGGATCACCGCCGCCGTCCGTGCGCGTCGGTGGTTCGCCGCCATCGATCCCTTGGCCGCCCACCCTCCCCACGCCTTCCGTGCCATGCTCGGGTTCGCCGCCATCGAACCCTTGGCCGCCCACCCTCCCCACGGCGTCCGTGCCCTGCTCGGCCTTCGGGGATGTTGATTTGAGGCAGGGATTCGAGGGAGAGGGAGAGGGAGCCCGAGGAGGAAGGGCGGCCATGGCGGTTGGCGGCGCCCGGCGCGCCGGAGAAGAGGACGAAGGATGCAGCGCTGCCTGTGCTTTGACTTCTGTTTGGTCCTGCGGCTCTGCCTCGTGCGATATGCGGCGTCGACGCGGCAACCGCGGCCTGGCCCATCCGCACCGTTTTTTTTCTTAACGCGGATGCTCGCATCGTAAGTTAGGTGGGCCAAAAATAGCGGCGCCGCGGCGGGCCGCTACCGCTTGCACCGTGACTCACAGCGCCACACGGTATACATCTACTCAGGCGAGGATAAGCCAATTGTGGAGCTCGTAAAGGATACAACAAAAATGTAGTACTACTAGACATTTTTGGCAGCGAGGGATGTCTCCGTTTGCTGTCCTCGTCGCCGCCCTCCTCGCCTTGGGCTGTGTTGTCGTCAGGAAGGTTCGAAGCCGCAGCAGCAAGCTCCCGCCCTCGCCGCCTTGGCTGCCGGTGCTCGGCCACCTCCACCTCCTGGGTCGCCTCCCGCACCGCTCCCTGCGGGACCTGCACGCTCGGTACGGCACCGACGGCGGCCTCCTGTTCTTGCAGCTCGGGCGCAGGCCGACGCTGGTGGTGTCCACGCCGGCGGCGGCTGCGGACCAGTACAGGAACCACGATCTCGCCTTCGCCTCCCGCGTGCCCAGCGCGGTCGTGGACAAGCTCACCTACGGCTCCGACAACATCTCCTTCGCGCCCTATGGCGACGCCTGGCGCCGCAGCCTGGCAGCAAGAAGATGGCCGTGGTCCACCTCCTTTCCCCGCGACGTGCCGACTCCTTCGCCCCTGTGCGCGCCGCCGAGGTGGCCTCTCTCGTCGCCGGGATCCGCCGCGCGGCCGCGGCCACGGCGGCAGGCGATGGCGCCGTGGAGGTGAGGGAGCTCCTCCACGAGTACAGCAACGCGGTGGTCACCCGCGCGGCCACCGGCGCCGCGGGTGCCACGGCGGAGAGGATTAAGCGGCTGTTGGGAACTCCGCGGCGTTCATGTCGGGACTCCAGGCGGAGGACGTGATGCCGGACGCGGCGGCGAAGGTGGTGAGGTGGGCGACGGGGCTCGAGAAGAGGCTCGACCGCGAGGTCGAGGCGTGGGAGGAGTTCCTATCCGAGATAGTTGCCGAGCACATGCCACATGGAGAAAAATGAGAAGCTCGGCGCGGGGGAGGAGGACTTCTTGGACGTTTTGCTGCGGCTGCGAGAAGAAGGCACCGCCGGACTCGAGCTCACCAACGATCGCATCAAAAGCATCATCAAGGTGATCGGCCTGCATTAGTAGAATTCGTTTTTCAATTTCTTAGCAGATTGTAACCATACTATTTTTCTCTGCTCTACTCTGTGCCCATTTCTTGCATATGCAGGACATGATCGGCGCCGGAACAGAGACAACGACCCTCACGTTGGAATGGGCCATGGTGGAGCTCGTCGGGAACCCACGTGCAATGCACAAGCTGCGGGACGAGATCGCGCAAGTCACCGGCAACAACGCCACCATCGAGGAAGACGACCTGAGCAGGATGGAGTACCTCAAGGCGGTGCTGAAGGAGGTGCTCAGGCTCCACCCGCCGGCGCCACTCCTTATCCCGCACGAGTCCGCGACGGCGGCGGTCGTCCAGGGATACGAGATCCCGGCGAATACGGCCGTCTTCATCAACGTGTGGGCGATCGGGAGGGACCCAGCCGCGTGGGGCGAGACGGCGGACGAGTTCTGGCCAGAGCGGTTCCTGGGCGGCGGAAGCGCGGCGGACGTGGACATGAGGGGGAACGACTACCAGCTGCTCCCGTTTGGCGCCGGCCGGCGGCTCTGCCCCGGCATTAGCTTCGCAATGCCCGTGCTGGAGGGTGCGCTCGCTAGCCTCGTGCGCCATTTCGATTGGGAGCTTCCCGCCGGGACGCGTCTGGACATGACCGAGGCGCCGGGGCTGACCACGCCGCCGCTGGCTCCTCTGCGCCTCGTCCCCAAGTGCAGGACCTTGTTTAGTTAGGCAGCAGTAGGAGCGTCACGTACGCTGCTGAATACAGAGCACCTCGTCGATGATCCTAGTGTTATGCGGCCTGTTCGTATGATTTTCTTCATATCCTGTTCGTGTTCATCGAGTGCTCTCCCAGTTCCCAACCTCTCTACAGGCTTGATAAAATGTCCCAAAGAGAGTTGTCGACTATTTTCAAAGGACAATGAGAAATTCCACTAAAAATGAATAAGGGTTCTTCAAACTGTTAAACTACATGTATCATACGGTATAGGTATGGTGTAGTACACCAACCTATACGGTATACCCTTTGTACACCGCCTCGAGAGGGCTTTTCTCTCCTATATAAACACGTACCCGAACCCCTAACGGGGTATCGTTTCCGCCTAGATTTAAAATGGTATCAGAGCCTAGCCTCTTCCACCTCTAGCCGCCGATCCGATCTCACAACCAGAAAACCCAAAACCCTAGAAAACCCACGACCACAATCCCGTGCCGCACCCATGGCGAGCTCCTCGAACTCGCTACCTAGCCTTGCCGCACTTGGATCCCCTCCCTCCACCAAGCTGACTAGGTCCAATTATCTGTTTTGGCAAACCTTAGTCCTTCCGCCGATCCGTGGTGCTCATGCCTATGGCCTCCTCGATGGATCTGAGCCCGCCCCGGCGAAAACCCTGGAGGTTGATGATGAAAACAGGAAGAAAACCATAATCCCCAACCCAGCCTACACCTCCTGGTCACGCGGGATCAGATGGTGCTCGGGTTCCTCAACACTCGTTGTCACCAGAAATCGTTGCTCATGTCCTGGGGCTGCAGACCGCCGCCGATGTGTGGGCGGTCAGCACTCGCATGTTCTCCTCGCCCTCTCGAACGAGGATCAATCACCTGCGAGGCTGCCTCAACAACACCAAGAAGAATGATCTGACGGCCGCAGCCTTCTTCGCCAAGCTCAAGAGCTTCTCCTCCGAACTCGCTGCCGCCGGAAAACCAGTAGAAGATGACGAGATGATCGGGTACATCCTCAACGGCCTCGATCACACCTACAACGACCTCGTGACCTCGGTCAATGGTAATCCTGGAACTACACTTGATGATCTTTTTAGTCAAATCTGTGCTCATGATCTACGTCGAGATATGCTCTCCGAGACTGGACAGGACACCTCCTTCGTCTCCTCTGCCAACACTGCTCGCAGGGGAGATGGGGGCCGTGACAATCGCCTCCGTGGAGATCGGGGCCGATCTGCTGAACGTGATGCCGATCGTGGTGGTGACCGCGGTGGCAGCCGTGGTGACTACCGCGGAGACCGCGGTGACTACCGTGGCGATCGTGGCAGCCGTGGTGACTACCGTGGTGATCGCGGCGATCGCCGCGGTGGAGATCAAGGACGACGTGATGGTGGCCGCCGTCGCGATGATGGCCGCCGTGATGATCAAGGCCGCCGTGATGGTGGTCGACGTCGTGATGATGGAGGCCGTCGCGATGATGGAGGACGTCGTGATCGTGACAACGGGGGACGTCGTCGCCATGGTCGTGCACCAACCCCCTTTGTTGACGTCACATGCCAAATCTGTAAGATCCATGGCCACCCAGCTTCTGATTGCTGGTGGCGCTACAAGAACGACGACTCCGACAGTGATGATGGCCATCAGGACGACAAGGCTGCGCATATGGCCTCCTACGGTGTGGATACCAACTGGTATTCCGACACCGGAGCCACCGACCACATCACCGGCCAACTGAGCAAGCTCTCCACGCGAGAGAAATACAATGGACATGAGCGTGTCCACACGGCCGACGGCAATGGTATGCAAATATGTCATATTGGTTCTTCAACATTACGCACCCCACATGCATCTTTACATCTAAACAACATTCTTCATGTTCCTAATGCTTCCAAAAATCTTTTATCCATTCATAAGCTTACCCTTGACAATGATGTATTTCTTGAGTTTCACCCATCTTTCTTTTTGATTAAGGACCAGGCCACAAGGAGAATCGTGTTTAAGGGTCCCTGTCATGGTGGTCTCTACCCCTTAGTGCCTATCTCTACGGGGTCTTCCAAGCATGCATTCATCTCAATAAAGCCTTCTTCATCTACATGGCATCGTCGCTTAGGGCATCCTTCCTCTTTTGTGGTGCAACAAGTTCTTAGGAAGCATAAGTTATCTTACACTCCTGAAATAAATCCTTACATTTGTGATTCTTGTCAACTAGCAAAAAGTCATCAATTGCCATATCCAGTTTCCACTGTTCCATTGGAACAAGTGTTTTCCGATGTATGGGGTCCTGCCCCTGCCTCTGTTGGCAAGCACACTTATTATGTAAGCTTTATCGATGATTTTAGTAAATTCACTTGGATATATTTGCTCAAGAATCGTTCTGATGTTTATCAAGTTTTTTTGAACTTTCAACAACTAGTGGAACGCAAGTTTAATAGAAAAATTATAACTATGCAAACTGATTGGGGTGGCGAATATGAGAAACTCCATAGTTTCTTTCAACAGATTGGCATTACTCATCATGTCTCATGCCCACATGCTCATCAATAAAATGGGTCTGCTGAGCGTAAACACCGTCACATTGTTGAGGTTGGCCTTGCCTTGCTTGCCAATGCCTCCATGACTCTCAAGTTTTGGGATGAAGCTTTCCTTACCGCCACCTTTCTTATAAACTTGCTTCCTAGTAAAGTGATTAATCTTGATACCCCGGTTGAACGTCTCCTAAACACCAAGCCTAACTATGAGTCTCTCGAGTTTTTGGTTGCGCATGTTGGCCGAATCTTCGTCCCTACAACAAACGGAAACTTGCTTTTCGATCTACACGATGTGTCTTCTTGGGTATAGCCCTCGTCACAAAGGTGTTAAATGCCTTGATGTTTCAACCGGACGCGTATATATCTCCAGAGATGTTGTTTTTGATGAGAATATTTTTCCCTTTGCTGCCTTGCATCCTAACGCCGGCAAACGTCTCAAACGTGATATTCTTCTCCTTCCTACATCATCTCATGTTGGGGGGTGCAAATGTTGATGATCATATGCCATTGCCTTTTGTACCTGTCACTAATCATGGTCAGGTTGCTACGGATCAGTCAGGAGAAAATCCGGATCAAAACAATGCCGAAATGAGTGAAAGCAGTGCAGAAAATGATGCTGAAACAGATTCGAAAGAAGACGAATTTGGCGCTGAACACGAGGAGGATTCAGGTGCTGCAGGTGTTGATCCCGAGGACGATCCTCCTGCTCCATATTCGCTTGTGTCATCCGCCGGTGCATCCTCGCCTGCCGTGTCGCCAGGTGGGCCTGCGCCATCCGCAGGCGCGTCCTCGCCTATCGCGTCGCCTGGTTCCGGTGGGCCGTCCGAGGTGGCATCCTCCGGTTTGCCGCACTACTCCTCGCCCGTCGTACATGGTGGGACCCCGAGCGGTCTCCATCACCTGCACCCACCAGCTCGGCCCACGCTGAGAAACATGACACAGATGTCAGCAAGTCAGCGGGCGCCACGTCGCCTGTTGTCTCCTCCGATGCAGTCACACCTGAGGGATCCTCTGCGCATGTGGATCCTGCAGTTGCTCCTGTGGGGGCAGCTCGAACACGACTTCAGAAAGGTATAAAAAGACCGAAGGAGTATAAGGATGGCACAATCAAGTATGGTAGACAACCTGCAATTTATAGAAATGGAAATTATGTTAGATATGGTATGCTAACATCTACAGGAGAACCATCTTCTCTTGCTGAGGCTCTTGATCATCCAAAGTGGAAAAAGG
This sequence comes from Poa pratensis, assembly GCA_947311845.1. NCBI lineage: Eukaryota > Viridiplantae > Streptophyta > Magnoliopsida > Poales > Poaceae > Poa > Poa pratensis. Next base: position 8,243,843 of record CAMZMU010000083.1, read on the forward strand.
CAATGGAAGAAGAACATGATGCTTTGCTACAAAATAAAACTTGGCACCTTGTTCCACCAAGTCCAAACAAAAATCTGATTGATTGTAAGTGGGTGTATCGTATCAAAGAAAATGCTGATGGTACAATTGACAGATATAAAGCTCGGTTAGTTGCAAAGGGATTCAAACAAAGGTATGGCATAGATTATGAAGATACTTTTTGATAAGGGTATACATCTCGGGTACCCTACCGTGAGGGTACCTGGTGCACGTGACGACTAAGGCCCAATAGCGAAGAGCCTACTCGAAGCCCAAGACAAGAGGCCCAAGAAGATGGAGTACCCTCCAAGATTAGACATAGGCATAGTCGGTTTAGACTTTCCTTACATGTAAACTAGGTCGGTTACGAACTCCCGAGACCCAGCCTATTTAAAGGCTGGGAGGGGTGCCGATCTAGGCAAGCCATACTCAAACCACCAAAGCTCTAGCGAGATCGACATCTCGCCGGAGCCACCTTGTAACCGCATAATCTCACACGATCAATAACAGACAAGCAGGAAGTAGGGTCTTTACCTCCACCCGAGGGGCCTGAACCTGGGTAAATCTTTGCCTCTGCTTGTCAGCCGACGAAACTACCAGTACTACCACGTTCTCTCCCCATAATCTCAACCCTAGGTCCTTAACCATGGGATTTGATGAGTACCCTCGTCAATTGGCGCCGTCTGTGGGAAAGAATAGTGCTGGACTCACGGTTCCATCGGAAAACGGCGACTCGCCGATCGGATCTACAAACGGCAACTCGCCGGCTGCATCAACAAACCAGAACTCGCCGACTCGGGCACACACGGCAACTCGCCGACTCACTCGACAAACGGCAGCACGCCAGCTTCACCTGCAAAAAGCACATCGATCCTCTGATGGATTTCGAGCCACACTCGCCAGAATTCCAGGAGGCCTTCTCCGATCTCGAGTCAGGTTTGGGTTTAACCGTTGGTTCGTTCAATTTTTTCGTCAACAAGCTTGGTGTGCAGGACTTGACGATCCACGCCAACTCGCGACTTCCGCACCCGAGGCTCCATCGGTTGCGGCTCCTTCGACTGCGGATCCATCAACTGCGTCCATACCATCGTCGATCCTCCAAGCTTGCTCGTCTGCAACAACCATGTCCACACGAGAGATGACGAGCTCATTGAAGAACTCCAGGAGGAGGCCGAATCAGCATACCGCACAAACGATCCCGAGCTCGATCTCCCACTCGAGGATAGTTTCGACTGCGGGATCTCCCTCAGCGACTTCGACGAGCCCGAAACTCATATCGACAACCACGTCGACTCCGAGATCTGCACCAACAACAACCTCGACTTCGAGATTCATAACAACTTCGCCGACGCCGAGATGAGCATAGGCGATGAAGGCATCGACAGCGAGATCCGTCCAGACGGACCACTCGATGGGCATATCGACTCCGACATGAGCCTTGATGACGACGTCGAGTCCATGACGGGACTCGAAAACACATAACATACCCTCGGGTGATACCCCAGCAGGTCTACGTTGCCATCGCCGCAGAATCATCAGATGCTGCGGCCAGTCGCAGGCCTACAGAATTCCCGTGCACAGTTACTATGCCGGACGGAGTCACAACTCTCACAATCACTGCTGAGATGGCAGCAAAAGCAGATAAAGTCATCAAGGAGTGCACAATGATGCCAGCAGACGCAACACAGAGGAGATGTTGACCTTCCAGTACTTCAACTGGCAGGAATCACTTCGACTGCGGCAGGTCAGAGCAACACTCGAAGAACGCAAAAAGCAAGCTAGCTTGTCGAGTGCGCAGAAGACAGCTCTCCCTGAGCTCCACCGGGCGAGCAGACACAAGACCCAGATCAAGGCTGTCACACCTCTCGCCGGAGAGAGGGCGGCACTCACCCGCAACTTAGGCAACTCTTTCATGACATACGACGAGGAGGGAGTGCCAGTACCCAAAACAGCTGCGGGTGCTCTCTTTACCGCTGCAGCATACCTAGAGGCAATCAAGCCTCCAGCTGATGACCCCAATGCAAAACTACATCGCCAACAGATCAAATCACTCGCCTTAGCGGCGAAGGCCATACGCCAAATCCAAAACTCCAGGAGGGAGTCGAGACCGTGCCTAGTTGACACGCGTCGTGAAGAGCACAATCGCAGTGGTCGCCGCCACCACTCGAAGGAAAGAAGCGGCTCGCGTAGGCGCAGGTCCAGGAGCAGATCACGCAGATCTTACAGTAGCGACTCATACTCTGATCGAGAGCCTGAGCCACATGGAGCTCTGTGCTTCACTCGACGCGTCCGCGAGACACGGATGCCCAAAGGGTTCAAACTCACATCTGAACAGCCCAAGTACACGGGTCGACAGGAACCTTCGGGTGGCTGGAAGACTACAGGCTGGCTGTCGCGTGCCAGCGAGGCACAAACACCACAGCCATGCAATACATACGACTCATGCTCGAAGGCACAGCCCGCGACTGGCTCAAGGCTACCTCCATCAACATACGACTCGTGGGATCACTTCCGCACTGACTTCATCAAAAACTTCGAGCCTCTATGTGAGCGCCCAAAAACGTTCGAGGAGCTGCGAGCTGCGTTCAACGGTCAGACGAAACGTTGAGGTCATACATCAGACGATGGACTGAGATACGCAACTCAGTCGGAGTAATTTCAGAAGATATGGCCATGGATGCTTTCATAATGGGCCTCGCCAGGCGGACTTCAAAGAAGCACTTGGTCGCAAAAAGCCAACCTCTGTGGCTAACCTCTTGATGATCGCGACTGAGTGGGCAGACGGAGAAGACATGGCGCGCACCACACGCGGGTCCTCACCCCGTGACAATCATGAAAGCGGCAGTCGAAGCCGCAGAGACTCATACAGAGACGACCGAAGGCGCAAGCGTTCAAAACGTCACTACGACGACGACAGACCCGAATTCATGGCGGCTGGGTTCTCCACACCCCGCAATGACCAAGACAGAAGCGACCGACGGTCAGAAGATCGGCGGACAGTCGAGATGATCGCGGGACAGTCGAGATGATCGCGGGACAGTCGAGACCGCGGCCAACGCAGTGATAGCTACAAGAGGAAAGACTGGCGCAAGTCACGATCGGCACAATCCGAGCGATCATTCGAAGAAAAGATGGATGCTGATTGCAGATTCCACCTGTACAAGGGGGAAGACGGAAAACTGCGCTCCAATCACTCGATGAGAAACTGCAGGGAGTTCGACCAAATGGCGACTGATTACGTAAATCTCAGAAAGGCAGCAGCCACACCCGCACCTGCTGCCTCAGCCAAACAATGTGCCTGTTCTGATGGCACCACCTCCACCACCACAGCCTGCCGCAGGCGGAAATCTCGCGGGTGCCATACAGCCCGTACCTCGGGTGGACGAACCTCAGTACCCTCCGCCCCAAGGGCAGATGTACATGATACAGAAAGGTCGCCCTTCCAACAGGGAGCAAAAACTTCGCACTCGACAAGTAAACATGGCGGTCATGTCACCTCCTGCGTAACTGAATTCTTGAAGGGATCTGAAACTGCAATAAGCTTCAGCAGAGAGGACCACCCTCCATCGGTCGTTCGTCCAGGGCACTCTGCTCTGGTACTCGACGCACAAATTGGAGGCTACGCCATGTCCAAGGTCTTCATGGATGGTGGCAGCGGCATAAACATCATCTTCGCAGATACGCTCCGCAAAATGAACAGGTCAGTCGAAAACCTGCCAAGATCTTCAAATACCTTTCACGGTATCGTCCCAGGCAAAGCAATAAGCCCAGAAGGCACCATACAACTCGACGTAACGTTCGGGGACAAGAACCACTTCAGGACAGAGTCGATTGAGTTCGAAGTTGTCGACTGGAAGTCACAATACCATGCTATACTTGGACGCCCGACGTTCGCTCGATTCATGGCGGTGCCACACTACGCATACCTCCAGCTGAAGATGCCTGGACCAAAAGGAGTAATCACAGTCAAGGGAAACTTCCAAAAGTCTGACTCTTGCGACCGAGAGTTTAGCAAAATCTCTGAGATGTTTGGCATGGAAGCAACACTCGCCGATCTAGCGGTCTCCAACGATCGAACACTTATGCCGGCACAAAAAGGTGGCAGTCGACAGAGCATTCAATGCCACCAATGACACAAGATCGCATCAGGTGCACCCGACTGACCCGACCAAGACAGTCAATGTCTCGTCGAGTCTGCCTATCGCATAGGAAAGCGCGCTCGTCGAATTCCTCCGTGAGAACTGGGATATATTTGCATGGTGTCCAGCCGACATGCCAGGTATTCCCAGGGAATTCGCCGAGCACTCTCTCCAATTATTTCCAGATGCTAAACCAGTCAAGCAAACAATGCGCCGCATATCCGGCCCAAAAAGAACCGCAGTCGAAGCCGAAGTCGACAGGCTACTCGCAGCAGGTTTCATCAGAGAAATCAAGAAATCACAATGGGTGGCCAACCCCGTACTCGTAGAGAAGAAGCACACAGATATCCTTCGGATGTGCGTAGATTTCAGCACTCAATAATGTGTCCAAAGGATCACTTTCCACTACCTCGAATCGACCAGATCGTCGACTCCACCGCCGGGTGCGCTCGCTTGTCCTTCCTGGATGCTTACTCGGGTTACCACCAGATAAGGATGAAGGAAGAGGATGAAGAGAAAACGGCGTTCATAACCCCACTCGGGGTCTACTGCTACACACAATGCCTTTCGGGCTCAAGAACGCAGGCGCAACCTACCAGCGCATGATGCAAGACTGCCTCAAGAAGCAAATTGGGCGAAACGTCCAGGTCTATGTAGATGACATCGTCATCACAACAAGGAGGAAAACACACTACTCGATGACTTGCGAGAGACGTTCGCAAACCTCAAACGCTTCCACATCAAGCTCAACCCGAAGAAGTGCACGTTCGGCGTGCCAGCCGGGCAACTCCTCGGGTATCTAGTCTCAGCTCGAGGAATCGAGGCAGACCCGGAGAAAATACAGGCCATCTTGACGATGCAAAGGCCTTCAAAGCTCCATGACGTGCAAAAGTTAGCGGGTCGAGTGCAGCACTCAGTCGATTCATCAGCAAGCTAGGCGAAAAAGCACTCCCGTTCTATCGACTGATGAAGAAAGCAGACAAATTCGAGTGGACGCCAGAAGCCGAAGCAGCCTTCACGGACCTCAAGCGAGTCCTCACAAGCCCTCCAATCCTCGTCGCACCAAGGGAACGCGAGCCACTATACCTATATGTCTCCGCAACTAACAGGGTGGTGAGCACCGTACTGGTAGTCGAACGAAGGGAGGAGGGACACGCCCAAAGCATACAACGTCCAGTCTATTACTTGAGTGAAGTGCTCTCCATATCAAAGCAGCGGTACCCGCACTATCAAAAGCTGGCCTACGCCGTGTTCATGTCCTCAAGGAAGCTGACGCATTACTTCTCCGAGCACCCGATCACTGTAATCAGCACCTCAGGGATCGGGGACATCCTCACAAACCCCAACGCAACTGGGCGAGTCGCAAAATGGCTCATCGAGCTAGCACCACGAGATATCAAGTATGATTACCCGAAGGCCATCAAAGCACAAGTCTTACCTGACTTCCACACCGAGTGGATCGAAGCTCAGCTGCCAGGAGCACCAGATGTGTCCAACTCATGGACTATGTACTTTGACGGCTCAAAGAAAAACGAAGGCGCAGGCGCAGGTGTCATCCTCATATCACCAAAAGGCGACAAGCTCGCTATATCCTGCAGATGGGATTCGAGTTCCCATCCAATAACGAAGCAGAGTACGAGGCCCTGATCCATGGCATGAGGATGGCCAAAGCCCTCGGGTGCACTCGACTGATGATCTACGGTGACTCGAATCTTGTGGTGCAGCAAACAATGAAGGCCTGCGATGCAATCGCAGATAACATGATCGCCTACCGTGACCTGTACAACTCATGGAGGGCAGCTTCGAAGGCTGCGAGTTGCGGCACATAGGGCGTGAGAGCAATGAAGAAGCAGATAAGCTAGCCAACATTGGCGCGACCAAAGCACCAGTTCCACCTGGTGTCTTCTTCGAGCGCATCGAGCACAGTCCATCAAGAAAAAGCGAGCATCTCCTACATCAGCCGCACCAGCCAAGAGCAAAGCACCTAGCACAGAGGACCCGCCAGTCGAGGTACTCCTCATCGAGCCAACTTGGACTCAACCTTTCCTCGCATACATACTCCGCGGCGAGGTACCTGAAGACATAACAGAGTCAAGACGCGTCACTCGACGATCTAAAGCATACACTGTCATCAACGGTGAACTATACAAGCGCAGCATATCAGGTATGTTCCAACGTTGCATAGCATTTGAAGATGGCCAAGCCATCCTTCGTGATATTCATGCAGGTACCTGCGGGCATCACGCCAGCAGTCGATCACTCGTAGCCAAAGCCTTTCGCGCAGGCTTCTACTGGCCCACAGCACTCAAAGACGCGGAGGACATAGTCAAAAGGTGCATCGGCTGTCAAAAATTCGCCACAAAGCCGCACGCACCCGCATCGGCGTTGAAGACAATACCATTGGCCTGGCCCTTCGCCCAGTGGGGGCTCGATATGGTTGGGCCACTCAAAAAATCCTCCCATGGAGGGCATACTCACCTTCTGGTGGCGGTCGACAAGTTCACCAAGTGGATTGAAGCAGTCCCTATCACAAGTTCGACTGCCACTACAGCAGTCAATTTCATAAAATCCATCATATACCGCTTTGGTGTGCCAAGCAGCATCATCACTGATAACGGTACAAACTTCACGGCTGAAGAATTCCGAACCTTCTGCAAAGAGCAAGATATCACGCTCAATATGCATCTGTGGCACACCCGCAATCCAATGGCCAAGTCGAAAAGGCCAATGGACTTGTGACGAGCGGAATCAAGAAACGCCTCCTGGTGCCACTCAAAAGGGCCGCGGGTGCTTGGGTCGAAGAACTCCCGTCTGTGCTATGGAGCCTACGCACAACTCCCAACGCTCAACACAATTCACCCCATTCTTCATGGTCTACGGCGCAGAGGCAATCCTGCCATCAGATAAGATTCAATGCACCAAGAGTCGAAGCATACAACGAAGAAGATGCAGATGAAGCACTCGAAGATGCAGTCGACTTGCTCGAAGAAGCACGCAACACGGCGCTAGCACGCACAGCTGTCTATCAGCAAGACCTCCGCAACTATCACAGCCGTCGACTGCGTACCAGGTCCTTCGAGGTTGGCGACCTGGTACTTCGACTGAAGCAAAAGAAGGTGCATAAACTCGCTTCTCCATGGGAAGGACCCTTCATCATCACCGAGGTCATTGGTGGTGGAGCATACAGACTGAAGCACGCGAAGACAGGCGAACTCTCGCATAATCCTTGGAACGTTGCGCAGCTGCGCCGTTTCTATGCTTAGATTGCTCAGTCGCACAATGTAATAGGCACATATGTCGGATGGCTGCAGGTTTCAGACGCGCTCTTTTCCTTACCAGGGTACCTAAGGGGACTGGAAGGTTTTTAATGAGGCGGCCTGCAGCCTAACATTCATAAATGGAATATAGTCAATGATTCCTCATATTTCTCTCTACTCGCATAACTTATCAGCACAAACTTAGCCTCACCCGAATGCTCGGGGGCTGAGCTACCTCAAAGCATGAGCTTTCGCTCCTTCTTCAAACATAATACTCCAGCCGCACTCGAATACTCGGGGGCTGGGTCATAAAACTCATACATAAAGGAAAAAGTTGCTCAACCCCACTCAACTACTCGGGGCTGAGCCTACAGGCATAAGTTGAAGCTTCAAATCTCACAAAAATTCATAGCCTCACTCGAGCACTCGGGGGCTGTGCAATTTATGCTCCATATTCTAAAAGTGTTTTTCATAAACCCCACTCGATACACTCGGGGGCTGCATACATACAAATATACACTACGTACAAGTGGCAAATTTACACTCGGGGGCTGTTCCCTATACAGAAATACCCTAATCTTCGGTTCGTCCTTGACTGGAAGAACAGGGCCCATAAGTTGAGCGTTATAACACTCAACCAACACCCTCGCATATTCGACTGTATCGTCAAGATGCGACTGTGACAAAGACGATCCAGGCACGGGTGGACGTAGCTGCATATGTGGACGCTGACTTCGGATATATGCCATCGTTGCGTTGGCTCCATCCACAAGCTTCTGGGTGATAAAGTCTCGAATGGGACCTGCACTCCGGAAAAGCCCGAGCAACGCGTGGATTCCTTGAGGTTGCGGCCCAGTCGGGAAAAGCGTCTGGTTGATTCGACTGAAGGCCGACCTGCATAACTCAAGCAGCATAGTGCTCCGCCACACTCGATCCTGCAGAGTTGCGAGTATGCGTGCTCGGTGCTTATCCAAGCGAAAGTGCTGACGGCCCGTCGTTGGTTCGTCAGTCGCATTGTTCAACTGCTCGTCAACACGAGCCTGCTCCGCCTGGAAATCTGGAACAAAACCTGCAACAAGGCACGTTGGATCAACAAAAAGGACAGATGATGAACTTTGAGATCAAGGCAGTCATGCTTACACTCGAGTTGTCTGTTCACGATCTCCATCTCGCCAAGCACATAGTCTCTCGCTGAGTGGGTAAAGCAGGCCTCACCCTCATCCTATCCAGCTCACTCGGGCACTCCAACTCTTGCTCCAGTTTTGCGACTCGAGCCTTCATATAACGCATTACTGCGGCATCGTTTGCCACCTGAGCTCGAGATCGAGTAGGGGCACGATGCCGCGACGAGCCAGATGAAGTAGCGGCTGCCGTTTCTGTTCCAAACATCATAAAAGTTTCATGAGAAACTCATCACAAAGCTTAGGCGATAACAGCATAGCCTTACAGGCAGAAGCATAACAAGGAAAAAATCCATACAAGTGTGGCAAAAGCATACGCATACTCGCGATAATCATAAAGTATAATTACAGTCCAACAAAAGGGAAGATGGCCCTAAAAGTCTACGATGTAGACTCCGACCTAGCCCTACGCGCGCGATTGGCGACCTCCGCTGACCGGCGCTCCATGGTAGTCATAAAAATTTCAGCCAGCTTCACGGCTGGCTCGTTCACATGCTTCAGAGACACCAGCTTCCCGCCCGCTTTCGAGGGAAATCAGACAGAGCGGCCTCGAAGTCACCCTCTATCCCATGACCTAAAAGGAGTTTGAGGGTGGTCTCTGAGCCGCGTACCGTCAAAGTGCGAGCAAAGTTCGTCATAGTCGAGGTTCCCGGGCCAGACGTCGGCGAAGCCATCCACAGTCGAAGGAGGTTGGCCAGACGGGAACACGCCCTTGTATACGGCGCCGAGTGTGCTCGTAGACTTGGCGAGTGCATCCTTGGCTTGGGCGGAGACGACGTCCAGGTCGCCAATAGCACGGTCGAGGGATAAATCGCCACTCGCCTGGTCTACAGGTGCAGGTGCGCCAACAGCTCCTTCAAAAATCAGAAAGAACAGAAACTCTTACACAACATTCAGCGGCAAAAGAAGTAGACAAAAAGTGGCAAATTCAACTCACCGCCTACGTCTCGGGTGAGGCTAGCCAAACGCTCAGCATATCTTTCTCGCGCAAGGCAGCGGAGTTCTTGGCATCATCCAAAGCCTTCTTCGACTCAGCGCGCTGCTTGGCGAGTGCATCTTCTAGCTCTTTAACCCGGGACTCAGCCGATGCCTTGTCATCTGAATTTGACGGCAAGAAGTAACACTCAGCTAAGCAGAAGACAGTGCAAAAGGAACTTCGGGTTACAAATCAAAATACACTTACGAGTGAGTTGCTCCAAACTGATGCGCAGGCTATCCCTCTCTTGCTCCAGTTGGACAAAAGCTTTGCCCGATTCTACCAAGTTGAGGTAGTAGGCTGCAAGCACACGAAGTCAGCATAAAGTTATACATAACCAGTCCCGAGTGCGGACTCGACAAAAAGACACTTACGTGTTCTGTCCAAGGCACGGGCTGCGCGGCTGATGTCCCGACCCCGGAGCTGCGGCACTCATAGCTTTGGCCGTCTCAATAGCACTAGTTGCGGCTGCTGATTGAACGACTTCTGGAGTCACATGAGAGGCTTCCGGGTGCTCTGCAGTCGTCATCTTCTCGGATGGGGGAGTCATCGGGCGCACAGTCTCAGCACTGCGAGTGACAGAAGAAATACAACATAAGCAAGACTATCAACAAGCAGAAACTTGAGTACAAAAAGTTCAGACGCATACCTGTGCTCTTCTTCCTCTCGCTATCAAGGTTGTCAAAATTGGGACCTCCAAAAAGTAGCTCCTCACCGACTGAGGAGGAGGAGCTGAGCTCAACGGGCTCACGTCCAAAGGAGCAGCTGTGGTCGTAGGAGACGAGCCCGAGTCTCCGTCATCTCCACATCTGATTCCTTCGCGGGTGAACTCGTGGAGGAAGACACAACTCGGGCCGCCCGACGGCGCTTGCGAGTGGGAACCTCGCTCACATCATCAGTCGTGGCGGCTCCTTGGCATGTACTTCCTCTGCCCCTTCCTCTTCGACTTCTTCCATGGGAGATGTGGTAGCCGAAGGAAGAGGCGATTCATCTCCTTCCTTCGTTTCTACCGTTTGCACCTCCGTTTCATGAGTTGGGCCATCTTCGGGAAGAGGAGGAAGGGTTGAGGCGGTCGAGTGGCCCTGCATACAAAATACAGCAGTCGAAAGTCACAAAGATGCACAACAAAATAACAAAAGCAGGAGATCATAAACTTGATAGTTCACTAACCTCTCCAAAGGCCTATCAGGACCATAAGGAGTGACAGGGCAGTCGACGTTGCAGGGCTCGCTGGACTTCGTGCTGGTGATGGACCGCACATGTGACACCAGCTCGCTCTTCGACAGCTCCTCCTTGCTCATTCGGGTGGCGTCGAGCGCACCCTCATACTCCCACATGGGGTGGGCGCGAATGCGGAGCGGCCATACCCGCATCTTCACAAAGGTGGCAATCAAATGCACACCAGTTACGCTGCTCAGCAGCTCTCCAATCTTCGACAGCAGAGGCGCTGCTTCTGCCTTTTCTTCAGTCGACAGCGGGTGGTCCCAGGCATTCGTCCTCGCGAGTATGCCAGCAGTCGAAAATGGCGGGACTCCTTCCTGGTCGACGCGCACATAGAACCACCTCTTCCTCCACCCTTGCGCCGAGTCGACTGGCTTCAGGGCGAAGTAGCGGGTGTCGCTGCGCACCTGGATCTGAAGCCGCCAACAGGATAGGTGCGGCCGCCTCGGTTGTTGGGCCGGACCATGAAGATCGACTTCCAGAGGGCCCAGCTGGGAGAAACTCCCAAGAAGCACTCGCACAAAACCATGAAACAGGCAATGTGCATAATGCCGTTCGGGGTGAAATCATGGATTTGCACCCCGTATGCATACATCAATCCACGAACAAAGTCGTGGAAAGGAAGCGACAAGCCCCTAGGCAGAAACTCCGCAAAACAAACACGCTCGTTAGCGCGAGGCTCGGGGAGTACCTCCTTGGGCGACGGCGCGCGGACGAACAGCTGGTCCGCGGGTGGCAGCAGTCCCTCCTCGCGAAACTTGTCCAAGTGCGCCTCCTTGATGGTGGATTTCATCCAAACGCCATCGCTTTTCTTGAGGTCGACGCGGACGCAGATGCGCCAGCCGCAGTCTTTTTCCCCTTCAGAGCGGCCGCGTCGGTCGCGGGCGCGTCGGCGGCAGAAGCTTTCCTCTTTGGCGCCATGGCGGTGGTGGCTAAGGAGAACGGCAAGAGCTTGGGCGCAAGAACAATGGAGGCGAGAGGAAGACGATGAACAGGGGCGGCGCGCAGAGCAAATGGCAAAGTAAAAAACAACGCCAGCGCCGTTCCCCTATTTACCACAAATCAAAAGCAATCACGACCATTCGTATCTAATCGTGCGTTACGCACGCAATCTCACCGTACACGTGGCAAACGCGGAGGGCAACCGTCGCCGGCCACTCCGCCCACTACGCACGCAAAAAGAGGAGCCATCATCACGCCTCCGTAAAAAGTGGGCCAGAGTGGTCAAATCAAGTCCAAACGGCACCGTCGTTCGGTCAGCGCTGCACAATGGGCCCACCTATGTGTCACGTCCCATCCATCACAGCATAGCGCACGCCACCGTGTGTCAGGCAGCGCAGTCGCCGAAAACGTCATCCCTGACGTCATCTCAAACGCTTTGATCAGAAATACATTCGAGTCTGCCCAACACATATTGGTCACTCGACTGCCTTGTTTGATTCGGGTGTGAAAAGGCAACGTTAAGGCAAAATTGGTCACTCGACCGTTCCTTCGACTGAGGCATATTACTCCCATCGGGAGCATATTAAAAAATTCTTCGACTGGAGATGCTCAAGATAAAATGATTTTGAGATTATCCTCCATTACAAGCAATACAGCACAATCTCGGGGGCTACTCCCATCGGGAGCACTGTCGTGCACCCGATAGAATTACGGCAAAAATTTCTTCGATTAACATATGCAGGGTAAGAAGATTGAGATTATCCTCCATTGCAAGCAATAAAGCACAATCTCGGGGGCTACTCCCATCGGGAGCGCTGTCGCGCACCCGATAGAATAACGACAAAGTTCAGTCGACAAAAGAATCGACTCAGTTCATATACAAAATCATACTCGAAACATTCCCGAGTTGCGTCCGCGCAAATACCTCGGATGCTGCACGCATAGTGCAAAGGTAAGACCCGCCGAACTTTCGAGCTGGGCTAAGGACCGTTCCAGCAACGTCAATCCTTATACTTTCCGTGTCAGCAGACATGATGAAAAATCCCGACGGACGCGTTGGGTAAAATTCAAATTATACTGCAGATCGACTCAGTAAGACCTCAGCGGCTAGTCGAATCTGACCAGTTTGTTCCAGATTCGAGTCCGGGGACTCGAGTTTGATTGAAAGCTAGTAAGGTTTTACCCGAATGTGTAGTTAACCAGTCCCGATCCGTCGAGTGTACTGGGCCTGCTAAGCTATTATCCCTTGATCATCATAAGCAAAAACCACAGTCGATGAGATACTCGACATAGCCAACATGTGCTATTCATACAGGAATTCCAATTATAAAATACAAAATACAAAGCATATGACGTGCACTTACGCATGAGTCCATGCCCGATTCTTCGAGTCAGACAAGTACTCGGGGGCTACTGACAAGGGTATACATCTCGGGTACCCTACCGTGAGGGTACCTGGTGCACGTGACGACTAAGGCCCAATAGCGAAGAGCCTACTCGAAGCCCAAGACAAGAGGCCCAAGAAGATGGAGTACCCTCCAAGATTAGACATTGGCATAGTCGGTTTAGACTTTCCTTACATGTAAACTAGGTCGGTTACGAACTCCCGAGACCCAGCCTATTTAAAGGCTGGGAGGGGTGCCGATCTGGGCAAGCCATACTCAAACCACCAAAGCTCTAGCGAGATCGACATCTCGCCGGAGCCACCTTGTAACCGCATAATCTCTCACGATCAATAACAGACAAGCAGGAAGTAGGATCTTTACCTCCACCCGAGGGGCCTGAACCTGGGTAAATCTTTGCCTCTGCTTGTCAGCCGACGAAACTACCAGTACTACCACGTTCTCTCCACATAATCTCAACCCTAGGTCCTTAACCATGGGATTTGATGAGTGTACCCCTCGTCACTTTTAGTCCTGTTGTCAAAGCTGCAACTATTCGAATTGTTCTAGCTATCTCAGTTTCTAGAGGATGGAGTTTACGGCAGCTAGATGTAAAGAACGCGTTTCTTCATGGTGTTCTGGAAGAGGAGGTTTAAATAAAACAACCACCAGGTTTTGAAAATCCTGATGCCCCCATCACATTTGTAGACTTGATAAAGCTCTTTATGGTCTCAAACAGGCTCCTAGGGCATGGTTTTCTCGTCTCAGTTCCAAGCTTCAGGACTTTGGTTTTGTGTCGTCCAAGGCTGACACCTCTTTGTTCTTTTACAACAGATCAGGTATCACAATGTTTGTCTTAATCTATGTTGATGATATTATTGTGACAAGTTCTTCCAATGAGGCTATTAAGGTTTTACTTCAAGATCTCAATAAACATTTTGCTATCAAAGATCTTGGTGATTTGCATTTCTTTTTGGGTATTGAAGTTAAGAAAAATAAGGATGGGTTGATTTTGACACAAGAAAAGTATGCCATGGATCTCTTGTCTCGAGTTGGAATGTTCAAGTGTAAACCAGCTCCGACACCGTTATCCACCACGGAAAAATTGTCTCTACATATAGGAAGTCCTCTTGGTCCAGAAGATAGTACAGAGTACAGAAGTATTGTTGGTGCATTGCAATATTTGACTTTAACACGACCTGATTTGTCATTTTCTGTCAACAAGGTTTGTCAATATCTTCATGCACCAACGACAGTTCACTGGACAGCTGTAAAGAGAATTTTACGATATGTCAAAAATACAGTTAAGCTTGGTCTTTCGTTTCAGCGTTCATCTTCCACACTTGTGAGTGCCTTTACAGATGCAGATTGGGCTAGATGCCTTGATGATCGTAAATCCACTGGAGGATTTGCAATTTTCCTTGGACCAAACTTAGTATCCTGGAGTACTCGTAAGCAAGCTACTGTCTCTCACTCCAGTACTGAAGCAGAGTACAAAGCTCTTGCAAATGCTACAGCTGAGATGATATGGGTTGAAGCTCTTTTGGGAGAACTAGGAGTTAAACTTCAAGAAAGGCCTTGCTTATGGTGTGATAATTTAGGTGCCACATATCTATCAGCAAATCCAGTGTTCCATGCACGGACCAAACACATAGAGATTGATTATCACTTTGTGAGAGAAAGAGTAGCAAGGAAAAATCTGGACATTAAGTTCATATCAAGCAAAGACCAAGTTGCTGACGGGTTTACCAAAGCACTACATGTTAGAGAGTTAGAAGAGTTTAAACGTAATCTAAATCTTTGTAAGAGTTTAGATTAAGGGGGGCTGTTAAACTACATGTATCATACGGTATAGGTATGGTGTAGTACACCAACCTATACCGTATACCCTTTGTACACCGCCTCGAGAGGGCTTTTCTCTCCTATATAAACACGTACCCGAACCCCTAACGGGGTATCGTTTCCGCCTAGCTTTAACACAAACAAGATTGAAAATCTACTGAAACTGATGTGAACATTCACTATAACCTTTTTGAAGACGATGTAATTTTATAATTTTGGATACAGCGTACTGGCCAAAACCGTCGTCTTCATCGTGATCTGGAAAAAAAAAATCACGGGGTTTCAAAGTCAAACCAAGCTAGCTCTACAGTTCACTGTGCAACTCAGCAACTGTCGCTGTAAGGCTCAGCCGCCACCCGGCGGCTATTTTGACACGAACACAAGCGATAAAAGTGGATACTGATCCAAAGACAAGAACACTGCCGTGGCTGCTCCTCAACCTCACCGGGCCAAGATTTTCAAGTATTGAGCACAATTTTCATCGATTTGAAGTTGATCGGATTTTCCAGTTAGGGGGAGGATGTCTCCGTACGCCGTCATAGCCGTGCTCCTGGCCTTGTTCTATGCCGTTGTCAGGAAGGCTCGAGGCCGCAGCAGCAAGCTCCCGCCTTCGCCTCCGTCGTACCCGCTAATTGGCCACCTCCACCTCCTGGGCCACCTCCCGCACCGCTCTCTCCGCGACCTGCACCTCCGGTACGGCACCGAAGGCGGGCTGCTGTGCTTACAGCTGGGGCGCAGACGGACGCTGGTGGTGTCCACGGCGGCAGGCGCGGCGGACCTGTACAGGAACCACGACCTCGCCTTCGCCTCCCGCGTGCCCAACGCGGCGGTGGACAAGCTCTCCTTCGGCCCCGACAACAACGTCTCCTGGGCGCCCTATGGCGAGGCCTGGCGCCGCCGCAAGAAGATGGCCGTAGTCCACCTCCTGTCCCCGCGCCGCGTCGACTCGTTTGGCCTCGTGCGCGCCGCCGAGGCAGCCGCCCTCGTCGCGGCAGCCCGTCGCGCCGCGGAGACGGGTGAGGCCGTGGAGCTGAGGGAGCTCCTGTACGGCTACAGCAACTCCGTCGTCACACGCGCGGCCACCGGCACTGCGGGGGCCACGGCGGAGAAAATGAAGCAGCTTATGGGGGACACCGCGGCGCTCATGTCGGGGCTCCAGCGGAGGACGTGCTTCCCGACGCGGCGGCGAAGGTGGTGAGGTGGGCGACCGGGCTCGAGAAGAGGCTCGACGACCGGTCGAAGCGTGGGACAAGTTCCTATCCGAGATAACCGCCGAGCACCTTGACAAGAAGTGTGACGACTGCGCAGGGAGGAGGACATCCTGGACGTATTGCTGCGGCTGAGGGAAGAAGGCACCGCCGGACTCGACCTCACCGATGATCGCATCAAAAGCATCGTCAAGGTGATCGATCATCAGCCGAAGAATTCGTTTTGATTTCCCAAAAAGTTTGAAATAAATTGTTTTTTATTCTCTGCTCTGTTTCCTTTTCTTGCATATGCAGGACATGATCTTTGCAGGAACCGAGACATCATCTGTCACGCTGGAATGGGCCATGGCGGAGCTCGTCGGGAACCCGCGGGCAATGGCCAAGCTGCAGGACGAGGTAACACGAGCCGCCAACGGCAAGCCGGCCATTGAGGAAGAAGACCTGAGCAGGATGAAGTATCTCAAGGCGGTGCTGAAGGAGGTGCTCCGCCTTCACCCGCCGGCGCCGCTTCTCGTCCCACACGAGTCCACCACAGTTGTTGTCGTACAGGGATACGAGATCCCGGCAAGGACCGCGCTCTTTATCAACGCGTGGGCGATCGGAAGGGACCCGGCGGCGTGGGGCGACGCGGCGGAAGAGTTCCGTCCCGAGCGGTTCTTGGACGGCGGCAACGTGACGGGAGTCGACTTAAGGGGAACGACTACCAACTCCTCCCTTTCGGTGCCGGCCGGCGGATCTGCCCCGCCATTAGCTTCGCGCTTCCGGTGCTGGAGATCGCACTGGCCAGCCTCGTCCGCCACTTCAATTGGGAGCTCCCCGCCGGGACACGCCTAGACATGAGCGAGGCGTCGGGGCTAGTCACGCCGCCGCTAGCTCCTCTGCGCCTCCTTCCAATATTCAGGTCGCTTGCTTAGGTAGTTGGTCAACACGGATATACCACGTATTTGGTGACGTTCCTCGCTGTCCTTGCAATCCGATGTTCTCTCATTTGTTCTACTCGTACATTGTTTCTTGGTATTTTTTTTGACGGAACCTCGCATTATAGAAGAAGAGAATTGATCTAGTTAATTAGGAAAATCGGATCCAAAAACCTTACATTGCACGGTTAATTAACGGTAACCGGCATAAATTGACGTTTCTTGGTATTGACAAACGATAAATAGACTCTTTCGCTTGACTAGTAAGCTTGCACGTGCATCGTACATGCACGTATCAACTGATATATATATTCAGAAAAATAATTTGTTGTACTCTCTTTGTTTGGAAAAGGATGTCTTCCATATATCCAAATTCGGATGTATGTGTACAATAAAACATGTCTACATACATCTGAATCTAGACAAATCCAAGACATCTTTTTCGGACAGAGGGAGTATGTCGCAAAGCAACATCATCACTCATGTGTCCAACTACAAAAATAAAAAAGGTGACATGTTGGACATGAGTTTTGACTCATAGGTTTAGATGCACCCATTATGAAAAAATATTTTTAAATGCATTTTAAAATGTCAAAAAATTGCAAATAAAATTTTCGACTGTATATGTAAACATTCTATTTATGCACAAAAAGTTTCATGAAAAAGACATTTTTCGCGTACTGTGTAAAAATGACAAAACAACGTCTCATAAAAAGTCATTTTATAGCACTGAAATTTATCTGTTTTTACCCAAAATAGATTTCCCAGGATCTCCCTCCTTATTTTTGAGCAAAATGCGCTAGGGTAGAAATCCTAGTAGTAAGGTCCGATCATGGTCGATACTGGGATTTTCGTTAGCATCGCCGAATACCTAGGCGGGGCTTCCACTTTTTCTTTCACACGCGAGCTGGAGGAACGTCGGGCGCTAGGGTCGGCCGCTAACTCACAATAGAATTCGCGAACGGCGGAAGTATGGGCGCTAGGGACTCGATTGCATCTTATGCATTGGAATGATAGGCGCGCTCCCGGATGCTAAGTACTTTCTAAATTATTTTTTATCTTAAGCGCACGTACAAGCGCATTGGAGAGATAGGCGCTAGGGACTCGATTGCATCTGATGCATTGTACACGGCCTAAACACTTTGGGCCCTATGCGGGTGCACCGGTTGCACTTGCTCATGGTCGGACTTGTGCCTACCAAGGTAGGTTCAACCAACGGAGTAGCCAGGAATGGTTGACGCCTCGGGCCAAAAAATAAGGGCAATTTTTTTCCAAAAAACTACCCCAGTTTCAATGCATATTCTAGAACACAAACTCAGTTGAATAACTAATACGAACTTCTGTCTAAAAAACTATGGCAAATCTATGTTTAGAACGGTCTGAGGTTAACCTTACCGGGCGGACCAATCACATCTCGTTTCAACGGTTACTCCGATCCCACCCACGTGCTGGTTACGTCGCTGTCCGTTCCTGATGTCGCTGTCAGTCCCAATGCATGCTGCATGCCACATTGCCACCCATTGCTACTTTTTTCGTACACTTTTTTTCTTCTTTCCTTCACTCACGGCTAGCTCCAAAGGATGGATGCATGCAAGCACGTGTCCATCGATCAGCTGCACGAAAATTCGAAGGAGCCAATTAGTACACCGGATTCAGGGTGGAGCCATGAAGGTAACCAATGAAAAATGTATTCCTCCCTCTTTATTAATTGTTGGGAAGGGTCAAAGTGCTAAAATGCAGAATTTTAAGCGGATTCTAGCAAAGAAACTAGTGGGTTTACACAAAATTTCTACATGTTAGGGAGGGGGAGGGGGAGGGGGGGGGGGGGGGGGGCACAACCTTTGATGGTCCCCCTGTCTCCGCCACTGACCAGAGCCACGCCGAGAAACTCGTACATGTACATGTGTACACTAGTTTAGTCTACTGCGGAGTTCCGGAGGAGCTGTATAGGAGTGGAGTGGTGGTCGGCGTCCTTCCTAGCATTGCCGTTGGCGAACTTGAGACATTGGTGTACCCGGCGCCGGGATTGAAATCATGGTTGGCGGCGATGTCTACCTATGTAGACGACGTCGACTGGATCATGCGGCGCGGCGATACGGATAAGCTCGGGGTCTTCTCTAACCAACGTTGCCCGGGGTGGCAACCAAAACTCATAAGTCCAAGGTATAGTTAGGGCAACCCCAACGGACCGAGTCAAATGGACACAAAATGCGTCCATTTTATTTTCGTTTGGCACGACAGTGGACACCAATTGTACGCTCGTGTCTGCCGGTGTACCCAACTCAAGGACGCAAAAGTACATTAAACAAACCAAAAAAAAGCACAACTTAAAAATAAACCCTAGATCTACTAGGGTGGCCGCCGGAGGCCTACTCGTGAGGTCGATGATGGTTGGGCGCGACCATGGCCTCGTCGGTGTGCGAGGACTCTTGCCGGACTACCACGTCGCGATCTCGTTGGAGTCTTGCCGGCGCCGGGTGTCGCGTCACTGGCCTCGACGGTGCACGACGACTCTCGCCAGACCACCGTGTTGGGATCTCGTCGGAGTGTCGCCGGACGACCACATACTCATTGAGTTACCTTACTCTCTCGGTAATAGTTACCCACCCAATACTGATGGAGTTACTCACCCAGTACTGATAAAGTTACCCATGTGCTCATGATGCGGCTAGCAACCACGAAATCGATGTAGTTGCCCTCCTATCTTAGTAATAGTTACCCACCAATTACTGATGGAGTTACCCACCAAGTACTGATAAATTTACCCATGTGTTCATGATGCATTTATCCACCAAGAAATCGATATAGTTACCCTACTCTCTCGATAATAGTTACCCACACAGTACTGATGAAGTTATCCATGCGTTCGACACTAGTAGGAGAATGCCATTCTGTGGCGCACCAAAAAATGTTTCTGTGGCGCATGGTCGGTGCGCCACAGAATCCTCGCCACAAAAATATTATTTCTGTGGCGCACGGAACCATGCGCCACAGGAAGTAGACAATTCTGTGGCGCACCTCCAGAAATGCGCCACAGAAATATTTCTGTGGCGCACGGCCTGACGTGTGCCACAGAAGAGAGTGCGCCACTAAATTATTTTCCATGCGCCACAGAAATAATTTTGATTATTTGCTGTATTTGACAATAATATATCTGTGGCGCACTTTGTTCGTGCGCCACAGAATATGGTGCGCCACAAAATTATTTACCGTGCGCCACTAAATTATTTGCTGTATATATTATCGATTATTTGATGTATTATCGATTATTTGCTGTATTTGACAATAATATAGGTATATTACAGTATTTATATAGAAAATAATAGAAACAGTAATATATTTTGACACGGTATTAAAACAGACAGATAAATATGTCATCACATGCCCGAGATACATACATATATAGTGACAATTAAGTGCCAAATTATTACAAAAGTCTTAACTGGTACAAAAGTTCACACAAGTCTTAATTAGTACAAATGAAGTTTTCACCGCCTAAACTAGGATCAAACAGAGTATACGTCCACGTCCTGCTGATCAAGGAGTCTTCTTCTTGAGCGGTGCTGGGAACGGTTTGTAGCCGTCTTTCGTCGTCCACGTCTTGCTGTCATTCTGCAGAGCTAGGTGTTCTTCGATTTCCCTCTGATGCAACCCTGGAGATGGATACAACCATGTATTAGTGTTCATATTTTTAACCATGTCAATATTTGTGCAGTGTCAATATAGGTATATATATTGTTTAATAATATAAATAAATTGAGTATGACAAGTCTATAGTAAAGAAAATAAAGAAGCACTTGTTGCGAGTATGCATGATTTATCCTACCATTGGCTTTGTTGAAGGCCCCCCCTGATGTCACAACATCGTTGTAGATGATTTGCGACAACTCCATCTGGATGAGATGGAAGTCTTCTCTAAACTTATCATCGGTGATTTCCCCCGCAATTTTGGTCCATTCTCGGAGACTAGATGGCAACTTTGTTTTCAGTGCATCCCGGACAAACCCTTTCATTTGATGGAGGACGTAGAAGGCATCCTTCACGCTGCCATGCTTCTGCTTCATGCAAGCGAACTGGGTCCCATGCCTGAATCGGTGTTTGTTGTCATTCGTGAGACATTCCCCCTTCGTCTGTTCTTTTTCGAAGTGGCCTCCCTTTTGGGCGTAGCCCTCGAGAGCCTCATCGAGAACACCCTTTATTTTGGTGTAATCTTTCTTCTTGCTCGAACTCCCCGAGTCAAAATAAGTGGCAATGGACCACCTCGGGCTTAGGACGATGAGTATGCAGTACTTGTCCCTGGTCGGAAGAACTGAAGTGGAAAGGATCAACAACGGAAGAAATCTATAAGAAAGCATAAGATACGACGGCGGCGAGCGGATGTGTACTTACTCGGGAAAGAAAGGCAGAAGAAGGTTGTTCTTCCTCTTGTTGTTCAGCATGAACCTCTGGAGGTACTCCGTGGCCATGGTCCGTGTCCTCGATCCTTCCACCAGCTGGCTGTCACGCATGTAGTAGGGATCCACTACCGTGACGTACGGGGTATCATCTCTCTTGATCTTCCTCGCCATATTGAGCGCGTATAGGCGGACCAAGTTATAGTCCAGCCGTCTAGAGTGAAACAGGTTGAAGATGTCCTCGAACGCTATGAAAAAAAGATCGGCGGGGGCTTCATGGACGAAGTCCGAGTCCTTCGGCACCTGGGCCGTGAACACCGGGTAATTTGGATTCTCGTCTTTAAGAAGGATGCCCTCTAGCGTCAAGATAGCTTGATGCAAAGAGAGCATGGATCCTTCTGCGAGGCAGAGCAGCTCCGGAGGCAGTATCGGTTTACCAGCTTCATGAACTCGGGTCGAGCCATCCGCACGGGGTGATATCATGTCTTCATGACCCCGGATAACCTTAGGAGCTGGCTGGCTCGCAGAGGCGCCTTGCCTACTTCTCTTCATAGGCTTCTTGTTCTTCATCTCTGGGGATGGTGGGGGTGCAGTGAACCCTGCGCAAACCGTCTGTTGCAGTGTGCGAGGGCTGAAAATGTTACCCGGTTTGTCTGGAGCTTGATCGCCGGCTTCCGGAGGCGTGTTTTGAGAAAAACTCAGCCGCTGGCATGTAGTGCGACGACCAGGTTGATCACCGTGAGCGCGGAAGGGTTCCTCTAATTAGATCAACGCAATGGACTTTGAGATATCCGCGGAAATTAAATTCCTTACCAGCAATTTCTCGAATTTCAACACATCTTCATCGTCGGTAACGAATTCCCCCGCCTTGTTCAGATAGTAGCGGGACCGACAAAGTTCCTCACTTGCTCGTCCGTGATTTTGTGCCACGGGTTCTCTTTTCCCAGTTTTGCAACAGTGGCATCCTCCTTGTCCCAAACGGGCTGTTTTCCTCGGTAACCGCCGCTTCCCAAACGGTGGTTACCTATGTTCAGGTCCCGCATATCCTTCCCCCACTTGGTCCATGTTTTAGCCTCCTCAGACTTTAAGGACTCGTTGAATATCTCGAACTCTTCTTTGTCGAGCGTCGGGTCTTTGGCACTTATCTTCTCCCAGCTGTCACCCTTATTGATCTTCTTCTTCACCCGGAATTTCTAGCTGCTCAAGGCGGTGCTCATCTTCGTGATGGCTAAACTGTCCACCTTTTTGTTGAACGGAAGCGGGAACGTGTATCGTAGGTGAAGCTTCGTGAGGAGGTTTTCGACCAAAGCCTCATTGCCCTTGCTTCTGAGGTCCTTCGTGTTGATCGACATGCTTTCCCGGACGATGCACCCTAGTTGCATGCTGTACCCTTTGGCAAGCTTTTCCGGCTCCACTGGTAGGCCACTTGGCGTGACCTTGGTGAACACGTCTGTGACGTTGTCGAGCGATTGCGGTGTCCGATCCCTCCTTGGCTTCTTCCGCTTCTTAGAGGTCGGGTTGCTACCGGTAGCACCATCCGTGTGGTCGCCACCATCGGTGGTGGTGGTGTCATCCTCATGACCGCCACTAGCAGCTCCATCTGTGGTTTCGGCGTCCTCCTCCCGGTCCTCTTGCTCATTATCGGCATCGGCGGCCTCCACCTCCTCCATCTCCTTCATCTCCTGGGACATCTGCCAGAACGACTTGTTGGCATGTCTAGCTTCTTCTTCGACGCTCATGTGCTTAGAAGGGCCGGCTTCCGACATGTTTGCACTGCATTAAAAAGAGGCAAAAAGTTAGTACAACAAATATAAGAAAAAAATCACTTAATTTAGTACTAAGATACCCCGGCCCATGCATTAGTCGCAATACCCCCATATGTCCCTTTTTTAGCAAAGTCATGCCAAAATTCACGAAAAATTTCGGCATGACCTTTGCTAAAAAAGGGACATATGGAGTACCCGAATTTGCCGGAACGGAAGTTAATCGACGTTCCGGCAAACTCAAGGGCCTCTCGGGGTACCTGCATAGATTTAACAAATCATGTTGCCGGCATCTCCGGCCGGCAACATCCACACATATGCACATCTCCGGTCGGAGATGCCGACCGACAACAAACATACACATCTCACAAACATACACATCCACATCCACATCCACATCCACATCCACATCATGGCCGCCACTTCTCACCTGAAATCACGCGGAGGTTCTTCTAAATTTCCTACATACGGCAAAATAATGCATATTAGTTAATTAAAAATGGTGGCCTGTCAGTGGGCCCAACCTGTCAGCGGGGTGTTTTTCCCGCTGGACAAATATACAGAAAATGTAAAAATCCTGACAGGTGGCCCCGGTTCGTTTAATAATTTCCAGAAAATGAGTAACACTGCAAAATTAATAACTTTGGATCTACCCATCGAAAAAACATGAAAAATATATCAAAATGGTCACAAAAAAAATGCTAACTACTTATGGCATAATGCAAACATATTTGGAGATTTCAATTCGGTGAACATTTGGAAATAATCCAAATTCAATTCCTCTAATTATGGATTGAATTTCATGAATGCTCATATAATGTATTCACTCTGATTATGGAGTTAAATTAAAATTTTAAGGCAAAATACTAACTTATTACACCGTTTCACATATTTTTTTGAATCTATCTGCAAATTTTGGCCTGATAATTTTCATGATTCAATTTGTGTTTTTACAAATATCTCACACTGAATTCAGCTCACAAATATGACTAAATGTTGAACAGCTTTTCCTTTATTGGATATTTACTTATTAATCGGAACATACAATACATTAAATTTATCATGCCGTCGCGCCGATTTCAACTAGTGCTAGTGACAAACCATCTTTATAGGCTTCTAGTAGATCGGGCTGCACCGATGTAGTGAGCAAAATGCTGTGAAGATAATCTTCCGTTTGATTACGAAGCACCATACCCTGCTGTCCCAGTCGAGCCATCTTCCGCTTTGAAGGATCCATCGGTGTTCAGGTTAACCCATGACGAGGCTGGCGCCACCCATTTTTTGTCAGGTGGATCGGGGGCTCATTGAAGGCCGAGGAACCAGTAGCTCGACGCTCAGAGTTCGAGTCAGCCATGAAGCCACGCCTCCGGCCAAATCAAGTCGGGCGAAAATGTTCCTAAGTCTTTCCGCTAGGCTCGGCCATGCCGAAAGTGAGTCAACCGCGTGGTATAGCAGGTAGTTCAGCTGATTCGACAAGCGGCACCGTGGCAAGCGGAAGAGCTCCCAATCTCTCGCTGATGGCGTGAGATGGTGTGTCAGAGTGCAAGCGGGACCATCTGCGGGAGGCCGCGCGCACGCCGCATACGCCGGTACGCTTATGCGGTACGCCGCGTACGGGCCGTGTACGGGCCACGTTTCTTTGCGGCGCCGCGCGCGCCGCATACGATCACTCGCTAAGCTAGCTTGCTAGCTCGCTGGTCGATTTGCAGTTAGCTGCGGCTGTATCAAATTAGCACGCAGCTAGGCTAGCTGGTCGTACGTAGCTAGCACGCAGCGGCGACTGCTAGCAGTTCACGTACCAAACCTTTTGTACGATGACAAAGTGATAATAAGAAATACTGTATTAGGTAAGCTAATTAATCAATTGAATGTTTATCAAAAAAATTGCCATAACCTCACCTTAATTTTGGATAATTACATCACACAGCAAAGGATCCACAATATTTGTGCATACAGCACACAAAATATGGCATATTCAAACATACAATCCAACCCAAATGCACCTTCTGGAGCATTGAAATGCAGAGATGGGACATTAGTTGGAGGCACAGCATAAATGGCATGATAAAAAATGGACATTACATGAACAGTGTTCTATATTAGTACCAAGAGAGCAACATACAAACCACTCTTAGCATCCAGAAGTATCAGAACAGATCGAGAGGAACATTTTGATATCCTAAGAAGAAACAAAACGATGAATGGAGAGCACACTACATCTACATCAATGTTCTCAACAGATAAACACAGCTACCCATAAGCTCAATTCCAGCCTTCTCTGCACCAATGATTTCATTGCACATGAAGCCAAAATAGCACAAAGTTCAGACCTCATAGTCCAGGACACAGCACAGACCTCATAATTCAGGAGACTAATTTAACATCTGATCCTTGGAACAAAGACAACGAATCTGTTACAATTCCGAATTGGTTGCTGGACAGGAGACCACAAGAACATCAAAGCAACACTAGCGCACGCAAGCACCTGTACAAACAAATCGATCACTGCAGTTAATTAACCATCGATCCTAGCTTAAGCTTCTGAATTAATAATGAACAACACAAATAATGAGGGGAAAATACTTCTGAATTAAGTTTGTGCAAGAGTAATATATAAAGCTCATTGCTTTGCATCTTGTATTTCTGCAGCGCAGTAAGTAGTTCAAATTATTGAATGGCTTTTACATGCAAACAATATAGAAAGAACAGTAGTAGTCACCTCCTCTTATATTTCTGCAGCATCAAGATGAAATACTTTCATTCTTCCTAGCGTCTGAAAGTGGAAGAGAAATTTTATTAGCCACAAGAAAATATTATATGAGCCAAAGGAAAAAAGCTTAAGGAAAAAAATGCATACCGGCTGCCTTAAACCAGTCCTGTAGACATATCAAAGCCTCAACGGTAGTGGGCGTGAGGCTGCTCCTATAATCGCTGACGACGCGTCCACCGGTGCTAAAAGCCGACTCCGAAGGCACAGTCGAAGCAGGAATTGCCAATACGTCACGGGCAATTCTAGAGAGCACGTGATATATCTCAGATTTTACTTTCCACCAATGGAGAATGTCAATTTCCTCCTTTCGAGGTGTCAAATGTTCTTTCAGATAATGATCTAGCTCGGTACTTGACTGCTGTCTTTTAGACTTCATGTACTGATTCCACTCTGCTAGTGGGTCATCAGCATATTGCACCTCCTGAGTACCACTATCTCTATGTGACTCTTCGGCAAACTCTTTATTGTAATCCTTGAAGAGCTCCTCCATGTTTTTCTTCACTTCAACCATCCATGTTTCTGCCTCCTTTTCACTTCCAAATTCCCTCAACAAATACTCAAGGAGGTCGTATTTGTACCTCGGATAAAAAATAACAGGAATGCAAGCAGACATCAATGTCTCTGTCCAATACTGATTGAACTTGGTTTGCATCTGTTCAACCATACTTGCAATTATTATGTCTTGATCTGATGCTTCCTTCTTCTCAATTTTTCTGCTTAGAAGGGATCCTTCTTTATTCAACACTTTCTTGATGCTTCATAGCTGGTAGAAGTAAAGATGAGAAGTTGGGTACTTTGATCCTGAAAGTGTTTTTGTTGCTGTGTAGAAGACCTCCAACACCTTCAATACAGCTGCAGCCAATTGCCATTCAGAGTTCAAAGGAGTATACATGTACTCCTTATCTTGATTTTCTAGGGACTGGAATGCACTCCGAAGGGGTAAAGCAGCTTCAAGCATCAAGAAAGTTGAATTCCAGCGGCTGCTCACATCAGGACAAGGACTTCTTGCAGGCAGTCCTTCTTGCGCAATTATTCCAACAAATTTCTCAACTCTTGACTGTGAGCTTCTCACATACTTGACACTCTCTCTAATACTATTGACAACATTTTTTATCACTTTAAGACCATCTTGTACTATCAAATTGAACACGTGTGTAGCACAGCGAAAATGGAGCAACTTCCCTTCTAAAACTAGAAAACCTTTTGTTTTCAAGTTTTTCCTTAGTGAGTTGACCATGGCAGTGTTTACAGATGCATTGTCCAAAGTAAAGCTAAACAGTTTGTCTTCTAAGTTCCACTCTTGAAGACTTTTTAGAACTAAATTGAACATGTTTATTGAGTTGTGTGGTGTCTCCAACATAGCAAACCTTATGATATATCTATGAAGTATCCAAGCATCACTAACAAAATGACAAGTCAGGCAGAAGTATCCCAATTTTTGGCAGTAAGCTTCCTAAATGTATTCTTCTAGATGCAGTAAGCTTTCTACCCTAAATGTATCACTTATATATTTGTCAAGGGCAAGCACTAACTGCATTTTTTGGCAGAATTATAACGCGAAGCTCTCTGATTTCGGGCTCTCTGATGAAGTTGAGTAACCACCTAGGCTTTCTCTACATAGCAAAGAGGGATGGAGACTAAATAAAATGATTTGCACAGACTTTATTTTACAGCTCAGGTGTGCTGCGCCTTCTACTACCTGCCTTATACTACCTGCCTCGAAGCAGCAGGCTACCCAGGACTGACGGATAGGACAAAGACATAGAACTGGCAGAACCACATCGACAAAGACAGCAGCAGCCTCTGGTGGTCAGATAGGAAGATTGTTCAGGTACCTTGGCGATGTGGGAGCTGTCGGTGGTGTGCTTCTTGCGCTTCTTGATGAGGGAGCCGTCCTTGGACTGCGGCGCCTGCGGCCGCTTCCCGCCGGCGGCGTCCGCGCGCATCGTGGATCACCGCCGCTGTCCGTGCGCGTCGGTGGTTCGCCGCCATCGATCCCTTGGCCGCCCACCCTCCCCACGCCTTCCGTGCCATGCTCGGGTTCGCCGCCATCGAACCCTTGGCCGCCCACCCTCCCCACGGCGTCCGTGCCCTGCTCGGCCTTCGGGGATGTTGATTTGAGGCAGGGATTCGAGGGAGAGGGAGAGGGAGCCCGAGGAGGAAGGGCGGCCATGGCGGTTGGCGGCGCCCGGCGCGCCGGAGAAGAGGACGAAGGATGCAGCGCTGCCTGTGCTTTGACTTCTGTTTGGTCCTGCGGCCCTGCCTCGTGCGATATGCGGCGTCGACGCGGCAACCGCGGCCCGGCCCATCCACGCCGTTTTTTTTCTTTCAATAACGCGGATGCTCGCATCGTAAGTTAGGTGGGCCAAAAATAGCGGCGCCGCGGCGGGCCGCTACCGCTTGCACCGTGAATGGTGTGATACTATAGCGGGGAGCTTTAATTTGTGGGAGAGGGATGGACCTTGCTGGTAAAACAGGGAAAAAGCGGTGACGCGTGTTCTCTTTCAGCCGGATACTACTCTCGTCTTCTCTTTTGGTCGCGACGCACAACTTCCGTTTGATGTGGATGGAACGGTAACAGATGTGATCCCGACGAATTCAAACAACCTCTTGATCCAAGGTATGCAAGTCTGATCTGCTTTAATTGTGACATCCCGGGGCACTTAGAAAAAAAGAAAAAGGGTCTACTAGTTCAATTTGATATTTTGGATACTTTTTTGGAACAGAATAATTTTACTACTGTCGGGCAACAAAGATGAGATCTATATCTCACGAACTAAATGATATTTGAGCTAAAGAGGAAACAGAATTTTGGCAGAAATCTAGAGAGAGAGAGAGATTTTTGAAGGGGGGCGGGGGGAATAATGCTTATATCCATGCTAAAGCTAACCAACGCATGAGAAAAACGAGACTAGCTATACTGGAAGGTCCTTATGGACTTGTAGAAAAATTCGAAGATACGTTAGATGTTACTTTACACTTTTATAAAAACTTGTTTTATTTTAAAGACAAACCTGATGTACATCTAGGAACTGATTTCTGGGATCCCTCGGCGATGGTTTCTACTAATGAAAACATTTCCCTGCAAAAATCTTTTTAGAAGACAAAATAAAAATGACTATTGTTAGCTCTTATGCCTGTGGAGCCCCTGGCCAGATGGCTTATCCTTTTTTTATCAGAAATTTTGGTACTAAATCAAAAAAGGACTTCATGGCCCTAGTTAAATCTTTTTAAAATGACCGACTTGATGTTAAGAGAATCAATTATGCAATACTAACTCTCATTCCAATACATCAGGATGCTAAAATCGGAAGAAATTTCGTCCCATTAGCCTTGGTAAATGTATTTGAAAATCGTCACTAAAGCCTTAACCACAATGATGACCCTTGTTGATACAAATTAGTTTATTCTAACCACAAGAAGACGTGTGATTGTGTTAATTGGAGTCTCCTCCATGAGATGTTTGAATCCAGAGGTTTTGTTCATATTTTTAGGATATGGGTTAATAGTTTCCTTGATGGGGGGTCCTTTTGTGTGAGACTTAATGATGTCAATAGTATGTATGCCATTGTTGGCAAAGGACTGAAACAACGCGACCCTCTATCCCTAGTTCTTTTAAAAATGTTTTTCTAAAATGTTGACTAAAGCAGCTAAGAATGGTATTATTACCTGTCTCCTTCCTGAAATATTTGATGGAGGCACTGTTAGTCTTCAATATGCTGATGACACAATTATTTTATTTCAAGCTGGTGTTAATATTGCTATGAATCTAAAATGGATCTTGACTTGATTTCAAAATCTCTCTTGCTTGAAATTAACTATGTCAAAAGTGATTTAGTGAGCATCAATATAGATGATCATTTTGCTAATTATTTTGTCCAGATCTTTTGTTGTAAGAGAGATTCTTTCCCTTACAAATATTTAGGGGTGCTGTGGGGACCCCGGACTAGCTGTCCGAAATACCCGATTATGCTTAACACAACGATCACATGATCAGTCTGTCGTTGCACATAATCCGAACTGAATACCAAAGTTTACATCCATTACAATACCGAATAAAAGTCTTGCACATATAGTCATTTAGACCAAGTCTTACATAGGTGCCTTCATGGGCCAAATCACATTATTCAGCGAAAGCTACGGCGTAGTAGACCAACACATACTAACAACGACCCGACAGGCAGCTGACTTATGAAGATCCCTAGTTCGCATTGTAGTCGCCATACTCCTCTTCGGCATAGGGCTCCTCGAGATCTGGCTAAGACAATAGACAGGGACGAAACCAATATGAGTATATTTGATTGTACTCGCAAACTACCCCAACTTGAACATGCACTAGTTTTATGTTTATTTTCAAACTTTTATATATTAAAATATCTCTATATCTTTATTGAAAAATAGGCAAGAAGAATTTTATAACTATCTTCCAATAAATCACCAACTTATTTATTTCTCCAAAACTCCTCCTTTTTCCGACCATAGCCCTTCATGGACGATTTGCCTCCAACAACCTCGTACCGATCCGTTGGTATAGTTGTATAAAACATTCTCCACTTCATTTCCTTTGTAGATCTCAAGTCTTTTCAAAAACTTGCACATGGTCTTAGGACAGCCTCCCAACTGTCCATATCCGAGGACTCGGCTATTCGAATAGTTTTACACTCTGCAGAGGTAGCACGCTTTTCCCACATCCATCCGATAACTCATCGTGTCAGCCACGTCCCGCCATACAAGGTGTATGCGAAGTTGAGTCACCGACCATAGCCTGTCCTTTGCTACTGCTAGTATAGGACCCTGCCGCTATGACACTTTCCATCAACACTTAACCCAGCCCGTCGGAATCTAAGTGTGAGGACTCATAGTTCTGCCCGGCGGTGTATAGGGGACGATCCTTCTATCCACCACATGTGCGAGGACCATCCTTCACCACATGTGCGAGGACCCGGGTCAGGGTAGGTCACCGAACCATCCCCTCATGGAATGGAGTCATCTCCATTGTTGAGGCATCCCATACTAATATGAGCAAATTATATGACTACGCCCTTTCCCATATGTGGGTAAATGTGGTCGCACAGGGTAAGATTGGTCGTCATAGTACTAGGACACAATGTGCATTTTTCATAAACATCACCATTCTCCATTACTTCACTTCAACACCGACAACTCGGCATTCCACATTCATACCATTGATTTTAAAGGAGTTTTGAATAAACATTATTTTTCCCATCCTATAATTTGATATATCTATCTTATACTTCTACTTTGGGTGGCAAACTAATTTTTCATACTCTTTTGAAAAAGGGTTTTCAAAATTCTTGCTTCTTATGAGTAAACCATTTGGACAAAGTAGATGCATGTATATTAGAGGTGCAAGCTCAGAGAGTAGCTTGCCTTGCTCAGCAAAGTTCTCGGAGTCTTGCTCTTGTGGTTCGAAGTACTCCCCCTCCTCGCAAGTCCCGGCAACGATCTCGTCTAAACGTCAAACAAACAATACAAACAATCACGGTAATACTCAATCAACATCACAGCATTACAAATCCTAAACTCAACAAATAGCTACTGCACACACAAGGCAAAACAATTTGAGTTTGATTTAATTGAATTCACCAATATTTAAAGATGAGTTAAATATGGCAGAAACTAGTGATACAAGTTTAAATTCATAACCCAAGTTATGTTGGTCACAAAAATACAAACTAAATTTCTACAGAAAGCTACTGATGTGTAGAAGAAAAACCCAATTTGATTTGGATTAATTGGAGTTATAAACTCCCTACACAATTGTTTTAATCCAGAAGCTTAATAATTAAGTTTTAGTTACTGCCTAAGTTCTATTGATCATAAAATTAAACCCTTTTAGGGGTAACTAGCTCTGAGTTATTGTGATCTAACAAAATTGGTGCTAACTCATTTGGGTTAAGCATTAAACATCTATAATTGATTTAGTACAGAAGGGTTGGCTAATTTTATTCTAATGCCAAACAATTACTATTGCTTAATTAATTCTACCAAAATTAGGGAAGCTAAGAGATCACAGTACCAAGCTAACAAAATCGGATTGGAATTATTTGGGTTAATAGATCATCAGAAATAAACAAGTTTAAGTTTTAAACCTTCTATGGCATTTTAATAATACACATTTATTATTTATCT
Source organism: Poa pratensis (assembly GCA_947311845.1). Taxonomy (NCBI): domain Eukaryota; kingdom Viridiplantae; phylum Streptophyta; class Magnoliopsida; order Poales; family Poaceae; genus Poa; species Poa pratensis. Next base: position 8,276,006 of record CAMZMU010000083.1, read on the forward strand.
AAATGAAATGAAACCACTCGGGTTGGTTAAACAATTTAATAAGCTATCCAGAACATTTTGGTTTGATTTATTTGGACTTATAAATCTCGAGATATTGAATTTCAAAGTTATGTCCAGTACTGACTTTTCCAGAAAATTCAAATTAGAAAAACATGTTGTTCTGGATAATGTGGAGAATCCTGACGGGTGGAGTCCACTCGTCAGTGACTCAACCGAAACGTCGCGCGTGCTGGATAATGTTTAAAACGCTGACAGCGGGGTCCACGCGTCAGCGACACATCTAACTGAAGCGGTACGCACCGTGGATCTAAGATCCAACGGCCAACAGAGGCCACGAACGGCGACGACCTAAAACGGGCGGCGCCGCCGTGCCAGCGACGGCGAGGGTGGACAGGGGGGCACCTGGGGTGGTTAGCGACAGTGGAGATGACGGCGTTCGACGGCGGAGAACTTGGGGAGGCTCGGGTGGTAAGTTGCGCTTGATGGAGACGGCCCGAGCATCGGCGGTGATCTCCTCTGCTTCCACGGGCACGTTCCAGCTCCGGCGAGGTCCTAGCGAGGCTCATGTGCACGATACAGAGGGGAAACAAGAGAGTGTGAGTGCGGTGATGATGGAGAAGAGAGTTCAGGCCAGAGAGAAGAGAAAAGGGGAGAGACACGGCACGGCCGTGGTCGACGTCCACCTTCTTCTCCGGCAACGCTTGGCCGTGATCGACCAAGGCAGCAAGGGCTGCAACTATGTGCTCGCCCTCCTGGCGGTGCACGAGAGAATGTGGAGCAAGGGAAAGGCAGTGGCGGAGTGTGAAGAAAACGAGAAGGCTCGGTGAGCTTATAAGCTCGAGGTTCGGTCCATGGTGGTCGTCGTTCACGCGAGGTCCAGAGAGAGGGAGAGCTTGCCATTGGTTGTCTGGGGTGTGCGGGCACGTCGACAGACAGCGTTAGGGGCCAGTGGAGCGAGAATGCGTGCGTGGAGACGAGCTGCGCAAGCTCGAACGGGCAACGGCCGTGAACATGCCGACGGCGTTCCGCGGAGCGCGTGCGTCAGGGATGACCTCCGAGGAGCCGCCACTGTGTCCTGGGGGCCGCGGTGAGGCTGGGGAGTGGCTGGGAGGTACTGCGGTGACGCGCGGTGCAGTGGAGGCGCGAGGTCGTCATCGGTGACCTAGCTCTGGTACGGCGCACGGCGAGCACGGGCGCGGGCTAAGTGGCACGTGTGTGGAGCTTCGGTGGCGATCCTATCCCCTCCTGCTGGAGCGGAAGAGCAAGGGAGAGAGGAAGGACACGGCGCTGGGCCAGCTCGGCGTCTCCCTCGTCCTCCACCACAGTGGCGGCCTCGGCGGCATGGGCGTGAGCTCCCGCCCATGGCGGCGACTGCCCTGGGTCAATGAGCACGTTTCCAGCGTGCTCTGGCAAGTGGGGGAGGTGAGTGGGGCTAGAGGGAGCAGGTGTGGTGATCAATTCGACGAATCTTGCTCGAATTCGAACGAATTCGTTCGGATTCGATTCGATTTGGGGAAGAACACAGTACTGCCCTCAATGTGTTCGATGAAATGCCTGAACCAAATTTTAAATTAAATTTCTGCAAATTATTTTCATAATTTGCTTCATATACAATTATCAAGATTTGTGGTGCTTTTTTGCTATTTATTTTGTATTTGTAACATAGTACATTTTGTGATTTAAAGAAGATAAAGAAAGATATTAAATTTAAATTTAGGTTTTTGGGAATTATTTTTGGAGAGGGAAAAGTTATTGGAATAACTTGAGTGTGATCATATTATCACTCCTCTGAAGTTTGGGGTGAAAGAAAATTAATTTCTCACTTGGAGAAATTGTGTGACACTTGTCACATGATTTTATTGTTTTACCTTTTTCTTTTATTTCTTGTTTTTTTCCAAGTTTTTCTAATTTGAGCAAACAACCAACACAAGCAACAAGGAACAATTATCACAATCAACAAGGAACCAATTAACACAAATAAGCAACAAAAGTTTTTGTTGGTTCCTAATTTTTGACTAATAAAACTGATTACAATTTTGGGATGTGACAAATCCTTCCCCCCTTAAAATAAATCTCGTCCCAAGATTTGCTAGGTTTGGGTGCTCAGGAGGTTTGGGAATTCGCTTCTAAGATAGTCTTCACGTTCTCATGTTGCTTCTTCTTCGGAGTGGTTAGTCCATTGGACTTTGTAGAACTTGATCGCACGCCTCCGGGTAAGACGAACATCTTCGTCGAGAATTTTGATGGGACTCTCACGATAGGTCAGGTCATGGTTCAGGTCAATGGAGAGGTGGTCGATGTTCTTGAAAACATCGGGCTTGTCGGGAACTTCAAGACACTTCCGAAGCAAGGAAATGTGGAAGACATCATGAAATTCTGATAACTCTGGGGGCAACTCCAGCTGATAGGATACTTCTCCTCGACAAGCAATGATTTTGAAGGGTCCAAAATATCTTGGCGCTAATTTTCCCTTGACATGAAAACGCTGCATTCCCTTGAGTGGTGTCACTCGGAGATAGACATAATCTCCGACACTGAAGGTGACATCGCGACGCTTGGGATTAGCGTAGCTTTTCTGACGGGATTGGGCAGTCTTGAGACGCTCGCGGATAAGTTGGACTTGTTCTTCAGCTTCACGGAGGGTATCTGGTCCAAACAATTTGCCTTCTCCGGTGTCGGACCAATTCAGGGGCGTACGACACTTCTTGTCGTAAAGTGCTTCAAACGGGGCCATTTGCAGACTGGACTGGTAGCTATTGTTGTAGGAGAACTCTGCAAATGGAAGACAATCTTCCCACTTGGAACCATAGGATAGAACACATGCACAAGCATGTCCTCCAATATCTGGTTCACTCGCTCAGTTTGGCCTCCGGTCTGGGGTGATAAGCTGTGCTAAAAGCTAACTTGGTTCCGAGGGCTTCGTGAAGGGATTTCCAGAACCTTGAAGTGAATTGCGTGCCTCTATCAGATACAATCTTCTTAGGCACACCGTGCAGGCTTACTATTCTGGAAATATACAAGTCCGCCAGTTGTGCTCCGGTGTGAGTGGTCTTGACAGGAACAAAATGGGCAACCTTGGTCAGTCGATCAACGATGACCCAGATTGAATCATGGCCTCGGTTGGATCTTGGAGTCCGGTAATAAAATCCATTCCAATTTCATCCCACTTCCACTCAGGAATTTTCAAAGGTTGAAGCAATCCAGCGGGTCGCTGATGTTCAGCCTTGACTCGCTGACAGATATCACACTTGGCCACGAAAGAACCAATCTCTCGCTTCATTCCATGCCACCAAAATCTCTCACGAAGGTCTTGGTACATTTTTGTCCCGCCGGGGTGAATTGAATAAGGGGTCTCATGGGCTTCCTTCAGGATTAACTCCTTAAGCTCCTTGACATTAGGCACACAGATACGACCATTAAATCTCAGCACTCCTTCAGCATCTTCGGTAAAACCGGGTGCTTTGCAGAGAGAAATCTTCCTCTTAATTCCTTCAATGCTTTCATGATCCTTTTGGGCTTCCTTGATTTGATCCATCAGGGTTGGGGTTAACTCTAGATTGGCTAGATAACCATGGCTAACAAGCTCTAGTCTGAAATCTTCGAACTCTTTGAACAAGGCTGGTTGTTCGGCTTGGATTAAGGCATTTAGGGTACAAGGCTTACGACTCAGGGCATCGGCAACTACGTTAGCCTTTCCGGGGTGATAATGGATCCCAATATCATAGTCCTTGATTAATTCCATCCATCTCCTCTGCCTCAGGTTCAACTCTTTCTGGGTGAAGATATATTCAAGCTCTTGTGATCCGTATAGATCTCGCAGCGATGTCCCACAAGATAGGGACGCCACGTCTTAAGAGCAAGAACAACGCAGCTAACTCCAGATCATGGGTTGGGTAATTTTCTTCATGCGGTCGCAACTGTCGAGACAGATACGACACAACTTTGCCTTCTTGCATCAGAACACAACCAAGTCCGAGGCGTGATGCATCAATACACGTCGAAACTCTTGGTGACGTCTGGCATGATCAAGACTGGGGTTGAAGTCAGTCTCTTCTTTAGTTCTTGGAAACTATCTTCACACTTCTGGGTCCATTCAAATTTCTTGTCCTTCTTCAACAATTGAGTCATGGGCTTGGCTATGCTGGAGAATCCTTCAACGAACTTGCGGTAATAACCCGCTAGTCGAGAAAGCTTCGGATTTCCGTCACATTAGTGGGGGCTTTCCAGTCAACGATGGCTTGGATCTTCTCTGGGTCGACAGAAATTCCTCCAGCAGATATGACATGTCCGAGAAATGCCACTTCGCTAAGCCAGAACTCGCACTTGCTAAGCTTGGCATAAGCTGTGCTCTCGGAGTCTCCAAAACTAGACGCAGGTGTTCAGCATGCTCTTCTTCGGTCTTGGAGTAGATAAGAATGTCATCAATGAAGACTACCACGAACTTGTCGAGGTATTCCATGAAGATCTTGTTCATGAGATTCATGAAATAGGCTGGGGCATTGGTCAGACCAAAGGACATCACGGTGTATTCAAACAAACCGTAACGGTGGTGAAAGCGGTCTTGGGAATGTCTGACTCTCGGATTTTCAACTGATGATATCCTGTCCGAAGATCGATCTTGGAAAAGACTCGGGCTCCGTTCATTGATCGAACAGATCCTCGATCTTGGGAAGAGGGTACTTGTTTTTAATGGTCACATCATTGAGCTTGCGATAATCCACACACAGGCGTGTGGTACCGTCTCTTTTGTCCACAAAAATAATGGGTGATCCCCAAGGTGAAGCGCTTGGGCGAACAAGACCTTTGCTGAGCATATCAGCCAACTGCTTCTTTAATTCAACCAGTTCTTCCGGATTCATCCGATAGGGTCTCTGGGATATAGGGGCTGTTCCTGGAATAAGTTCAATCACGAACTCAATATCCCGGTCTGGCGGCATACCAGGCAATTCTTCCAGGAAAACATCTCGGAATAGGTGAACAACACGGATCTCATCTAGAAGGGGTCGAGCTATGCCCTCATGGCAGCCTGGTTGGGAATGGCTAGCTTCAGATACATATTCCACTTCGACATCCTTGTCTGTGGTGATGGATACAGCTCTTCTGGCGCAATCTATACGACCACGGTACTTGGCTAGCCAGTTCATACCCAGAATAACATCATACCTTGGGTTCCTAGAACGATTAAGTCGGCTGGAAACTTTTCTCCTTTGATCTCAAGGGAAACGTCGGGGCAAAACAGCTTGGTCTCTACGGTGGATTCTGGGATTTGGATGACCATGGGTCTGGGTAAAAGATTCCCGACTAGACCTCCCTTAGCAACAAACTCTTGGGTAACAAAAGAATGGGTAGCACCAGAATCAAACAGAACAGTTGCAGGTACTGAGTTGACAAGGAACGTACCCAGCACAACATCTGGCGCATCCAGGCTTCCTCAACATTGATGTGGTGCAGAGGGCCCTTGGCAACAACAACATTTCTGCGGGACGCGGCGTTCTTGCCATTTCCAGCACGGCCTTGACCATTGTTCGGTGCCGGGCATTGGGGCGCTGAACATTCCTATTTGGATTGGGGCATTCTCTGGAGTAGTGACCCTTAGTGCCGCATTCAAAGCAGACAACATTGGCATTATGGTTGGCATTGATGAAGTTTCCTCCGGGACGGTTATTGTCATTGGGGCGGTTGAAGTTGTTTGGGCGGTTTGAAAGGTGGAGCGGGGAGCTTGCGGTGGTCGATAAGCAGGCTTGGAGGCTGGCTGAAAGATACGAGGCCTCTGGTTACTAGAACCTTCAGAAGCATTCATCCTCCTCTTACGACCTTCAAACATGGACTTGCGCTTGGTCTCCAGCTGGATGGCCTTGTCCACAAGTGACTCCAAATCAAAGAAGTCGTGGATAACCAGCGCACACTGCAGTTCATCATGAAGTCCATTCAGAAAACGCTCCATCTTCTTCTTCTCAGTGTCGGTGTCATCAGGAGCATACCGAGACAAATCGGTAAACTCATCAAGATAACCAACCACATCTTTGCTTCCCTGCCTCAGCTTGCGGAATTCATCCTTCTTCCTCTCAATGAGTCCGCCGGGAATATGCTTCTTGCGAAACTTCTCCTGGAACTCAGCCCAGTTGATCACATAGCCAACTTGCTGGAGAGCCTTGGTAGCCTCCCACCAAGCTCGTGCAGGTCCAGCAAGATAGTGGGTTGCATACAGAACTTTCTCATTGCTCCCATAGCAGCAACTTCCAGGTTGTTCTCGATGGTGCGAAGCCAATCATCGGCTTCCAGTGGGTGAAGTCCCCTGGAATAAGTGGGTGGATTGGTCTTCTGAAAGTCGCTTAAGGTGGATCGCTGATTTCCATCGCCATTGCCATGGCCACCATTGTTGTTATTGTTGTTGTTGTTAACATGAGCGGCAGCGATCTGCTGCAGGGCAGCGAGATGAGCTTGGCGCTCCTCCTGGGCATTTTGGCGTTCCTCCATAATGAGCGCAAGAAGTTGGGCGGGGGTCGGGTTTGGTGGTGGTGGCGGTGGTCCTCCATCCGGGTTGTTGTGCGACGAGTGTCCACCATCCTGAAGCATACCGGGTATAAGAGGCAAGGCAAAAAGGTTTCGACTAAGGGGAAAAAGATGAATTCGCAAAGTGGTTGATTAATTAGGGACGATATGGAAGATATTTACACGGATTAAACAAGACTAACACACTTATATAACACAAACATTACAGCAAGGAGTTCACAACATCAAGCTTACAACATCGCCCTACATCTAATGTACATAATACATGGTTTCCAAAAGAACCACTACTTAGAATCGACTAGCGATAGGGGGTCAACCTAATCCTGCGGTAGTACTCAAGTCACTCGCCTACTGAGGTGGAACCTCCGGCTCTGCTGCGTCAGCGTCGGACTGGTAGGGTGGCTCCTCCGGGTCCTCCTCCTCGTCCTCGAGAACTGCCTCGAGTGGCTCCTCCTCCTCGTCAACTAGCTCCTCCTCGTCGTCCGACTCGTCGTAGTCCATCTCCTCCTGGTAATCCTCATCATCACTGATGAAGGCACTGTTCTCCCTGCGGAGATCCTTGCCCTCCTCCTCCATCTCGTTGGCATGGTGCTCCATATCCTCGATCATCTCGTCCTGCTCCGCCACCCTCTTGTGGAGCTTGGCGACGATCTTCTTCAGCTGGGTCCTCCTCTTGAGAAGAGCGATCTTCTCCTGCTTCAGCTGCGCCTCACGCTCGCGACTCTCACTGAGCGAGATGCGCTCAAAGTGAGCTCGAAGTCTAGCGCTCATCAGATCCTCCTGGGTGCGGTAGAGTAGGACCTCCATGTCCAGGATGTACTCTCCAAACATCGGGTGTCGAGGTGACTGGATGGGGTGTCCATCATCGGTGCGCCTCCCTTAGAACCGAAAGCGGGAGTTCACTAACTCCGCCTTGTGCTCCTCACAAAGTCGGGCAAGCAACCTCTGCATGGCATGACACAGTCCGTCGTCCTAGTGGGCGTCCATGGTGGCGAAGATCAGCGTCCTGGATCCGGGAGACTTGAGGTTCCCCCGAACAGACGACTCGATGCGCCAACACAGGTTTCCGTTGCCGAGAACGTCAACCTGGGCCCCTGAAACTCAGGAGCGGGGTGACCTAACAGCTTGCACAACTCGAACAAGTCGCTCTCGAACATCAGCTTGCCCTCCTTCTCAACTTGCTTAAACTCGGTCCAATGGAGTGCCATCTACAATTTTAGGCAAGATTTTAAGTTAGTGAGATGACAAGTGTACAAAATTTTAAAGTTAGTGCAACAACAAGTGCGCAAAATTTTAAGCTTAATGGGATGACAAGTGTGCAATATTTTAAGGCACATGGAAAATGTAATACTTAATGAGGGTAAAATTTTGCATAAGTAAGAGGATTGGGAGATAAGCAATTTTCAAAAATACTTCACTCCTTTGTTTTAGAAATTAACTTTTGTAACTCTTATTTAACGACCATGCTAACTAAGGTCTCTTAATGTCAGGATGGCTCTGATACCAGCTCTGTGGGGACCCCGGACTAGCTGTCCGAAATACCCGATTATGCTTAACACAACGATCCCATGATCAGTCTGTCGTTGCACATAATCTTTTCTCCATTGAGCAAGTTTTTATGTGTTTTTAATTTTTTATGCAAAACTGAAAGTAAAATGACACTAATGCAACTTGAAATAACAAATGCAACACAAAAATGCAAAACTGAATATAAATATGCAAACCGAAATATAAAGATGATATGCAAGACAAGAACAAAACAAAATAAAATGATTGTAGGTAAAGATGGATAAGATGATGCTCACGTAGGTGCAACTTCCCCAAGCTTAGGTTGTTACACAAGTTGGTGATGAAGTTGACTTGATGTGAGTGATCCTTGGATAAACCTTTCAGCTATGGTTCCCCGGCAACGGCGCCAGAAAACGTCTTGATGGCCCTTCACGTAGTTACCCCACAACGGCGGCAGAAAACAGTTGCTAGCCCCTTCGCGTGATACCTGCGTGAAAAATAAATGTGTTATCTCCTTATCCTTCTCTTGAGAACCTGCAACAAAATAAATTGTTTTGTGCCCTCAACCTCACCAAGTGGTTGTCAAGCACAAGGTGTGAGAATGATAATAAAATAATATAATGCAAACAGTAGTAAATATGCAATGATGGTAAATAAATATGCAAGGATGATGGTAAAATGATAAATGATATTTTTGGGTTTTTTATGATGAATGCAAGATGTAAAAGTGTTTTTGTATTTTCGGATTTAATAATGGCAGCAAACAAAAGTGGTGATAAAAGTGTTGGAAAGGTGTTTCTTATGATTAAAAATGGACCGGGGTTCATGGTTTCACAAATGCACTCTCTCTTGATAACGTGGTAGACAATGGAACACTAAAATTAACATGTAAGATGGCAAGACATGGTTTGACAAGTTATTAATAATATGGGCATCACGTCCTAACATAGAGATCTCAAGTATAAGTTGTTCTCTCTCTTATGCTCCACCAAGATGCGAACTAAATCATAACACCTTAGTAATTAAGATAAATCAGAGCATAGCAATAAGTTCAATGACATGAAGTTAAAATAAGAACATGCTAGATCTAGTCATGGAGATAGTGGCCAAGGTCACATCCACTCTCCGGTAGCATGGTATTTTTGTTTATCCCTAGTGAGGCAACAAAGTAAGGTAGAAAACCCAAGTGGATCGCAGAACTTCTGTCACGTTCACTGCACTAGCCACCCCCGTTACTCCAACTAATGCACACGTTCCCCCTCACATGCTCTCATAAACATGCTTGATCATGACAAGTAAATAAGAACGGGGTACATAATATGCATCTACTTTCATAACTGAAACAAAACCATTGCAATCTCAAACATGTATTAACTCATAATAAAGATCCACCACAAAGGAATTACATAGATGACCGTAATCATGTTCAGCAGCTCATACGGTACTAATTAGTGAAGCTCATAGAGAGGAGAGATACATAAGTTACTTCCACAAACCCATAGTCCAGGGTGGACTACTCCCTCTTCATCATGGTGTCGGTGGAGATGTTGTTGGAGGGAAGGAGACCACACCGGCAGCGCCCCGCCGGAGTTTTCCCCCTCCAATCTTCAGCTCCAGGTCTCTGTTTCGTGGTTTCTGTGTTTCGGCGGCGCTCCCTTTCGCGAAAGCCCTGGGGGGTCTATATATAGTCGTTTTTAGGTCAAGACGAAGCTTCGGGAAGAAAGATCGACGGCAGCGGAGGCCCGAGGGCCAGGATGGGGGACCCACGCGGTCAGGGAATCTGGCCGCGTGGGCCCACCCCTTTCGGCCTTCTGGTCTCCGTTTCTTCGATTCCTTTGCGCCTACGTTTCGTTCCTTCCAAAAAAGTGATCCCCGTAAAGTTTCAGGTCATTTGGACGTCGTTTGGGTCCCTGAAACATCAAAATATAGAAAAAGGGGTTTTCTGACAGCGCAGGGTTAATTCCAGAAAAATGGGGAGTTGTTAATTATCCCCAAAACTCAATATAAATCATGAATATAACCCTTATATGATGCAAATAACATGGAATAACATGTAATAAAATGTAAAGTTCATGTATGCATTTTACATGCATCAACATCCCCAAGCTTAACCCATGCTCGTCCCGAGTATGAAGGTGATAAAACTAACATGGACTTTGCATTTTAATACTATCAATGGATATCAAAGGTGATTACTATTGCTACATAGAGTCAAATGATTCATTCTTCAAAGGAATAACAATATGCAAGATAAATTATGAAGTGATATCAAATACTCAATGTAAAGATGTTCAATGATAAATTCACAAAGTGTAATATAGAAGAAAGTACTATGGACCAAATGTATGCATAATGAAAAGTAAAAACATCCTATGGTGGTCATAGAGTACTTCTTATGAAAACTGAATATAAAAGGTGGACACTTTGGATAGATAAATAAGTAGAGGTAAAGCATGAATAAGTTTCATCTAACTTCCAAACACTTCTACTTAAGTTAATGCTTGCAATGTGGTAGTCATTGGTGTGGAGCTCTCATTACCCCTATCATAGCATCTTGAATGATTAATGTTTAAAGTGAAAGCAAATATGAGTGGTGTGCTTGACAATGTATTGGTTGAATGTCTCATGTCCCTTGAATACAAGTACCTACACCATGTGTTACTCACTTTGGTCCACAAAGTAAATTCAAATAAAGGTCATTGCAAGTAATAATAGTATCATCAAGAACTGCACTGGGGTACCTCTTGCCCCTTGACATGAACAAGCCCATGTCAAAACAACAAGACAAACAGACAATGAACAATCTCAGCACTCTTTTATTTACTATGGGTATAGCTTTTTATTATGAGGTGCATCACTGAATGAACATTATGGTTATGCTGTAAATTTCCACCATGAATGATGCATGGCTTAGATTAGCGGCCCAGGCATTTCTCTAACCATTTATACAAACTCTTTGAACTTACTAAGTATCCACATTCATTTCACCCATGATAGGCATCCATAAACAAAAGTACATGACATCAACTAAATATAAATAAGTGCAATGTTGAAAGCTTGCCATGTGACAGCACATATGGGCTAACTCCCAACCAAAACAATTGTCAAGCCCACAACTTCATAATTTTAATCACAATGGTTCATGCTTATTAAATGCAATAAAAGTAAATTGTGCATCAAGTTCGTGAGAGCTTTTAACCAATTTTTCCCATGACAATCAATAACATAAGCATTTAAATTCAGAAATGTAGATAACACAATATAACATGATAAACATACTTGGAATAGCATAAAGCTAATAGGTAGATATGGTGGACTCACTGGAAAAACTTTGGTTGAAGGTGTTGGGAAACAAGCTTTTTACTTGTTGTAATTTTTGGGCTAGCAATAGGGAGAAAGTTGACCATCTAAATGCATGCATAAGTGTCCATAGAACTAATCAATCCATGTTAAACCAAGTAAAGTTAAAATTCAACATCTAAACATGGTAAAAGATAGCTCTTGACAACACACTTGCAAATTAACATTCATTCAAAGCACATGAATTATGCAACTATATGTATCTTTTAAAATCAACTCAAACATCCCTATCCCAATATATTTAATAGCATCCAACATAATTCAACCCAAACTTCCAGTAGCTCTCTCATATATAAATGATAGTGGTGGTCTTATTAACAAACCGAAATAACAAAAGCAAAAAAAAACAGACGCTCCAAGTTTATACGATAAAGTGCTTTGATCGAAAAACAGAAGTTAGACGTGTGCAAACCGAGAGTGTGTTGGTCCAGTGGGGTTGTCTTGACATCCCCAAGCTTATGGTCTTCACCATCCTTGGATAGCTCTTGGTGCAGCTCCTCTAATCCCTGTGAAAAAACTTCAAAACACCGTTTCTCCCATTTCTTTTCTGTGGGGTGATATTAGTAGTGATAAACAAATAGGTTCCTTGCTGCATAAAATCCTTAGGCAAAAATTCATATGAATGTCCAGAGAGTATATAATGTTGTATGCCTACTCATAAACTCAATTGAATCAAAAAGATTCAAGCAAAAAGCTCAAAGAATGCATCAAACAATATCAAGACAGAATCTGTCCAGAAAAACAGCAGCAGCAAAACGCATTTTTCTACCCTACTTAAACTCGTCAGAAAAATCTGAAAAAATCACGTGCAGAGGATGAAAAGTTGAAGCTACAGTTCAAATTACAGCTCAATCGGAGTTACAGATAAAAAATGAAAAATCAAACCGTGCACAGACTTCGTGCAGGCAGAAAACTCTCCGAAAATGAATAGCAACTTTTCAAACCCAAAATAGGTAAAACTTGGTTCTTTATTAAAAATCCCAGAAACAAAACTAACAAACTACTCTCTTGTTACAGCAAGAGGACTCAAAGAAAATCTCAAACAAAAACAACCGGGTTGCCTCCCGTAAAGCGCTTTCTTTATAGCCATATAGCTAGGCTTACTTACTTGATAATCAAAGGGGACGTAGCTCATGAGGGAGCTTGAACCTTGGTGTGTCCCTCTTCCTTGGGAAGTGTTCCATGCTCTTCTTGTGTGGAAACTGAAACTTCACATTCCCTTCCTTTGAATCAATAATGGCACCTGTAGTACGAAGAAAAGGTCTTCCCAAAATAATAGGACTAGAGGTTTTATTCCCCATGTCCATGATTAGAAAATCAACAGGCACAAAAGTCATGTGTAACTCTACCATAACATCACTTACTTTTCCTAGAGCATGTCTAATGGAATCATCAGCAAGTGCAAGTTCAATAGAGCATTTCTCAATATTTTTAAGTTCAAGGACTTCATATAGTTCTTTAGATAATATAGAGACACTAGATCCTAGATCAAGTATGCATGGTGTGTCTCTTTTCCAATGGTTACTAGTACTTGGGATCCAGATATCCCCAAGCTTAGGTGGTATCATAGCTTCTTGATTGTACCTAGCAATCTTTTCTTTTAAGACATGATTAGCAATATAGGAACCAAAACCAGCCTGGTTAATATTAACAGAAGGATCACTTGCAAATTTTTGTAAGATAGAAATTAATTCATGCAAGCTACACTTCTCTAAATCAACAAATGGTTCCTTAACTTCACTAAGCATTTTAACTTCCTCATACTCAAATAACAGAAGAGATTCATCATGATTTTCAATGTAATTCTTAATGTCCCTGTCTAGAGGAAAATTCTTAACACTAAATGGCCAAAAAGTTTTTTTCTCCATTGAGCAAGTTTTTATGTGTTTTTAATTTTTTATGCAAAACTGAAAGTAAAATGACACTAATGCAACTTGAAATAACAAATGCAACACAAAAATGCAAAACTGAATATAAATATGCAAACCGAAATATAAAGATGATATGCAAGGCAAGAACAAAACAAAATAAAATGATTGTAGGTAAAGATGGATAAGATGATGCTCACGTAGGTGCAACTTCCCCAAGCTTAGGTTGTTACACAAGTTGGTGATGAAGTTGACTTGATGTGAGTGATCCTTGGATAAACCTTTCAGCTATGGTTCCCCGGCAACGGCGCCAGAAAACGTCTTGATGGCCCTTCACGTAGTTACCCCACAACGGCGGTAGAAAACAGTTGCTAGCCCCTTCGCGTGGTACCTGCGTGAAAAAATAAATGGGTTAGGTTGAGACTCCAAGTGCAGAGTGTATGTAGTAGTGGAAGACAGTTTTCCCCACGAGGGGTGACTCGAGGGTTTAATATCGAACTCTCGGGGAACCAGTATTTCAGGTGTTATCTCCTTATCCTTCTCTTGAAAACCTGCAACAAAATAAATTGTTTTGTGCCCTCAACCTCACCAAGTGGTTGTCAAGCACAAGGTGTGAGAATGATAATAAAATAATATTCAATGCAAACAATAAGTAAATATGCAATGATGGTAAATAAATATGCAAGGATGATGGTAACAATGATAAATGATATTTTTGGGTCTTTTATGATGAATGCAAGATGTGAAAGTGTTTTTGTATTTTCGGATTTAATAATGGCAGCAAACAAAAGTGGTGATAAAAGTGTTGGAAAGGTGTTTCTTATGATTAAAAATGGACCGGGGTTCATGGTTTCATAAATGCACTCTCTCTTGATAACGTGGTAGACAATGGAACACTAAAATTAACATGAAAGATGGCAAGACATGGTTTGACAAGTTATTAATAATATGGGCATCACGTCCTAACATAGAGATCTCAAGTATAAGTTGTTCTCTCTCTTATGCTCCACCAAGATGCGAACTAAATCATAACACCTTAGTAATTAAGATAAATCAGAGCATAGCAATAAGTTCAATGACATGAAGTTAAAATAAGAACATGCTAGATCTAGTCATGGAGATAGTGGCTAAGGTCACATCCACTCTCCGGTAGCATGGTATTTTTGTTTATCCCTAGTGAGGCAACAAAGTAAGGTAGAAAGCCCAAGTGGATCGCAGAACTATCTGTCACGTTCACTGCACTAGCCACCCCCGTTACTCCAACTAATGCACACGTTCCCCCTCACATGCTCTCATAAACATGCTTGATCATGACAAGTAAATAAGAACGGGGTACATAATATGCATCTACTTTCATAACTGAATGTCGAGGTGTGCCCTCGGCAATTCCATGGTTGCTATACCTAGGGTTGATTGTGTGGTAGAGAACGCGTAGTACGGTGGAATCGACGGCTGACAAGCTGGATTTACCCAGGTTCAGGGCCCTCGAGTGAGGTAAAACCCCTACTTCCTGCTTGTCTATGTTTATGGTATGAATATGAAGGTTACAAGGGTTCGACGAGCTGCTGATCTCGTTGAGGTTTTGGTGGCTATGGATTCCTCTCCCGCATCGATCACCCTCCCAGCCTTTATATAGGAGGCTGGGTCTCGGGAAACATAACCGACCAAGGTTACATGTATGGAAAGTCTTAACCGACTATAACTTGATCTAACTTGGAAAGCACTCTTCGTCTTGGGCCTTCCTTCGTGGGCTTCGATTCATCCTTGGGCTTCTTTGATCACCACGTGCACCAGGTACCCTTACGCTGGGGTACCCGCAGGGTATAACCTCGTCATTAGCCCCGAGTACTTGCTTGACTTGAAGAATCGAGCATGTACTCATTTCACCGTGCACGTCATAGTCCTTACTTTTATACTCCTAATCCGATGTAGTCCTTCTACTCTTAATTTGTTTCGATTGTTTGCGTATGCGAACCATAGTAGGCCTGATTCACTCGAAGATCGAGCTCAGTTAACCGCACATTCGGGCGAGACCTTACTAGTCTTCAGTCAGACTCGAGTCCCCGGACTCGAGCCTGGAACATAGTCGAAAGCTTTTGCCTAGGGATATTGACATAGTAGGCCTGATTCACTCGAAAATCGAGCTCAGTTAACCGCACATTTGGGCGAAACCATACTAGCCTTCAATCAGGTTCGAGTCCCCGGACTCGAAGCTGGAACACTTTTTGAAACTTTTGCCTAGGGATATTGACATAGTAGGCCTGATTCACTCAAAATCGAGCTCAGTTAACCGCACATTCGGGGAAACCATACTAGCCTTCAATCAGGTTCGAGTCCCCGGACTCGAAGCTGGAACATACTGGACAGACTCGACTCAGGCCATTGTAGGTCTTAGTGATTCGTTCTGCAGTTTAACTTTTGATACCTAACGCGTCCGTCAGGATTTTCATCATGTCTGTTGACACGGAAAATTTCAAGGGAAAACACTGTTGGAGCGTCCCTCGGCCCATCTCGATTGCTCGGCGGGTCTTACCTTTGCATTTGCGTATGCAGCATCCGAAACATCTGCGATTGGCATAGTCCGGGAATTTATGAAGTATGATTCTTTGATTTGTGAAGTACTTAATGCATTTTAATCGAGTCTGTAGTCGAGTGAATTTTCTTACCTTGTTTTGAAATCTATGGGAGCGCGACAGCGCTCCCATGGGAGTAGCCCCCGAGATTATGCTTTATTTCGTTTGAAGTAGGGGATAATCTCAATAACTTTGTTTCTTCCTGATTAATCACGAGAAATTTTTTGATACGCTCCCATGGGAGTACTTTTGCCAGTCGAATCCTTTGTCGATTGTAATCTTGAATCCTCCAATCGAATGTGTATGCTATCTTCATACCTGACGTCATTCGTGACATCTTAGGCGTGCGCTCGCTGCTTTGACAAGACATGTCTGTGTGGGCCCAATGTTCAGAGTTTTGACCGCAGAAGACGCCGTTTCAGCTTTGATTTGACCGGACGTGGCGTATTTTTCGCCGCGCCATCATAACCTCCTAGGGTTTTGTGCGTAGTGGGCGACGTGGGATGCGACGGTTGCTCTCTGCGCTCGCCACGTGTACGGCCAGATGCTATGCACGTTTGTACGGACGGTTATGATGAAGTTTTGCGTTGTGCGGTAAGTAGCAGTTTTTGCGCAAGATTTTGATTTACTTGCCATTCATTTCCTCTGTTCCTCTTCTTCCTTGCGCACCGCACACCATTGCTCTGCCTCCCAAGCTCCTTGCTTTTTGCTCCTTGTGCGATGGCGCCAAAGAAGATCAAGCGTGCCGCTGCAACTGTCCCCGCCACCGATCCAGCGGACAAGGGGAAGGATGCGGCCATGGCGAGTGAGCCTGCCGATGCGCTTTTGAAGATCCCCGGTGACTGGATGAGATCCTGCGTAACCGAGGATACCCTTTCTGAGTACCGTCAGAAGGGTTGGCTGCCGCCAGCTGACCAGCTGGCCGCGCGTGCTCCAGGTCTGGAGGTACGCCCTGACCCTCGCGACGGCGAGCGCGTCTGCTTCGCTGAATTCCTCCCCGCGGTTCTCTTTCCCTTTGCATGATTTTGTGCGAGGGCTACTGTACGCCTATGGCTTGCAGATTCATGATCTTACTCCCAACAGCATTATGCATATCGCCTGCTTCATGGTGCTATGCGAGTGTTTCTTGGGGGTGTCCCCCAGCTGGGCATTGTGGAAGCATATCTTCAAGGTGCGCCACAATTGCCGGGGTAAACGCCCTTGCCCGGTGGGTGGATTTCAAGTCCAAGTGCGAAGCGATTCGCATTACTTTAGCTTGAAGACAGTCGATTCTGCCCAAGGCTGGCGGACCAAATGGTTCTATGTGCCAGTCGACCAGGTGGTGCTCCCGGCTTTTTCGATTGAGAATTCTCCGAAGAAAACGGTGGCCTGGGATCACCCTATCTCTCCTGCTGAAGCCAAAGAAGCCACCCCTTTGCTGAATGAGATTGGCAAGTTGCTGAAGACTGTTTCTGGTATTCAGTTGATCAGCACTTATTTGAAGATGCGAGTGTGGCCCATGCGCCTTCGTGCCCACCCGATGTGGCAGTATGAGGGTCCACTCGACAGCATCAGGATGAGTACCACCGAGTTGACGCAGAAGGAGCTCAGTGCTCAGGTGAAGAAGATCACGAGCATCAAAGCTTCCGCAAAAATCGACTTCAACTTCCCGCACGTCCCCTACGGGCCAGAGAAGGCCTTACCCGCAGTGAGTGATTCTTTTTGCCGTTTTTATGCCTCACCATCTGCCTTTGCATCCTTTTTGCTTTCGTTCTTATGATTATGAATTGTGCTTGTTACATAGGGTCACTCGACTGCCACCTCTCTCCCTCCTCTACCCGAAGCCGGGCCTACTTTGGAGACGGCAATACAGGAGGAAACCAAGCTGCCCATTGCTGACCCTGCTTCTGCCCACTCGACCCCTCAGGATAATCCCGAAGAAGAAACAGGGGAAGAGGTGGAACAGGTTGTGGCGGATGCTTCAGACGAATCAGATGCTGAGCAGGGCCCTCGCAAGCCTAAGCGCCAGCGTTTGGTTCTTCCGGAGTCTTCGAGTACAGAGGATGAGCAGAGGGATACCGGTAATTCGGGTATCCCTTCTCCTGCTAAAAGCCATCCTCTGACTGTCTCCCCTCTGGCTTCTCGTCCTCCTGCTACTTCGAGTAACACCTCTCGACTGGGTGTTTTCTCCCTTGGTGACGAACCTGATTCCGATGAAGAAGATGAGCCAAGGTTTGCTTTATGGTCTATTCCTTTATTTGTGGCCGCGCCTTTATGGTTTTTGTTTTTTGATTGGCTGTGTTTTTGCTTTATGATACCAGTGGCAAATCGCCATCTCCACCTCCAGTCGCGGATACGTCGATTGTGGCGCAGCCATCCATCCCTCCAGAAGCAGCACAAGGCACTATTCTTGAAGCGGCCAAGGACGCAACTGGGGTGATGGCTGCTGATTTGAACAAGGAGAAAGCTGCCCCAACTGCGGATGCCGTGGCTTCCTCCTCCAAGCCTGCCTCTTGGACTGATCACGTGAGTGCTTCTGTCCTACTTATGCTTGAAAATTTTGTTTCTTCTGCACTCGATGATAACATGCGTATTCTGTTTCAGCCTATGTATGCCGCCATGGCCCCTTGGGTTCAGGCCTTTGTTCGGGTGGAGCAAGAGAGGGACTCCCTGCAGTCAACTTCGACTGAGCTTGCGCGTAAGCGTTTTTTGCTAAAACTTTTCCCTTCTTTTGAAGTTATGACATTAATCGGGAATGTTTGTGAACTCCGCAGAAAACAAGAATCGGCTGAGGAGCAAGTGGAGGGCCTGGAGAAAAAGTGCAGGATTTGCAGACCAAGCTCTCTACCCAGCAGTCTGAATCGAAGAAAGCACTTGCTGATGCTCAGGACGCAACCACTCGCCGCGATAGGGAGCTTGCTGCACGTCTGTCGAGTATGGCCCGTGCTGCCAAAGGTGAATGAACTGTTTTTGTGAGTAGTAGCTCTTTGGTTATTTTAGTAGCTTTTGCTCATGGCTTCTGCTTTCTGAATTTTGAAGGTTCCGAAGGCGCCTCGACTTCCACTAAGCCATCGAGTGACTCATTGTCACTCGATGATGCAATAATGGAACTCGAGTCTGTGCTGTCCAAGACCAAAGGCGATCTGGCTACCGTGACCAGTACCCTTAGCAATTTGCACGCGGGGATGTGTCCTACAGCCGCCGCTCCTTCGACTGCTGAAGGACTTGTTGCAGCTTTTGGCGAAAGATCGTCGATTGTGGCGGATTTTGCCCGCGAACTCACGGTACGCGGCTCGGAGTACACCCTCAGGCTTTTGTTAGGCAATGGTGTAGAGGCCGATTTCGACAGTGCTTTATCGGACTACCCGAAAAAGCCTGATGGAAGGCCGCTATCATTCAGGGGTGTAACCGAGCCAGCTACGCGACTGAGCGAAATCTGCGTCCAGACTATGGAACGCCGGGCTGAAGCTGTTAGGGCTCAGTCGCGTAAAAGTAGGGCAGAATCCATCTCGCAGGCCTAGGAACTCTTTACTCTGTAATTTGATTACTCGAACTTGGCATGTATGCTTTTGCTACTTATGTTTATGCTAGTATATACTTTTGGGTGCTTTTGCTTGAATGAAATTTGCTGAATCGCCTGAATTTTGCAACTTCGTGTGTCTGGGCGTCTGAATGTTGCGTTTTATGAACCAGCCACAAGAATGCGAGTCTGGTGGACCTTCTCCATCTCGTGTTAGGACTCGAACATCTGGCCAAGCAAGGAATGATACGAGGGCACTTGCTCTTGCGAAGAATCGAGTGAGTGAACTAGAGCAAGAACTCAAGAGTACTCGAGCTGAGCTGGAGCTGCTGCGTTCCAAGCCGAGTTTTGCTACCCAGCGCGAGGATTATGTTCTTGGCGAGATGGATAACATAAACAGGCAACTCGAGAGTGAGTTTATGACACCACTTTTGCTAAAAGGTTGTTATTTTGCGTTATGCTTGGACCAGTAACTTTGGCCTTTTGCAGGTTTTGTGCCTGATGCCCAGCAGGAAGATAGGAGGGTCAATCGACTCCTCGATAATGCTGTTGAGGTACCAACTACTGGCAGGCAGATTTTTATTTGGACAAGGTGCACGCTCGCACGCTTGTTACTTTGAAGGATCGAGTATGGCGAAACGCCCAAGTGCTCGAGATGTGCAGGCGTATCTTCACTCGCCTAAATTGCGCGCTCTTCCCGTCAGGGCCTCAGCCTCAAGGGTTGTTTCCTTTGATTGATATCTTTCGAGTGACGGACTCAGTCAAAGAGTCTTTGATGCAGCTTGCTATTCTTGGGTCCAATGCCACTATGGCTTACATCCGCAGCCGTAAGCCAAATTTTGCGATTCGACCTCCTGCAATTGGCACACTTGTATCCCAATCACATTTGATCGAGACACGCTCTGCTGCTGAGGAATTCATCGATTGCTGCAAGGAGCAGCTTTTTGGTCCTGTACTGGATATAAAGGATGAGCCAGATTCTTAACTTGTAAACTTTTTGTGTAATCGGGCATTCTCCGAATGTAAATATGTACTCTTGTATTTGTGGCGAAATATTTATATGCGTATATTTGTGACAGCCCCCGAGTCTATCGAGTGGGGTTTTTGAGTTTTTCTCTTTAACCCAGCCCCCGAGTATATCGAGTGGGGTTTTTTAGTTTTTCTGCTTGACCCAGCCCCCGAGTATATCGAGTGGGGTTTGGGTTTTATGCTCGAGCCCCCGAGTGTTTGAGTGGGGTAAACAATAAAAGGCATATATGAGAAATATGGAGGAACATGTATCTTTATTCGAAATATGTGTTCGACCAGCAAGCCGCCTCATTAAAAACCTTCCAGTCCCCTTAGGTACCCTGGTAAGGGAAAAGAGTGCGTCTGAAACCTGCTGGTTCTTCCGACATTATGCGCTATTACATATCTATGCATAGAACTGACGCAGATGCGCCCCTCTATGTACTAGTGTGACTTGACGACATGTTGACCGTCTTTGAAGGTTCAGTCGGGTGCCCCTTGTGCTTCATCGCGTCGTTGATGGCCTTGAGCCTCTGTCGATTGCCATCTTCTTGCTTTCTGGTAGAGGTGTACGGTCATTGGAGACCTCAAGCTCGGCGAGTGATTGCTCCATCCCGTACATCTCTGAGATTTTGCTGAAGTCACGGTCACATGAATCTGACCTTTGAAAGTTCCCGTTGATCGTGATGACTCCTTTTGGTCCTGGCATTTTGAGCTTGAGGTAGGCGTAGTGTGGGACGGCCATGAATCGAGCGAAAGTGGGGCGCCCAAGTATTGCATGGTATTGTGACTTCCAATCGACCACTTCGAACTCAATCGACTCGGTTCTGAAGTGAGTAGGATCTCCAAACGTAACATCGAGTTGTATGGTGCCTTCTGGGAGCACTGCTTTGCCTGGGACGATACCGTGGAAGGTACTTGTGGACTTTGGCAGATTTTCGACTGATTTGTTCATTCTGCGTAGCGTATCTGCAAAGATTATGTTGAGGCCGCTACCTCCGTCCATGAAGACCTTGGTCATGGCGTAGCCTCCGATTTGGGCGTCGAGTACCAAGGCTGCATGCCCTGGTCGATATACTGCGGGTGGATGGTCCTCTCGATTGAAGACAATCGGAGTTTCTGATCCTTTCAAAAAATCTGTGATAGCTGGGGGTGCCATGACCGCCATATTGACGTGTCGAGTGTGTAACTTTTGCTCTCTATTGGAGGGACGTCCTCGCTGGATCATGTTCATCTGCCCGCGAGTTACGGGATATTTTTGTTCATCTCCTTGCTGCATCTGGTGCACGGCTGCTGCCATTTGTGTTCCCGTAACGGGTTGTGCTGGCACCATGTACACTGGCGTCGGTTGCGCTTGTGTTGGTGCAGGATACATTTGAGTAGTTTGGTTTTGTGGCGGTATGGAATATACCTGTGCTTGTTGTACTTGCTGCGGTGCTGGATATGCCTGAACAGGCTGTGTTTGTGGTGTAGTCGATGGAGTCTGCGTCAATTGAGGAGGTGCACGTCCATCTCTTTGCAGCCGTAGTATATGTTCAATCGCAAGTTGATCGAATTCCCTGCAATTTCTTAGCGAGTGGTTAGAGCGAAGCTTACCATCGTCCCCTTTGTAAAGATGGAATCTGCAATAATCGTCCATCTTTTCTTCGACCGAGCGCTCAGGCTCTTTGTCTGCTCGCCTACGCCACTCTGGCCTTCTGTGCTATCGCGGTCGCGTCTGTCTGTGCGTCTCGACTGTCACGTCGATCGTCTGCGCGATGGTCTCGATTACTCGGCGGTCTGTACGATGATCTCGATTGTCACGATGATCGTCGAGTCGTTTATCAGTTTGGTCGCGGCTGTCTCTTGACTGGACAAAGCCTGCTGCGATGAAGTTTGGATGGTCATCATCGTGGTAACGATGCTTTCGTTTGCGCCTTCGATCATCTCTGTAGCTATCTCTGCGGTCTCGACTGCCACTCTCATGGTTTTCATGTGATGTGGGTCGAGTGCCTCGTACAGTCTTCTCCATCCGCCCATTTTGTTGCGAGTACCATGAGTGCCGCCATTGACTTGGGTTTTCGACCAAGAGTTTCTTTGAAGTCTTCTCTCCAGAGTCCGTTTTTGAAGGCGTCGATTGCCCTATCTTCTGATACGTTGCCTACTGAGTTGCGGATGGTGGTCCACCGCCGTATGTACGATCTCAGAGATTCATCTGACTTTTGCTTGCAGGTCCGGAGCTCTCGAAAGTTTTGGGGCGCTCACATAGAGGCTCGAAGTATTTGATGAAATCACTTTGAAGTGCTCCCACGAATCGTAGTATGATTCGGGTAGCGATTTGAGCCAATCGCGAGCTGTTCCTTCCATCATGAGTTGTATGTACTGCATAGCTGTAGTTGTGGTGCCGCGCTGACATCCGACTGCCAGCCTGTAATCTTCTAGCCAGCCTGATGGCTCTTGTTTGCAGTTGAACTTTGGCGTGGTAGCTAGCGAGAATTTCTTGGGCATACGAGCCTCCCGGATTCGTCGAGTGAAGCATAGCGCTCCACAGGGTCCGATTTCTGCTTCCGAGTCTGAGCTGTTGCTGTATGACCTCCTCGAGTGGCTCCTGCTGGAACGATGACGCGTGAGCTTTTTCGACTGCTCCTTCCCCGAGGACTTCGACTGCGACGGTCCCGATCTGTATCTCTCCTTGGAGTTGCTTGTGGATGCTGTATGGCTTGTGCTGCTATTGCCAGTTGTTTGTACAGTTGGAGGTGCTGATCCCTCTTTG
This sequence comes from Poa pratensis, assembly GCA_947311845.1. Classification (NCBI taxonomy): domain Eukaryota; kingdom Viridiplantae; phylum Streptophyta; class Magnoliopsida; order Poales; family Poaceae; genus Poa; species Poa pratensis. The sequence goes on from CAMZMU010000083.1 coordinate 8,299,088, forward strand.
GGTCTCCTGCAGGAGGTTCGATTGTTCTGAGATAGGTGCCTAGCGTCATCAGCGCCCCGGCTGGCTCAGTAGGTATGGGGACTCCTTCCGCGTCGACTGCCATAAAGGCTGGGTTTAGGTTTCGAGTGACCGCTGCACGATCTGCGTCTCCGAGGTTTATGAATCGTGACCTATTCGCGGGGTCGTTTCTGCCCGTTGAACTCATAGACAATGCTCTTCGCCGAGCACTCGATATGCTGGCTTGCTTTTTGCGTTCTTCGAGTACTGCTCGGTAGTTCTTCAACCGTATCGATTCTTGCCACTGGAAGTATTGTAAGGTCAATACCTCTTCCGGAGTTGCGTTTGCTGGTAGCATTGTGCAGCTTTCGATTACTTTGCTCACTTTTTCCGCCATCTCTGCGGTGATGGTCAGCGTGGTTGTTCCGTCAGGCATGGTGACTGTGCAAGGGTATTCTGTAGGTCGACGGCATGTTGCAGCTGCTGACGTTTCTGCTGTACTCGCGGTGTATACCTGATACGGAACCACCCGATCTTCTACCCATGTGTTGCTAATGCGCATTATGGATTCGGCGTCGTCATCCAGGCTCATGTTGGAGTTGCTTTGCTTGCTGGGGTTTCTGCCGCAATCGAGTTGATCTTCGAGTGCTTTGTCCAGGCTATCTGCGTCGCAGGTGAATATCTCGTGGCTGGCACGGATTTCTGGGCCGTTGAGATCGGCGAGGTATATGTTGTCATCTATGTTCTCCTTGTTCCCCGCGACGTGTTGCAGTCGACGACGTTGTCGAGTGACTCGATTGAGTTGTTTGGGCGGTACGCAGATTCGATCTCGCTTCTTCCAAATCTTTTTGCCACCTCGTCACGGAACTCTTGCGAGTCATGGATGTTGCAGAGTCGCTTGGCGATTGGATCGGGACGATCTGTGACGATGTCGCGCCAAGATGGATGGTGTTGCAGTCGAAGCGTTGTCGATTGTCTCCGTGTCGAGTGTCTCCATGTCGAGTGGGTCTAACAGGTCCTGCACACCATCTTTATCGACAAAGAAGTTAAATTCTCCAACTGTAATATCCAAACCTGATTCGAGTCCGGCAAAGGCTTGTTGAGCCTCCATCGAGTGCGGCGTGAGCCTCCTTGGAGATTTTGGCGAGTGATCGCTTTTTGAATTGATGCTGGTAGATCTTGCCGGCGAGTTGCCGTTTGCAGCGGTGGTGGTGATTTGCTTTTTGATGATGTAGTAGGCGAGTTACCTTGTGCAGATGCGATCGGCGGGTGGCCGCTTGATGATGAAACCGGCGAAACCGTGAGCCCAATACTACCTTTTCCCACAGACGGCGCCAATTGTCGAGGTGTGCCCTCGGCAATTCCCATGGTTGCTATACCTAGGGTTGATTGTGTGGTAGAGAACGCGTAGTACGGTGGAATCGACGGCTGACAAGCTGGATTTACCCAGGTTCAGGGCCCTCGAGTGAGGTAAAACCCCTACTTCCTGCTTGTCTGTGTTTATGGTATGAATATGAGGTTACAAGGGTTCGACGAGCTGCTGATCTCGTCGAGGTTTTGGTGGCTATGGATTCCTCTCCCGATCGATCACCCTCCCAGCCTTTATATAGGAGGCTGGGTCTCGGGAAACATAACCGACCAAGGTTACATGTATGGAAAGTCTTAACCGACTATAACTTGATCTAACTTGGAAAGCACTCTTCGTCTTGGGCCTTCCTTCGTGGGCTTCGATTAATCCTTGGGCTTCTTTGATCACCACGTGCACCAGGTACCCTTACGCTGGGGTACCCGCAGGGTATAACCTCGTCACTGAAACAAAACCATTGCAATCTCAAACATGTATTAACTAATAATAAAGATCCACCACAAAGGAATTACATAGATGACCGTAATCATGTTCAGCAGCTCATACGGTACTAATTAGTGAATCTCATAGAGAGGAGAGATACATAAGTTACTTCCACAAACCCATAGTCCAGGGGTGGACTACTCCCTCTTCATCATGGTGTCGGTGGAGATGTTGTTGGAGGAGAAGGAGACCACACCGGCAGCGCCCGCCGGAGTTTTCCCCTCCAATCTTCAGCTCCAGATCTCTGTTTCGTGGTTTCTCTGTTTCGGCGGCGCTCCCTTTCGCGAAAGCCCTGGGGGTCTATATATAGTCGTTTTTAGGTCAAGACGAAGCTTCGGGAAGAAAGATCGACAGCAGCGGAGGCCCGAGGGCCAGGATGGGGGACCCCACGCGGTCAGGGAATCTGGCCGCATGGGCCCACCCCTTTCTGCCTTCTGGTCTCCGTTTTTTCGATTCCTTTGCGCCTACGTTTCGTTCCATCCAAAAAAGTGATCCCGTAAAGTTTCAGGTCATTTGGACGTCGTTTGGGTCCCAGAAACATCAAAATATAGAAAAAGGGGTTTTCTGACAGCGCAGGGTTAATTCCAGAAAAATGGGGGAGTTGTTAATTATCCTGAAAACTTAATATAAATCATGAATATAACCCTTATATGATGCAAATAACATGGAATAACATGTAATAAAATGTAAAGTTCATGTATGCATTTTACATGCATCACATAGTAGTCGCCATACTCCTCTTCGGCATAGGGCTCCTCGAGATCTGGCTAAGACAATAGCCAGGGACGAAACCAATATGAGTATATTTGATTGTACTCGCAAACTACCCCAACTTGAACATGCACTAGTTTTATGTTTATTTTCGAACTTTTATGTATTAAAACATCTCTATATCTTTATTGAAAAATAGGTAAGAAGAATTTTATAACTATCTTCCAATAAATCACCAACTTATTTATTTCTCCGAAACTCCTCCTTTTTCCGACCATAGCCCTTCATGGACGATTTGCCTCCAACAACCTCGTACCGATCCGTTGGTATAGTTGTATAAAACATTCTCCACTTCGTTTCCTTTGTAGATCTCAAGTCTTTTCAAAACCTTGCACATGGTCTTAGGACAGCCTCCCAACTGTCCATATCCGAGGACTCGGCTATTCGAATAGTTTTACACTCTGCAGAGGTAGCACGCTTTTCCCACATCCATCCGATAACTCATCGTGTCAGCCACATCCCGCCATACAAGGTGTATGCGAAGTTGAGTCACCGACCATAGCCTGTCCTTTGCTACTGCTAGTATAGGACCCTGCCGCTATGACACTTTCCATCAACACTTAACCCAGCCCGTCGGAATCTAAGTGTGAGGACTCATAGTTCTGCCTGGCAGTGTATAGGGGACGATCCTTCTATCCACCACATGTGCGAGGACCATCCTTCACCACATGTGCGAGGACCCGGGTCAGGGGTAGGTCACCGAACCATCCCCTCATGGAATGGAGTCATCTCCGTTGTGAGGCATCCCATACTAATATGAGCAAATTATATGACTACGCCCTTTCCCATATGTGGGTAAATGTGGTCGCACAGGGTAAGATTGGTCGTCATAGTACTAGGACACAATGTGCATTTTTCATAAACATCACCATTCTCCATTACATCACTTCAACACCGACAACTCGGCATTCCACATTCATACCATTGATTTTAAAGGAGTTTTGAATAAACATTATTTTTCCCATCCTATAATTTGATATATCTATCTTATACTTCTACTTTGGGTGGCAAAATAATTTTTCATACTCTTTTGAAAAAGGGTTTTCAAAATTCTTGCTTCTTATGAGTAAACCATTTGGACAAAGTAGATGCATGTATATTAGAGGTGCAAGCTCAGAGAGTAGCTTGCCTTGCTCAGCAAAGTTCTCGGAGTCTTGCTCTTGTGGTTCGAAGTACTCCCCCTCCTCGCAAGTCCCGGCAACGATCTCGTCTAAACGTCAAACAAACAATACAAACAATCACGGTACTACTCAATCAACATCACAGCATTACAAATCCTAAACTCAACAAATAGCTACTGCACACACAAGGCAAAGCAATTTGAGTTTGATTTAATTGAATTCACCAATATTTAAAGATGACTTAAATATGGCAGATTCTAGTGATACAAGTTTAATTTCATAACCCAAGTTCTGTTGGTCACAAAAATACAAACTAAATTTCTACAGAAAGCTACTGATGTGTAGAAGAAAAACCCAATTTGATTTGGAATAATTGGAGTTATAAACTCCCTACACAATTGTTTTAATCAAGAAGCTTAATAATTAAGTTTTAGTTATTGCCTAAGTTCTATTGATCATAAAATTAAACCCTTTTAGGGGTAACTAGCTCTGAGTTATTGTGATCTAACAAAATTGGTCCTAACTCATTTGGGTTAAGCATTAAACATCTATAATTGATTTAGTACAGAAGGGTTGGCTAATTTTATTCTATTGCCAAACAATTACTATTGCTTAATTAATTCTACCAAAATTAGGGAAGCTAAGAGATCACAGTACCAAGCTAAAAAAATTGGATTGGAATTATTTGGGTTAATAGATCATCAGAAACAAACAAGTTTAAGTTTTAAACCTTCTATGTCATTTTAATAATACACATTTATTATTTATCTAAATGAAATGAAACCACTCGGGTTGGTTAAACAATTTCATAAGCTATCCAGAACATTTTGGTTTGATTTATTTGGACTTATAAATCTCGAGATATTGAATTTCAAAGTTATGTCCAGTACTGACTTTTCAAGAAAATTCAAACTAGAAAAACATGCTGCTCTGGATAATGTGGAGAATCCTGACGGGTGGGGTCCACTCGTCAGTGACTCAACCGAAACGTCGCGCGCGCTGGATAATGTTTAAAACGCTGACAGCGGGTCCACGCGTCAGCGACACATCTAACTGAAGCAGTACGCACCGTGGATCTAAGATCCAACGGCCTACAGAGGCCACGAACGGCGACGACCTAAAACGGGCGGCGCCGCCGTGCCAGCGACAGCGAGGGTGGACAGGGGGGCACCTGGGGTGGTTAGCGACGGTGGAGACGACGGCGTTCGACGGCGGAGAACTTGGGGAGGCTCGGGTGGTAAGTTGCGCTTGATGGAGACGGCCCGAGCGTCGGCGGTGATCTCCTCTGCTTCCACGGGCACGTTCCAGCTCCGGCGAGGTCCTAGCGGGCTCCTGTGCATGATACAGAGGGGAAACAAGAGCGTGTGAGTGCGGTGATGATGGAGAAGAGAGTTCAGGCCAGAGAGAAGAGAAAAGGGGAGAGACACGGCACGGCCGTGGTCGACGTCCACCTTCTTCTCCGGCAACGCTTGGCCGTGATCGACCAAGGCAGCAAGGGCTGCAACTATGTGCTCGCCCTCCTGGCGGGGCACGAGAGAATGTGGAGCAAGGGAAAGGCAGTGGTGGAGTGTGAAGAAAACGAGAGGGCTCGGTGAGCTTATAAGCTCGAGGTTTGGTCCATGGTGGTCGTCGTTCACGCGTGGTCCAGAGAGAGGGAGAGCTTGCCATTGGTTGTCTGGGGTGTGCGGGCACGTCGACAGACGGCGTTAGGGGCCAGTGGAGCAAGAATGCGTGCGTGGAGACGAGCTGCGCAAGCTCGAACGGGCAACGGCCGTGAACATGCCGACGGCGTTCCGCGGAGCGCGTGCGTCAGGGATGACCTCCGAGGCGCCGCCACTGTGTCCTGGGGGCCGCGGTGAGGCTGGGGAGTGGCTGGGAGGTACTGCGGTGACGCGCGGTGCAGTGGAGGCGCGAGGTCATCATCGGTGACCTAGCTCTGGTACGGCGCACGGCGAGCACGGGCGCGGGCTAAGTGGCACGTGTGTGGAGCTTCGGTGGCGATCCTATCCCCTCCTGCTGGAGCGGAAGAGCAAGGGAGAGAGGAACGACACGGCGCTGGGCCAGCTCGGCGTCTCCCTCGTCCTCCACCATAGTGGCGGCCTCGGCGGCATGGGCGCGAGCTCCCGCCCATGGCGGCGACTGGCCTGGGTCAATGAGCACGTTTCCAGCGTGCTCTGGCAAGTGGGCGAGGTGAGTGGGGCTAGAGGGAGCAGGTGGGGTGATCAATTCGACGAATCTTGCTCGAATTCGAACGAATTCGTTCGGATTGGATTCGATTTGGGGAAGAACACAGTGCTGCCCTCAATGTGTTCGATGAAATGCCTGAACCAAATTTTAAATTAAATTTCTGCAAATTATTTTCATAATTTGCTTCATATACAATTATCAAGATTTGTGGTGCTGTTTTGCTATTTATTTTGTATTTGTAACATAGTACATTTTGTGATTTAAAGAAGATAAAGAAAGATATTGAATTTAAATTTAGGTTTTTGGGAATTATTTTTGGAGAAGGAAAAGTTATTGGAATAACTTGAGTGTGATCATATTATCACTCCTCTGAAGTTTGGGGTGAAAGAAAATTAATTTCTCACTTGGAGAAATTGTGTGACACTTGTCACATGATTTTATTGTTTTACCTTTTTCTTTTATTTCTTTGTTTTTTTCCAAGTTTTTCTAATTTGAGCAAACAACCAACACAAACAACAAGGAACAATTATCACAATCAACAAGGAACCAATTAACACACATAAGCAACAAACGTTTTTGTTGGTTCCTAATTTTTGACTAATAAAACTGATTACAATTTTGGGATGTGATAGGTGCCCGTACACTTTGGAAAGCTGTCCAGGGAAGATCTTCAACCTGTGTTAGATAAAGTTTTGAGAAAGGCTCAAGGCTGGAAGGGTAGCTTATTGCCTCATGGCACTAAACTGACCTTATTTAAAAGTTGTTTACCTAGTATTCATGCCTTAATATCTACCATTAAGTTTCCCAAATGAAGTTTCCCAAATGAACTACCACGCTATCGAATCTCAATTCTCTCATTTTTTTAGGGGGATTTGAGTATCACAAACAATACCACCTAGCTAACGGGGGTTTGGTATATATGAAAATATAACATGGAAAGCTTAACCTACTTAATATGAGAGAGTTTAACCTCTTTCTCTTGGCATCTTGGATTAAAAGATATAATTTGTCTGATAATAAATTTTGGAAGGAAAGTTGACCATAAATATAATAATGCTTCACCTAACGTTTTTTTTGGCTTAATGAGACCAGGGTGTCCCCTTTTCGGAAAGGGGTGACCTCGGCTACTAAAGCTGCAAGAATGGGTTGCAAATGGAACGTAGGAAATGGTTGTAAAGTCAAATTTTGGGAAGGGTTCGGGGATTTTTGCCTTGCAAATCTTTACTGGGATTTGTATGTCATTGCCAATGAACACAATGTCACGATTAGGAAGGTGTGGGATGGTTCAGTCCTTAAAATCTCTTTTCATTGTTGTGTGGATGCTAGGCTTATGTTGAGATGATATTAAATAGTGGATATTGTCAAAAGCATGATACTGGCTGAAGAGGAAGATTCTTTGATTTGGAAATATACTGCATCTCGTGAATATCTGTTAGCTCTTTCTATGCGTTAACAATAGAGGTGTGAATCATGTGCATACTCCTGCTTTACGGCGGCTATGTGTTCCTCCTAGAATACATGTTTTCTTATGGTTACTTGCAAATAACAAACTTCTGACAAAAGACAACTTGAAAAAACGAAGACCCGCTAAAGATAAAACTTTTGGTTTTTTTTAACGAACCTGAAAGTGTGAATCATCTCTTTTTCGAGTGTGTTGTGGTTGTTGTGAGTTCGTGCTTCAAATGTTCAATTGGTCTGAGCTTTGAATGATGTGTTAGCCGGTGTTGGCTAAGTGAGAAAAACATAGAACACTAAATATAGTATCTTCAACTGTCTTACGGGGTTTGTGGATAGTGAGGAATGAATTATGTTTTCAGGGTATAACATAGACATGCATGCCTTATGCATGTAATAAGGTGATTCTATTTTTTATCCATATGAAAAATTCTATGCAAACATGTTCAATCAGAACTACTAGACCGTTGCATTCTGATGATGGAGCATACGAGGGGAGAACTGCTTCGAATGTCTTGGCGACCATAGCAATCAACCAGGGGCAGCGCGAGAGACTTTGCTGAGCAAACATGTTCAAATCACTCCCCCGATAAAACAATTATGTGTGTAATAGTTTCCAATTTCTATTCCCCTAGGGACTTGACTATGAGGCTTTTATGTTTGTAGTTACAAGAATTGCTACCTCCTTTTACTTTTCTGTAATCTCGGATGCTTTGGTTTCATTAATACTCCCTTCGATTCATAATATAAGATGTTCTAAATATTTCAATATGGACTACATACGGAACAAATTGAATGGACCTACACACTTATATATATATGAATCCAAAAAGGTTAAAACATCTTATAATTTGAAATGGAGTGAGTAAAATGAAACCGGGAGGTGTTCCACCTATTCTCAACTAAAAAAATATAAACAATGTGCAAGTACGACAAATCACATAACTTTGTACTAGGAGGATAGTGACGAAATTCACTATACACATGGGAAATCCCCATTTTATTTTTGCGATGGACGTCACCATACAGAACCTAAGCAAGTGTGTTGCACTTGGGGACGAGGCGCAGTGGAGCTAGCGGCGGCGTGGTCAGCCCCGGCGCCTCACTGTCACTCAGATCTAGAAGCGTCCCGGTGGGGAGTTCCCAATCGAAGTGGCGGACGAGGTTGGCGAGCGCAATCTCCAGCACCGGAAGCGCGAAGTTGATAGCAGGGCAGATCCGCCGACCGGCGCCGAAAGGGAGGAGCTGGTAGTCGCTCCCCCGCAGGTCGATACCCAACCCGCTGCCACCATCCAGGAATCGCTCCGGACGGAAATCCTCAGCCATGTCGCCCCATGTCGCCGGGTCCCTTCCGATGGCCCATGCGTTGATGAAGAGCACGGTCCTCGCCGGGATTTCGTATCCCTGGACGACTGCCGCTGTCGTTGACTCGTGCGGGACGAGGAGCGGCGCTGGCGGGTGGAGCCGGAGCACCTCTTTTAGCACCGCCTTGAGATACTCCATCCTATCCAGGTCCTCTTCCTCGATGGTTGGCTTGACATCTGCAACTCGTGTTACCTCGTCTTGCAACTTGGCCATTGCTAGCGGGTTTCCGATGAGCTCTGCCATGGCCCATTCCAGGGTGACGGATGATGTCTCTGTTCCGGCGAAGATCATATCCTGCATGCATATGTAAGAAACGACCACATAGCAAAAGATAATATAAAATTTAATTCAAATTTGTTGAGAAATTTAATGCAAATTCTCTGGTGGCAATCAATTACCTTGACGATGCTTTTGATGCGATCGTCGGTGAGCTCGAGTCCGGTGGTGTCTTCTTCCCTCAGCCGTAGCAAGACGTGCAAGAAGTCCTCCTCCCCTTCGCCACGGTCGCACTTTTTCTCAAGGTGCTCGGCGATAATCTCGGATAGGAACTTGTCCCACGCTTCGATCTGGCCGTCGAGCTTCTTATGGATTCCCGTCGCCCACCTCACCACCCGCGCCGCCACCCTGCGAAGCACGTCCTCCGGCTGGAGGCCCGACATGATCGGCGCGGAGATCCCCATAAGCTGCTTTATCTTCTGCGCCGTGGCTCCCGCTGTGCCGGCAGCCGCGCGGGTGACCACCGCGTTGCTGTAGCCGTACAGAAGCTCCCTTAGCTCCACGGCCTCACCCGCCTCCGAGGCTCGGCGGGTGCCCGCAACGAGGGCAGCTGCCTCAGCCACACGCACGGGGCTGAAGGACTCGGCGCGGCGCGGGGAAAGGAGGTGGACCACGGCCAACTTCTTGCTGCGGCGCCAGGCGTCGCCGTAGGGCGCGAATAAGATATTGAGGGAGCCATCGGAGAGCTTATCAACCGTCACCCTGGGCACGCGCGAGGCGAAGGCGAGGTCGTGGTTCTTGTACAGGTCTGCCGCCGCCGCCGCGGTGGACACCACCAGAGTCCGCCTGCCTGCCAGCTGCAAGCACATGAGGCCGCCGTCGGTGCCATACCGGAGGTGCAGCTCGCGCAGCGAGCGGTGTGGGAGGCGACCCAGGAGGTGGCGGTGGCCCAGCAGCGGGAGCGTCGGCGGCGAGGGCGGGAGCTTGCTGCTGTGGCCTCGAGCCTTCATGACTACGGCATAGCAGAAGGCGAGGAGTATGGCGATGACGGCGTACGGAGACATCCTCCCTCGATCAACTGGACAATCCAATCAAATTCGAAGCGAAGATAATTGCCGCCTGGACATATATCGTGTGACCTTGTGCGGTTGAGGAGCAGCCACAGCAGGGTATTTGTCTTTCAATCAATCCATTTTTGTCACTTGCGATTTGATCAGAGTAAGTCGCCAGGATGACGGCTGAGTGACAATTGCACAGTGAAGTGTCGGGCTTGTGCTACATGGATTGGTCTGACTTTGAGCCTCGATGTATCCTTTCGTCTTTGGCGCCTGCGGTCGCATTCGCGCGGGATGACGGCATGCGAGTCTGAATTAAATCTTTTGCCCGATTTGCTCGGGACCTTACGTTTTTTTATTTTACTTTGTACTCCATCCGTTCCAAAATAATTGACTCACATTTGTCTTAATACGATGTATCTAAACACCAAATCGTCTCTAAATACATCTGCATTTGGACAAATCCGTATCAAATATTTTAGGACGGAGGGAGTAATTGATATTTTGCTCCATCTTACTCTGGGAATCGATGCTTTGTCATTTCTCAGTTATTCTAGATTATTTTATTTTGCCATAAGGATATAAAGCTAAAATTACCATAAAAAGACTAAAAGTAGAGGACCAAAATATCCCTGTCGTCAAATCCCTATAGCTCATCCTCGTTGCCGTTCGGACTTCGGTGCTGCTTCAACGGGCAGCTCAATATTTACCACACTACTAATCAATCTGCAACACTTTGGGATATGGGTGTTCCTACTGTATGCTGACTTTTCTCGATAAAGGAGTACTGATTGTAGAGTGCGGCAAGTGTTCGATAATGCATTGTTGTCGGAAAGAAATGCAATCAACACGGTGTGTTTCTCCAACACATTGGGATCCTAAGATTTTAAATTTTGTTTGAGGTACTTGCTTCTTTGGATTGCATCAGAGAAGCCTACCACCTAGGCCCTGGGATCTGGGTACTTGGCTAACTAGCAGATTAAATTCTATACTATCTGCAATACTCCTGGACGCAGTTCAACCACAAGTGTGATATGTGTGGCACAAGTTTAACTGTTGGCACAAGTTTAACAGTTGATTGTTTGACCCACCCTCCCACCCCCGAGGCGGCGGCGCCGCGCCGCCCCCGGGGTGCCCCCTCCTCGCCGCCCTTCAAGCCTCCCCTCGCGCCCCTCCTCTCTGCCGCCGCCGCCGCCGCCATAGGCGTCGCTGGGCAAAGGCCCGTGTGGCGCGGCGGCGGCGGTGGTCTCCTCGATCGCCGGATGGGCCGGGGTGGCGGCGATCTGCCCTTCCTCTCCAGCGAAGGCGGCGCGGATGGCGGCGATCTGGACAAGCGACGGCCGGCGGCGGCGCTAGTAGACAGGGGCAGAGCGGGTGATGGGATGGATCTCGGCCCGCTGGGTCTAGATCGGACCTCGATCTCGCGCACCTCCGCTGCTACGTCGACGACGGTGTGTAGGCTATTCGGGGCCATTTTCGCATCGTCGAGGACGCCTCGAGCAGCTGCTCTGGGCATGGTGGTGGTGGTCTTGTCCTTCGCCGGACGTGGCCGGCCGGGTTCGCGGCTGGATCGGCGGATCCTCCGTCATCCAGTCCGGCTGGAGTTGACCGGCGGCGTGGGGGCCGTTGGTCTTGCGAATAAAGGCGGTGGTTCTTGGTTCCGAATCACGTCAAGATGAAGATCTGCCTGACGCCGGTACCTTGATCTGGCAAGAGTGTCGAGTTTCGGAAGGCTCCGCCGGTGATCTTTCATGGGCTAATTCCTAGAGATTGCTGGATCGGAGGGATTCGGTCGTGCCGGAGGGAGCGGCGTGAAGCTCTGCTTCTGTGCCATCATGGGCAAATCCATGGTGTAGGCGGAGGCGGGGAATGTCATGAAAGCTGAGATTAAAAGACTAGCAAATGGTGATTGGAGGCTTTGCGGCGATGTGGAACTTGCTTGGAGTTGCAGGAGGCGGAGCAGCGGTATGTTAGTGGGGGCAACATCACAGGTGAAGTTCAAAGTCTTACCTTTCAGGGTGAAAACCCAAGGTCTGGCCTTAATTGGTTGTGCCTGCCAATGGTCTTGCTGAAGACATTGTTTTGAGAGCGGGGACTATCTTCAGGGTGAAAACCCAAGGTCTGGCATTAATTGGTTGTGCCTGGCACTGTTCTTCTTGAAGGCGCTGCTTTTGAAGAATTGGACATCAGGTGGTGTCTTGGTGGTGGTTGTGCGGCTGCTGCAAGGACTGTAACTCTGTAGCGGGACTTTTCTTTTTATTTCTTCTTCTTATTGTCTTTCGGCTGTGTGCATCCGTAATAGATTTGGTTATTGCGTTGTTGCAGAGGCTGGGTGTAATTTGTATCTCCGCGATATTAATATACATTCTTTATTAAAAAAAAAGTTTAACCGTTGGCAGTTGTTGTGCCTCTCGGCGACAGGTTATCAAAAAAGTAACTATATATTTTTGACTCCTTTGCCATGAAATACATCTGAAATTGCGAGGGTGTTCTGGTCAAACTATTCTAAAAGCATCTACAGACTCGTGTTTGCAGCGGTGTCTTCATTTCATCCAGATGTGCAAACTTGGGATTTATTCTTCTCTACAGCAGCGCTCATCTCTTGACTTCATGGGTTTTAGTTGTCAAGATCACTTGCACGGGAGTTTTGCGCTTGAGGACAAGCACAATGTCGAGGGAGAAAAATGTCATGTACTGGGTCCATGACCCGTAGGTTTGTAAACTCGGTGTACAGCAAGTGGGGTCCAAAGGGCAGAGTGCGTCTGAAGTAGGTTAAAAGGCCAACCCGTTACGAGACAAACATCAAAGATACGAATGAAGTTTGAACTATGTTCCTCACCCTTTGCTCTATTCCTTGTCCCAATTTCCTTCTTCTACCTTTAATCATTAAATAGCTCAAAAAATCCCGGTAAATCACCTTATCCACCGAATCCGTCGTGCTCCCATCCCCGGGACACGACGGAGTTGGATAATAACTTAGGTTTTTCTTGCCCTTGGTTGTAATGTGCGATGTGTATCTGGAGACTTTGTTCTCGATTTTTTTTAGTAAACGCCCGGGAAGTTTGCCAAACAAGAAAAAGGCCTAAATTTTGAATTCACTCCACCGACAAAAAAATAAACATTATCAGTTGATGATATTTGTCTCCTAAGATTACACGTGCGAAGAGGTAGCAACCCAGGTGAGGGTGAGGACACGTGCTGAGATTCGAGAAAGAGAACATAGCTTAGACGGTCCAAAAAGTGGTTGTGCACCAATTACAAAACAACTACTCCCTCCGTTCCTAAATATATAATGTTTTAGGTCCCTCACATGTGGACTAGGTGCGGACTCAAATGAGTGAACATACACACTAAAACATGTCTAAATACATGTATATACATGTGAACGTGGATAAAAGCTAAAACATCTTATATTTAGAAACAGAGGGAGTAGCTGTTATTTAGGAAAAATGTTTATTTTTGGGACGTAAGTCACCAACTCACCATATACTCCGTGTTAACTAACTAGCTAAGCAAGTGTCTTGCACTTGGGAATGAGGTGCAGCGGAGCTAGCGGCGGCGTAGCCAACCCAGGGTGCCTCGCTCATGTCCAGACGTGTCCCGGTGGGAAGCTCCCAATCGAAGTGGCGGATGAGGCTGGCGAGTGCGATCTCCAGCACCGGAAGTGCGAAGTTGATGGCAGGGCAGATCCGCCGGCCGGCGTCGAAAGGGAGGTGCTGGTAGTCGTTCCCCGCAGATCGATGAAAAGTGCAGAGATTCATTTAAACGATTTCAGATGTGAGAAAAAAATGTCACAATCATCATTCATAAGAGGTGCATCAGCTCCAACTATTTTAGACACGATGAAGGACCAAACAGTTGACACCAACAACATTAATTAACTGCGAGATATGGAAATTAAAAATATTTTGTAACTCAGACAATTTATCCATTTCAACCTCTTTGAAAGAAGCACCCAATAAACTTTATTTCAGACTTCAAAGCCGTGAATCTTCCCCCGTCTGGAATTCATCAATATATTTCATGTAGTGGAACTATACGTAACCAGAAAGAACCTTACAAATATTTCGAGTTCATTTATATTCGGATTTTGATCCACGGGAAATAGGAGTTCTCAACTCTTACCTTTGATAGTATATTTTCAGCGCCTCAGGTTGGCTATGTACGAGACATCAAACCGTTTCCCGGGTCCAAAGTTTCCATTTCTCAAACTGATAGTCTTTAGCTGGAAAAATATTAGGCCGGAGAACTAGTAAGAATTGTGTTGATATTTAATTAATGACATGGATGATCCGCTGACAGAGATTACGTGAAATAGGTCTACACAGTTTGTTTGTTCATAAAGGTGGTATGCAGTATTGCAATTAGTAATTCTGCATGCATCCTCTCCTTACTTTTTATTTTGCTATTCATATTTTTCTAGTAAGAATAAACCTACGACGGAAACCATTGCATTGTCTTTTGGAAAAATATGTTTTTTATGTAACCACCTTTTATTTAGAGTATATTTCCAATGATGTCCGGTTTGCAAGAAAACCATAATATTTTGTTTTAGGGAAAAAAATAAGTAGAAACATGACTAAGATGTTATGCCCTATTGATTCTCCAACACTAACTAGTTCGTACTTCTTTGGTGGATTGCCAACAAAGTATGTTATATGTCTACCGCCACATGTTGTACTACATACTCACAGATTTTATTGGTGGCGACCTATCTCTAACGTGGCCTTCTCATGTACATCCTAACCCTCTCAAATTTAATAGGTCCTTATTGCTTGTTTGTACGAGCCCAAAATCCGCCCGACGTTCACAATCCAACCATGTATATGTGACCGAAAATAAAACAAACTACTAGATTTTTCAATGGACTGACATCGGACACCAAAATGCCGTACGTACAAAGTTCCATATTTTTACTTGTAAGTGTCATTTGACTCTTGACACATATAATACCTATATATTTATAATATGTCTTAGATTTAAAAAATTGGATAAAAAATATGTAGCTCTAAATATTTCTCGAGTTGGTCATGATTCATGAAGAGTGCCTGAATAATTTATTCTACAGCGTTCATGACATGAATAATCTCATGTACTGTTTTTTCAATATTTATAATCTTCATAATCATGTGTTGACATAAAAAGTATGCTCTCGTTTCTCTCATTAAAATATCAATGTAATCATGAAATCCCACGAACCTTCTAGACTGTACTAAGTATAATTTTTAGTGCCGCCACTTCTAGCTTCAGGGAGATTTCATCAATGGATGTTGTGGTCTTGGAGTTGCTCTATTAAGGAATTATGCACATATTACATATTCCATGTTGAAAAATGGTGCTATGAGTTTTTTGTTAAGTCAAACTTCACAGGCTTTGACCAAGTTTTGAGAAAAATATATTTTCAAGTCAATATAATTAGATCCATCATGAAATATATTTTTGTATTATAAGTATTTGAAATTATAAGTGTTAGTTTTTAATAATCTTGGTCAAACTTTTAAAAAATTCACTTAAGATTAAACTAATATGCACTATATTTTGGTATATGTATTGTCAAGCATCAGCATTTGCCCTCTGCCATTTCGGAACAATATTGACACTCAAACAATCTTTAATATAATTGTTTTCTTGATTTCTAGTATAACATTACCTTTCATACCAAATGATTCTGCGAAGTGCAAACTTTCTTCGCTAATGAAAATAAATTGCACCATGCACACATCCGCACAAAATACACTTCAAACTCGAAACAATAATGGAATTAACATGGAAGATAAGATCTCGTTTATTCATACATCCCGTGCTCTTCAATCCACTCCTATGAACAGTGTGTGCCATCTAAACACAAGCCTACATATTTCATTTTTGTACCTATTAATTTCCAACTTCTGTCACTCTTCTATATCTACAAGGTAAAATACTGATTCTCAGTGTCTGATGTGACCTGGATTTGGGTTGCCAACAAAGTAGGCAAGAACCCCTACCAAGGGAGCGTTGATGTAGGTAGTGGGTTCAGACTTCCTGAAATCGGCACGCTCATCCTCATAAACATCATCCTCCCCCGGTCCTCCAACGACAGCCCCGACCAACGGGTTAGGGTTCGCGCCGGATGAATCGTAGTAAGGCGAGCCGTCTTTGCACGCCATGCGCTCGGGGTGCTCCTTGATGGAAGGCAGAGATGATCCTCGGTGATGGATCCGCTGAGGATACCGGTCGCCGTACCCGACCATGTACGACATTTTCATCGGATTGTCCCCTAATAGATAGTCAATCTGAAATAAAACATGCATAAGTGAAGTCAGTAATTTCAGAGTTCAACTAGACAATTACCCTGCATTGGATGTTATACATACAAGTAGTCAAGTAGACACATAAGGAGATAAGTTTCAATACCTGTTTTTTTGCTTGCTGTCGAAGAGTGTCTGGACCAACTGAAATATCCCCACAGTTGACAGTGTGAGAGGACTTGGAGAGGTACTTGGCATAGGTCAGGAGCAGGAACGAAATGGAGGTGACATGCTGCATGTTGCTGCCTCCAGGCTTGTAGATCATGCCGCCGGGCGTGTACTCGATGTGCGGCCACGACGACTCCGGGATGAGGGTGCAGATGAAGCTGTCTGCAGACTCCTTGTAGGACTGCATCGACAGCGCCTCGCCGTCTATGAACTCCTGCAAACCAGTCTCAGATGTTGTGTTAAGTTAGGAGCAGAGTTTACATTCAGAAACTGTACAATTCTGATGGAAGCATTTGCAGAACCTTGGAAACAAGGACGTTGAGACCAGCATGTTTGTTGTCCCAGCCAAATTCGTAGCTGTTGTCCTCTGCTCCCAGTGTTTTGCCGTTCTTCTGGATATACTCCCGGAAGGTGTCGTCCCCGGAGGCCCTCCGTAGCCACGCCGCGCCCCACAACAGCTCGTCCTGTCAAGAATGTCAGCTTAATTTGTCATGAAACTCTTATTTTTCTGAATGTGCTGATTCTGAAATTTGTCAGAGTAGAGCTTCTTTTATGATGAAGTATTTGCTTCTTGACATACAACACTATCAGAAATAAATGGGCCTATATGATGTAGCAATGTCTGAACGCTGAAGGTGATCAATCTGAATTAGCTATACACCGAAGGTAATTTCAGAGTTCAACTAAATTTGTGCCTATATGATGTAGTTCAGAGACAGAAATTCGACTCTGCTGTTTACAGCATAGCAATTATCTACGGTGTACTAATAAATCTTGGCATTTGTACTTTTATTCTTGTGCGAATTGCAAAATGAAATAAGCTGAAGTTTTGTTATTTCGTTTACAAAATCCCCGATGTCTTGCTATCAGTAGTTCAGAGAATTCTGTAAGTTCAGTTACAGAAACTTCTGTGTTTTGTTGCTGCTATTCTGAAGCTAATTAAGCTTCAACAGTTAGTACGCATCAAGTTATTAAAGTAGCAATGCTGCAACACAAAATATTGTAAAGCTTCCTTGTTTCTTTTGGTCAGACAAATGAAAACCTGATATGCAACTTTGTCTTGTGTTCTGTCATTTTTATGTCAAAGAAAATGGCTACACGGCCACACCTAAAGTCCTAAACAGAACATAAACGCTTCGCGCCGTGCTCTGTTGCCAAGTTAGCCTCACTGCGACACCATAATAGAGGTCTGGTCATGGCGTGTCAGGTCGTCAAAAGGAGCAAGAAGACAACATAATAGACTGACCTGATACCCGTCGAAGTCACAGTAGAAGGGGCACCCGCCCGCCCTGAGGTCCGGGTCGTCGCTGTATGCGCCCCTGTACGTGTCGGCGAACTCGAACGCCTTCCTGGCGCTTGCTAGCAGCAGCTCGGCGTAGTCCCTGTCGCCGCCATCGCGGAACACCATGGACGCCGCGGCCAGCGCCGCCGCCGTTTCCCCCGCCACCTCCGACCCCGGCCGCCCCGTGCTGACATTGTACACCGTGCGCTCCGTGTCCATGTCCTCCGGCCTCTCCCAGCACCCGTGGTCCTTCCACGGGTCACCCACCTGCACCACACACATTGTCGGAGACCGGTCACTCTCACGACGGCTCTCATTCAGATATCGACGGTGCAATGTGAGTGGTCAGTGACAAGTGCTTGCCTGCATGAAGATGACGCCGGGGTGGGCGACGGTCTTGAGGAGGTAGTCGGTGCCCCAGCGCACGGCCTCGGCGGCGTGGCGTCGCTCCTCGCGCGGCATGTCGTCCCCGAACTCGAGGACGCTCCAGGCCAGCATGGTGGTGGTGAACGCCATGGGGAACCCGAACTTGACGTTGTCGCCGGCGTCGTAGTACCCGCCCACCAGGTCGGCGCCCGCGGCCTTGCCGTCCGACAAGCCCGAGTCGCCCCGCCACGTCGCGCGCTGCGACGCCAGCAGCCGCCCCGACCGCTGCCCCTCGAAGAAGAGGATGCACTTGGACAGCGCGTCGCGGTAGTCGTGCTGCTGCCCGCTCGCGCTCATCCGCCTCGGCCTCGGCCACGACGGCCACGCCGACGCCGAGGCAACGCACAGTAGTGCCGCTAGCAGTAGGACGCGCACGCGCAAGTGGTGGACGGGAGAAGAAGCCATCTCGAGCTCACACTCCCTAGTGCACTGCGAGTAGACTGCTGGAGCACGTGAATGGCGACTGATCGATGCCTTCTCCTCGTATTTGGCGCGTATTTATAGACCCCGATCGTAAAGGCTTTCCCCAGCGGCGAGCTCGCTCGTGCTGTCTGCCCACTGTGCGCAGTGATGAAATTTGAGGCGAGATTTGATTTGATTCGAATCCACGGTGGAAACCGCTGGCGATGAATGCATTCCATAATTCCCAGAGGAATAAATCCATGACATCTGTGGGTGCATTTGAGTGAATTGAAGGTATACCATATAGAGTATATACGCAGCCGATGGAATTAAGTTGGATTTATTGGCGGGAATGGATCGAGAGGGATTAAAGGACAAAGGTGGGGGTCACGGGAGGGGTAGTAACAGAGGTGATGCCAAAGATTTTTCAGGCTTCTTCATGGACGACACGGGCGGGCAGCACCTAGCAAATGGGCTTGGTCTCAGTGTGTTCACATGCAGCGGTTCAGCAGGGGCATGTTATTAGAGTGTAGGACCAATGGACCATACTGGTTGGAATCATACATAGAGTGGAGTACGAGTATTCCTTTCATTGGTTAGTTGATTTTATTTTCTGTTGTTCGCAGGTACTAAAGTAGATTTCGCCAAATGCAACAAAAGACAAGGAAAAATCGACATGCAAGACACAATGGTATTCAAGTTTTTCAATGTCGCCACGAGTGTCATCGGAAAGACTCTTGTGTTCACTGGTTAATATGGAAAACTTTAAGACAGAGTTTACCAAAAAAGAATAGAAGTTGATCGGTTTTTGTTAGATGCAGCCCAATTTTAGTCAAAACTTCAAAATAACATTATATTAAAATCCTATAATTTTAAAATATCTCTAATAAACCAGGGAAATTTTGTGAAGATTTTGAAATGCTATTTTAATGTTTGATTATCTTTTGTTAGATTCAACCAAATTTTAGTCAAAACTTCAATGTCTTAAAAAAATGAATACATTCTAGTAATTGAAGCAATTGTCAAATAACATATGAAAACTTGAGACAATTTTTGCAAGACGTTTAAAAGTCAACCAGTTCTTGTCAAATAAGCCACTTACTTGTTGCTTTATTTACCGACCTACGAGACCAACCAGTCGAAATCCCTGTTAACCGAACTAGATTTCAGCGAACCCATACAATTTTTGCTATTCTCAGAAGCAACACCAAAAACCGGTTGTTGCTACAATTTTCAACAAAAAGCATTGCACCATGATGATTAAAGTAAAAAAACGTGTTCCCTCCCTTCCTAGAGACGGTTAGCTTCTCTCTCTATTACAGCAACCTTGTCATCGTAGAATGAGGGTGCTCACAACGCAAATACGGTACAATCGTATCTAATTCCGTCCACGTCATTTACATACAAAGCTGCACAGTGGGTTGTATCTTACGTTTCTCGGAGCGCGGAGAAGAGTCGTATCGAAAATAAGATACGGTTTTCATCTATCTCTCTCTTTATAATTAGTGTTCCACGTAGGCAAAAAGTCTGAGTTGGCAATTTTAGAAACAGTACACGGTGGAGCATTGGGACTGCCCTGATAGTCTGCAGTTGCGATGGCATACCGAGCGTGATGAACTCTTTTTCTAGGTGAAAGAAATAGTTAGTAGGAAAGTCATTTTGCCTCCCGAGTTCAAGTGATCCCATTATTTTAAAAAATTCAAAAATATATTTAGAAGTTTCAAAAAAATGAAAACAATTCTGCATGTTTTCAATGATATATACTATAAACATGCAAAATCACAATGCGAACTTTTTTGTATTATGGGCTACACAATAGTGACAAATTGGGATATTTGAAACTATACATTGTTTGCTATACCCATATATGCCAAATTGGGATATGTGTAACTCAAAACGCAAACTATTTTGCATGCTTGTAGGATACACTTCAACCTTATTTGTGCATGCTTATAGGATACATTGTGAAGAAGTCATTGTTTCGCATGACATTGTTTACCTGACTTGCAGTCGCAACAAACTCAGCTAGAAGTCTAGCACTGCACGAAACTTAGCAAATACTCCCTTGCATTTTCACTCGATCAACCTTTACATTTTCCGATTCCATCCGCCGGTGCCGTACGTATCTCGCAAAGATCAGCGGTAGACTAGTAGCACGTCCAACCCGGACTCTCACGCTTCCACTCAACCGTAGCAACGCCGTCTTCGTGCATGCCGAGGTACGAACGTCGGTCCCGATCCAGCAAGAGGACAAGGGAAGAAATCCCGGCGATCCGCGTGAGGGCGGCAGCCTGGCCGGAAAGGCGCGAGGCATCTTTGCTTCTCGCCGGAGATACGGGCGGCCGGCGAATGTCGTCGTTGATCGGAACCGACCGGACGGATCGATGTGCCGTGCTCGCCGCGTCTTCCGGCCGGGGAAAGTAAGCTGTTGAGATCGCGGAGCTCTAGAGGGCGGCGCTTCCGTCCTCCGATGATGATTGCCGAGGTTGGTATAAGCGGTTACGGGATCGCCGAATTCGGGGAGGATTGCTGCCGACGGGGACCTCTGCATGCCCTGTTCCGTTCGGGCATGCAGGACACGCCAAATGCAACTGGGCTTGCTTGCACCACATCCCCATGCAGTTTATGTCCAGCTACAGTTAGCGCCACTGCTGTGGCTAGAAACATTCGCTTTGCTCCTCGTGGAAGCTAGCTATAGCTACCGGGCAAAGGGGTCACATGAACGTATCAGTTTCTCCAAGGTCCCTGTTTCTCGTCTGACCGTCTTATCGTACTCCATTTCGAGACCACGGCAAAAGGTAAAGAGTAAAAAAATAGAGCATCGATCCGTCTTGTTTCTGTTATTGGCTATAGCCACTTTGCCAGTGAATAGTTACTTGTGCCAAGGGGTCACATGCATGAACGTATCAGTCTCTCCAAGTCCCTGTTTCTCGTCTGACAATGTGCGATGCTGCTAAATAAGGATGTGTGAAAGGCCTGGTAGACAGATGTATATAGATCGGTGCACTTTCTCAAGGAAGTTAGCGGGAAAGACTAAAGAGATCGATGGAGATCAACCTGAATTCGGCTGCTCAGTTTTACGAGACATGGCGCGTGGGGCTTTGCGCCGGTCGATCGTCTTTGCGTGTGAGGGGCCAAAGCTTAAGATACTGGCTGGCGAGAGATCACAACTAAGCCGATCGAAAAGGACATCCGCTTGCATGACGGCATGATCACGGATTCGCGGACTCTGTGGTAAAACTGATAACCGGACTGAAAACGTCGATCAACTGTTAGTGGCTTGGCCCACGCAATCCGTATAAGCAGAATTAAGGCAGCAAGGCGTTCTCAGCCCATTTTGCGAGCATTCGACTCGTACTTTTAAGGCTAGGGGGTGTTTCCTACCCGACGCTCGTAGCTGAGGCGACGCCCATGTGGTCCGACTAGTGGGCCAGCCCAGGTAGGCTACTTGTCTCCTTCACTTTCCTTTTTTATTTACTCCCTTCAATTAACATGGGTCGGAGAAAGTAGTTTCTTGCTTCTGCTTTATTTTCTATATTTCTTGTATTATTTTCCATTTTTTGTTTTCTTTTTCTCTTTTCTTTTCTCTTTCCATTTTTTTTATTTTTCTCTTTTCTTTCGTATAGAAGGAGGTGATATTACATATTAGTCATTTGTATTATAATACATATATAAAGAGTAATGTAGTCTTGTTGTGGTGCTTAAACTGATTAGTCATTGTTTACATATGTGATTTTTGTCGCGGACAACAAGAACACTATTGCGGAAACAAAGCCGATCGAGACAGTGGCAATGGAAGTATTCAATGCGTTAGACACCAAAATTTGACATGATGATGTGTTGCATGAGTAACCTAAATTTGTGTTGATTTCTGTTTAGTTTTGAGACAAACGTTGATCTGTCTAGTGAGTTTCTTTTACATCGAACAAGGTTAATTTGTTCAAAATTCAAGTGCTCTGTAATACATTTGATACTTTTCAAACGGAAATAATAAAATTCAGTTCTAAACCAGGGACGATCAAGACGAATGTTAGAACGAGTGTGAATTAATCTTAATATAATTTATAATGAACTTTTATACTTATTTGTAGCATGCCACAGTCTTAACGAGTATTATTTTCTATTGGCATTCTTAACCACACAAAATGTCACAATATTACATATAACATTATTCTTGTATAGTTGTAATTCATTTAGTTGAAAAATGCATTTGCATTGTGCTATATTTAAACTATATTTGTAGCACAGTTTTCTACCTTAATTAATTTTTCATATGTGCATAAAACATATAGTGTTACATATTTATGCTAGATATATATAAGAATATAGTTTAATAAGTATCTTAAAAACGAGTTTTAGTGTATGATTAGCTAAGCGTATTTGTCAAAACTTCTAGAATATTCAAACTTTTTATATGATTTTTACCCCTATTTCTGTGGTCAAATATTTATTGCAACTATAATGGAATGACAATGTGTGCATGATGCATAGTTGTATTCAAATAGTATCATTTATAGTAATCACAAAAGAAAACTAAATTAAATAGATTCTATTGCTATCGTGGGAATATAGTTTGATTGTTTTATATGGTCGTCCGCAATCCATGCGGTGCCATCTTCTCTATAAAAATGTTGGTGCATGTTTCAAAAATAAAGAATCATAAATAAATTATACATGAAAATGTTGTTGACATATATTTTAGTTTGTAGTACTAACTGTATGACTTCTTCGGAGAACGACTATCAAGCTAACTAAAATCACTCCCATTGATTAGGTTTGATTTTTCAGCGGTGGTAGGGGTCACGAGGCACCCGAAAGTTGCATTATGACAAATGTGGTGAGTACAAATTACAAACATGCCCCTAAAAGATGTAAATTACAAAACAATACTAAAAATTAACACAAATGACCTAAAACCAAAAATGGAAACACGATTGACCCCTTCATCCTCTCCACAAGGACTAGGACTCCATCGTCCGCCATCTTGACGCCGCCGGGACAAACCACTTGACGACAAGAAGATGCTTGACTCTGACAAGAATCTCTTGAAAGGGCCTCCATAAAGAGGTTGAAGAAACGCTAACACACTGGCGTCTGGAGGGGGTACCTCTCTGATCGACCACGAATCATGGCAACGAGCATGGCCACCACGTAGATCACTCCAAGCATTAGCAAGAGAATACCTCACCATCTATATGATGCACTGGCCGAATCATGAGGTCACCTCCTCCCCTCGTCATTGAGGCCGGCCAGAAGAAGCTGCAACACAAGACAACAACACGTCAATAGATGGCTAGAAGACCTGGCCTTGTTGAAGGAGAAGGTAGTTCTCCTCTCTCTTCCATCTCTGACCATAGAGCTCGAGGAAGATGACGAAGTACCATTAATCGCACCAGAACTGGCTGCAAAGATCCGGTACTCCGCTCCACCAGCCTAATGGTATCGCACCGATACGCCACGAGGGTAAACCAAACACTAAGCTACTCTGCACATCCCTCGCTCTACTCTCTCTTGCATGCCGACCGATAACGCTGCCAGAGAGGAGAGGCGAGCGAGTCAGGCCACTCTTTGTGACTCCCAGCGGAAGCGGAATGGTGGTGACGAGAGGGGTGGAATAGGAAAGTGGACAAGAATAGTTACAAATGAGCACATGAGGTGCCTTTTGTGGGCAAAAACATTAGGCTGGTTTGGTCCTTTGTATGTGATACAAACTATTTGGTTTGTTGTGTAAAGAGATATATGCATGGTTGGTCACTGAACTTGGTCGAGATGAGTACTTTAGTCACTGAAGTTGCAAGATGTTGCCCGCGGATCACTCAACTTGGCAGAGATGAGTAAACTGGTCACAATCGTGAAGTGACACACTGACTGGGCCGTTGACCGCATACTTTGACCAATTTTTTTTTTTGCTAAACCAACCCTATGGAACCACAAAATCGAATTAGCCTATTTCTTTTTATGTTTTTCTCGCTTACGAATTAATTATATAGGGTTGTTTAGCAAAAAAAATTGGTCAAAGTATGCGGTCAACGGCCCAGTCAATGTGTCACTTCACGATTGTGACCAGTTTACTCATCTCTGCCAAGTTGAGTGACCCACGGGCAACATCTTGCAACTTCAGTGATCAAAGTACTCATCTCGGCCAAGTTCAGTGACCAACCAAGCATATATCTCTTGTGTAAACTTTCTCCTGCCCTTTTAATAGATACTCCCTGGTACTTTTTAATCCGCATATTAGGTTTGTCTTATTAACTCAAACTTCATAACTTTGACCATGTTTATAGGAAAAAAGACCATCAACTGCAATACCAAATGAATATCATTCAATTCATCACATAATATATTTTTCATATTGCATCGGTTTGGTATTATAAATGTTGGCAATTTGTATCCTATAAACTTGGTCAAAATTTAAAACGTTTGACTTAAGACAAACCTAATATCTGGAGTAAAAAACAACAGAGAGAATTTAATGGTTAATACTCGTGTATTGGATATAATAACACTCTCTATGTATCATAATATAAAATATTTTAGATATTCTAGTACGAACTACACACGGTGCAAAATGAGTAAATATACACACTAAAGCTATATACATCCGAGTATTGCACGTATTGAAAACCTAAAACATCTTATATTATACTATAGATGGAGTAGATAACAATACAACGGTTTGTTTGGCTGGCCGGCCCCTGTTCAGAACCGTAAACGACGAGCAGTATTTTTCTTTTCTTTTTTAAGGGGAGCTCTAATTGGCACGTTTCGTGACTCTCATCGAGGGCGTGACCGAGCCAGCTGGCCGGTCAAACACATTCTCCGTTCCTCTCCCTCGGAAAAAGGGAGTCAAACGCCGTCGCATCAAAAAGCTCTTCGATGTCTTCTAGAGCTCTGGTCTTCTCTTAAAACCATGGCGCCCATGCATGCACTTTCGCCTCGCCCGAGATCCAGTTCAATCCCCCTCTTCCGCCCACAATTCCCTGCACGGTGTCGTCCTCCCAAGTAAGTACATCTCGGGGAGGAAACCCATGCCGTCGTCCCTGGCATGCATCCTGCACACACGAGAACTGGCCGGAATGATGACCGACGTCCGGCGGGCAGCCGCCACCTCCTGCATGCGCCCCAGGCAGGACGCACAATCCCCATCCCTCCCCTCTGCCCAGCCACGTCCACTCGTGCGCGCGCGTGCGTCGGCCGTAGTTTAAGCCCCCGGCACCTCGGAGCACGAAGCTCGTGTCCCGAGCCATGGCCTCATAGGTAGATCGTCTTTCCCGGACACGGCCATGGCGATGTCCCCGCGCTGTCCCGCCGGAGCCCGGCACCGGACACGATCTCTGAGGCACGCTCTACGAGCTATAGTTTGTGAAACATAGGCAGCCCGCGCGCCGGCGCATGCACGGCCGGACGAATGTTTTTACTGCTGCGTGTCATTGTGTCAGATGGTGCAGTGCATATGTACAGAGTTGCTGGGGATAGGCTTTGCGTCTTTTATCTATCTTTACGGCGGAGTTCAATCTAACATGCATGCATGCATGCACGTGCCTACTTGCGGGATACTTGTCCCGTTGTCCCCTCACCGGCCACCGGAGTCCGGCCGGATCAGCTGTGCATGTTCATGGTGATGGTGGCCGGGCGGTTTTGGCTCGCCGGCCGGCTACGTGCTGGTTGGAGTTGGAGTGTTGGATTTGAGTTTTTCCTTTGGCTGGATGGTGTAAGTTAACAGCACTTGTGTGATGCTTGCTACTACGGAGTATTAGATTCTACTCCCTCCGTTCCAAATTAGATGTCATCTATTTGCTCACTGCAAATAGATGACATCTAATTTGGAACGGAGGGAATACGTACTTTCGCGTACAAAGGATATGGACCAAATACCGTACCGTCGATTGGTACCATTATGGGAAAATGTAATGATCAATAGTGCGTACCACAGATAATTAATCATCTGTGCTGACAAACAAAAATGATTTCTTTATATTGATGATAGCTAATGTTAGAAATGTTTGATGGCACATATTTGATCTTCTCAATTGTACTTTTATGATTCATTGTCAATAGGTAGGGAACCCGCAAAAAAAAAGGTAGGGAGAAACTAAAGGATGAACTCCCATTATGATGCATTGTAAATAGTATCATTTAGTAAATTGTGGTCAACAACATAAACATTTTCATTCTTTTTCTTCATCTGCCTCGTCCTTGACGGTACTTCAGTTCCGTTTATGCAATGCTCATCCTACTTCAATTCCATTGTCGCGTGCCTATCCCATCTAAGAGTATTCTTGGGTGTATGTGTATACTCATGAAATTTGCTAATTTGTTCGATCTATCTCACTATGATCATAACTCTATATTTTCTGATTGTGCCAATTTTGTCATATAATTGTATTCATTAGCACTAAAATGATTTATCACATATTTGACATGATTTGTGCTTCCCATGTTTCTACCTTTGAATGATAAGCTAGCTTTCACACATAGCACAATGGCACTAATTTATCCATTCTTCTTAATTACCAGATTGATATCATGCATGCATCCCCTCATATACATTGCATATACTCTTTGGTCCTTTTCAATCTACCATATCATAATCACTTTCAGTAAACAATTTTAACTCAAATAATTCCGATTTAGTGCTGAATATATATGTAAATCATATAATTGCACTGCATACAAAAACTTCTCTTGAGTTTATTTATATGTGAACTACGTATGGAGGACATATGAAACAAAGTTTCTATGTTTTATTTTATTTGAATTATATATATGCAATAGAGTTGTATTTGTTACCTACCTAATAGTTTTATGACTTTCTAAACTGAAATGCATTTTTATCCCCATAATAATTATTTTTTCTACATACAAAATTGTATATTGGCTAGTTGATTTGGATATAAGATTTTCACAATTTTATTTAAGATCATGAAATGCGCACAAAAGGGGGAAAACTAAGTTTTTTTTGAGATAGGGAAAAACTAAGCTGATGAGAAGAGAATAAGCTAGATTATAGCCGATGACATCATCGATGATTTCATTGTGTCCAAGCAACTAGATTGTTTTTTAGTGTATTAGTTTATACATCCATCTCCTGCAGTAGGACACCATCTTGCTAGTATCATCTTTAATCAGTTGGACATTGATGGCCTAACCAGTTGTAAAATTTTGATAGAGTGTCGCACATATATATAACTTACGCACGTGGAATTTTGTAAAATAATATGAGCATTTACTAAGTTTTGTCACAATGAGAATACTAGAGCTTAATTTTCAAATTTACGTCGTAGCACTCTCATTTTCTAAGTATTTGCTAAATTTTAGACAGTGGTTCTGGTAGCTCAGATTGTGAGAACATGTGCGCACTAGGTTGCCGGAATCTGCCACATGTGTCCGATGAAAGATGAACATCGATTTTCCTCTGTAATGTAGCAACCACATCTGATTTAGACGTATTTGTTAAGTTTATAAAATTCTTTAAAAATGACACACTTATATATAACTTGTATTTCCGTATAACGAATTACCATTTGTTAACTTTTTTGTGAATATGAATGCTACAAGTGAAGTTTCAGATTTACGGCAGTACCCTCTTTTGCTAAAATTTCAGAACATGTTTGTACGTACTTGGCTGTGAAAATCTACCACATGCATATGCGTGCGATGACGGATAAACATCGACAGATCGACTTGTACGTCTTGTGTAGTGAAGCCAGTCAGAGCTGACTAATAAATTCCCAACCGGGAAAGCCACGGAGGCAGGAGACCAGGCCGTCGACGTGGCAAACGTCTGGTCGGGTCCCACGGCGACAGCGGTGGCAGGGTTCGTTGCCGGGCCGCACCCAAGCCGACCGCCGATGCCTACGTCCGGCCAGGCTCCGCAGCCCCTGTCCCCGCCCACACCGGATCCTCTCTGCGCTGCATACCATATCGTATCACATCGCCTCGCTGGCCGGCACGATACGTTGCCACCCCGCCTGCTTGCCACAGAGGATCACATACATATCGTGCACTGCACCACCGGTGTATATATACGCCGGCCAACTCTCGCCATTGACGACACCTCGCAAGCCTCTCACAAACTTCCCAGCTTTCTAAACCGATCGTTCATACACATTTTGATTTGATGGGGAGTTATGGAGATGATGGTGGCGTGGAGCTGACCGAGCTGACGCTGGGTCCGCCGGGCGCCAGGGCGCGGAGGGCGAGGCGGACGAGGAAGAACGGCGGCGGCGAGGCCGCGGCGTTCGTGAAGGTGAGCATGGACGGGACGCCGTACCTACGCAAGGTGGACGTGGCGGCGTACGACGACTATCTCGAGCTCGTCCAGGAGCTCAACGCCATGTTCTTCTGCTGCTCCATCGGTAAGCAAGATCCTCGCATATTGCGCATTGCGTCGACCATGTGTTGAGATTTTGACAATGCTAGAACTCTGTACTGATGTGCGTGCATGTTTGTATGTGCAGGGCTGATGGACGGGTACGGCCATTGGGAGCACGCCGTGGTGTACGAGGACGGCGACGGCGACTGGATGCTCGTCGGCGACGTGCCCTGGGAGTAAGCAAAACGCGCTACCAATCTTCTTGTTTTTTATGCGGTTCATTGTTGCACCCATCCATCTTGCCTTGTTCAATGCGAATGTTGTAATCTCACATCGACCCTCTCTGAAAATTTGCAGGATGTTCGTGTGCTCGTGCAAGCGGATGAGGGTGATGCGAGCGTGTGAGGCCAGAGGGCTGAGCTCCAACGCGTAATAGCCCCAGGTGAGGATTTGACACGACTCATCCCATTAAGCAACGGAATTACAGAAATTAATGTGCTTGGGATTTGATCTGAAATTAACCTGATCAACTAAGAATTTGTTTGGTTTTCAGATTTTCAGTACGTGTAGATATGATCTGAGACAAACTTCCATGCCTTCAGAGTGGGTGGCAGAGATGAGGAAGGAAGATGACGACGCGATTCCGACGAATGCCATGCGCGCGTATACAAGCGCCTACACCATGCGATTCTGATCGACCGCCTGTCATTTAGTTGGGAATAAAATGTTGGTTGACTTCGATAAGATATATAGGACCGATATGATCCTCCTCTTTTGGTTGTTTCTCACATGAGGCTGATGATACGGTCTGACTTTGCGAGATCCCGATATTTTAGTAGTTCCTTTAGCTCCTTCCATCTAGTTGCTTCTATCGGCTGTATGCCACATGTACATGGATCAAGAGTTGGTGTACCTCCCAAATTTGGATGAAATATGCTAGCTTTGCCTCGGATTTGCAGGATCTGTTTCCTTTGGTGAATCTTTAATTGAACTTTGCTGACTGCATTGTTGATCATGACAGATGGATGTCAGTTAGGTTCGCCTGTTCATGTTGTTTTAGCAGCGTAAACCAGTTCACCTGTCGGAGCAGTGTATGACAAAGATCTTCGATTGGAGGTATGCATGTAGATGTAGCTAGCTAGGCAGAGTTGCCAGCGGTTCAAGATGCTTTTCTGGTAGAGATGCAAATTGCCACAGCTAGCCGAGCAACGGAGCAAGTGGCATGTAGACAGTAGGCCAGGTGAAGGATTATGCCAGTTGCATTGGTTAATTAGTTGAAACGATCAGGGTCTAGAAGCTTCTTAAAGAGGCGTTCTGTCACTGCAGACTTCGGGGTTTGCTGCCAACAAAAAAAAGGAAAACGCTATCATAGTATATCGGAGTAGAAACTATGGTATTGCAGAAACTTAAAAAAAACAGACGCATGTAATAAGAGAGCCAAACTTTAGGTAGCAAACCTGTAAAAAAATTACCTGTGCAATAAGAAATATTTGTATGCCAAACTAAACGAGCATCCAGAGTAGAGGCATTGCCAAATTTTTGCATTGTATATTTTGTCAGCAAGCCAAAGAGGCGGACAGTTTGCTGAACCGCATCCTTTCGCACATTGCCTCAGTCCGGATGTGCATTGCTCATAGCCTTAACACCAGCAAAACCATTTTTTAGAGATATTCTTGCAACATCTTATTCTGAAAACTCTGAACAGTGTGGATACATAGTGGTAAGTACAGAAAATGAGAGATCTATTATTTCTT
This sequence comes from Poa pratensis, assembly GCA_947311845.1. Taxonomy (NCBI): domain Eukaryota; kingdom Viridiplantae; phylum Streptophyta; class Magnoliopsida; order Poales; family Poaceae; genus Poa; species Poa pratensis. The sequence goes on from CAMZMU010000083.1 coordinate 8,329,738, forward strand.
TGTACAGTTCCTGATAGCATACAACAAAAACCCACAACATAGCGTCTAGTGCATGATGTGCGTTGTTAGCTTCAGCTCTATTAGAAAATAACACAAATTCTAAGGTCCCTGCAATAATACATTCAGCCCGGCCACAAAGGCTAAAGCTAATTCAAGCTCCCGGTGCAGAAGAGATATTTATAACAACCGAAAGGAATTTACACTCCGATATTCGGATGTTCACTTGTCGGCGGCTCGTTCGAAATTGCAGGTTGGCACCACTCCTGAAGAGTCATGGTTGTTGAGACTAAGATCCGCTCCCTGAGTCTGGATTGTCATCAAGAAGAAAAATGGAGACTGTAAGTGCTTACTCAACTTGAAGTGCTTAGGAAAGAACACATGACATAAATTGTTTATATTTTGATAAAAATAGGACAGACCTGGGAGCTCGAACCTTGCCCATGATTACGAGCTGGTTTCATATTGAGATCAAACATTTTTGAATCAATGTTACCCTGACCGTTGCTATTGCCATTTGAGGCCGCCGGATCAGCAGAGGCATTGCCATTAACCATTTGCTCCTTTGCTACCAAATGAGCCTTATTTTGGTCCCTCGGGTTTTCAGAGTCCATCTGTTGCATAGCCACATCTTCCATATGCCCTGGTTTATCTCCTGGAAACTAATCAAAATTTCAAACTTCAAGCAATAATATGAAGCGATGCATGAGATTTCAAACTTTAATTGATTAATAATTAAAATCATACTTCGACTCGTTGTCTTAGGAGCAAATATCTTCCATGGGTTCGTTTCCCGCCAACATGAACAGCCATATCGCAACTCAAGCAAAGTGATGTACCATCTATGTCACAGTAGAAGAAAGCTGCATTGACAGGTTGGAAACAGAAGAAATCAAACTTAACAGGTAAGTGCTAAAATAATTGTTTGTAGGTCAAAATGCATACCAGAAGAATTTTCACATATATCACAGCGTACTAATTTATTAGGGTCTGCAAGCCCAACCCTGACATGCCGACTAGCAAGCTTGTTACACATATGTACCTGCAGCACAACATAGAAAGAAGTATCAGACACATCAGCACAAGCTTGTTACTTCTAGTTCATTTGGGGATTTTTAGTTCAAAATTTTGGACCAAAGTTTGAACTAGAAATTCACAAATGAACTAGAAGTGGGACATTGGTGGAATTCCACTTGACACCTTATTGACAACAGGATGTGCGTACATAACTTATCATAACTTGCAGATATGAACAACTCAACTGTAGAAACATACTTATCATTTGACTGACAAAAGAGGAACACAATTATTTACTCCAGCCTGACCAAATAAGATCATAACTAAACAGTTGAACGCCAGTGCTTGTGATGAATTTGCCAAAAAAGTATTTTCACCTTTATATGTCTTTCATATGTTACCAACACAAATGCTCCTTTAGCTTAAGGTGCATATATTTCACAACACAACACAGTGTCAGGCACATATTTTGGGGGTTCATTAATCACTATTTAGGCTCATTTGTAGCTCTGCACAAGGTACCATAGGCACTGTTATGTTAACAGAACAAACCACTCCGAAAACATCTGCTCCAGCATGCAACATCCCAGCAGTTTGAGAACTCCAGTTAGTTACAGAAATTGCTACGTGGAGGGATCACTTCTAGTTTCAGAAAATACATTACTATTCCCAGTAGGTCTTGCTGATTAGCATCACCCCAAAACCCAACGAAGACCATACTTCCACTCATGTACGCGTGCCTTGACAAGACAAAAGTTTTGTATACAATAAAATGTTATCATTGACTGGAAATAGAAACAAAGTATGTCACGGTAGCCAATGTGATATCCTCCTTAAGTCCATGAGAATATCTAGTTTCTTATGTTGAGCAATCAGCATGCATAAGTTCTATAACAGATGAGCAAATAAAATAGTGACAAGCATTATTCATTAAACATGTATTACCGAACATCAAGAGAAAGAAAGACGAGCACACAGTGGTTAAAGGATGATCACAGGCTCCGTAAAAGATTGTCATTGAACATTCTTGAAAAAGCATTTGACGACTCTAAGCAAAGCACAGCAATGCACAGAACGGAAATATCAAGTAATTAATGGGCAAAATAAGATATTTTACACATATAAGAGTTACAGGAATAAAATTATCCTAATAACTATGCATTTTTGGTTGATCGAAATCCAGATCTATTGGACGATGAGGGCACCCAGACCTCAGCCCATCCACATACAACAATGACCTACATATGACATTGCAAACAAAGGGGTCCATAACGCAGCTATAGCTTTCTCTGACACCCATCCATCTTGGTACATTTAAATTCATTAATTAAAAAAAATCATTCCCAGTTAGAATGTTCACCTACAAAACAATACTCCCTCTGTTCCTATTTACCTGACATAAAAATTTCTCGGAGAAACTCCGAATTATGTGCCACCTTTCCAAATCTGAGTACTGGAGTAGTTACCTATTTCACCCCTGCCCTGATTAACACGATTTTACACCGACCCTCACGTGTTATCGAGCCAAATTAATTGATCACAACATGCATGTATACGGGAACGAGCGAGAAAAGCGCAGGGAGGGTGATAGTTGCAGCGGGTTGCTTCATCACTCGTGCCGTAAATTTAATGGATGAGGCTTTGATGACACTAGAAGATAACAAGAAATTCAGTTGGAATTACGAGAAAAATCCGTCTGTCTGAGATTTAATCGAAGGAGAATATTATCGAGCGAGAGGCGGCACGGGAGGGAAATTTCGTCCAAATTCAAACTGTTGCTTAGCGGGACACTTCTCTGGTGTTAGCAAGATCTGAAAGACGACAGGTAAATGAGAACAGAGAGGGTATGTACTTAGGATACATTGATGATTTTGAATAGCATGACGTCAAGTCTGTAGCTTCTCAGAAAACAAATAAACCTCACGGTCACAGCCTAAATAATAAGGTAGTACAATGTACAGGATATCGTTTGCATTTCAGAAACTATTTTGAGCCGCTAAAGAATGAGAAAATGCTACCTCTCATTTTCACAGGCTGGTCATTTAGGATCTGAACTTCACATAATCTATAAGCATAACTTCCCGAGGATAATAACCACATTTTTTGACACATGAGCAACAAAGTTGGGTAAACAATCACCCTTATTTTGCCCCGCGTATGAGAATTTTAAAGTTTCATAAAGTCAACTAAAACCATATTCCTTACAGAAGAGCTGCTATGCATACGATGGGTTCCGTACGACTTCTGTACGACGTTGCATATGAGCCTTCCGTTTATCAGGCAAAATCAAGGGAACCCGCCGGATTTTGCATCGCACTGGAATCAGACGGAACATGTCGTACGCAGAGTACTTCCGTTTACAGAATCATGATCAACACAGTTATTAAGTGGAGATTTGGGTGTGAGCCCACGGTAATAACCAGATTGGAAGCACACGAACAACTCGTTTTTCTTTTGGATTTCATTCGACGAGAAAGGAAAGAAATGGAACGTGAGCATTCCACTAACACCAATTCTCATAGCTACTTCGAGCTGTAGGTTGTGAGTCATCCTACTGCCAGCTCTCTTCACCTTGAGCACGCCACTCGGTACTACAACTAACACCAGAAGCGTGTTAGAATCCCATAATTTCCCTTGGTCTGCGCTGGACATATCCAGGACTGTATTTAGCCCACGTCATACTGAGGTAAACCGAGTAGTAGTGTTATAAAGTTGTTTTAAAAGACGTAGGAGCTGAGCTCAGGGCTCAGGAGGTCTCAGATCCACCATGCGAACTCGAACGCAGTCGAGCGATTCCTCGGATCGCAGCTACAGATCTACCGAACCATCGTGGGTGGGTCGAAGCAGCTCATAGCCCGATCCGCGTAACTAGGTACGGTAGCGGGAGTAGGGCAGTAGGGGTCATAGAGAGAGAGGGGGCGCACGCACCTTCTCGTCGCAGGGGCGGCAGAGCGCGGCCTCGTCGGCCGCGCAGAAGAGCACCGCCACCGCGCTCTCGCACACATCGCAGATCGTCCTCATCCCTCCTCCTCCGCCGCGCGCGCGATCATCGCCCGCCCTCCATCCCCTTCCCTCGCGCTACGCCCTGCCTCTCTCCGACGTCCCCGTGTCCGTCGTGCTGCGGCTTCGGCGACAGGCAGGTCGGCGACGGCGACGGCGACGGGTAGAAGCAGGAGGGTTGTGCGGACGAGGAGCGATGTGATGTGGCAGCGACTCGGCGAGTTGGAGGTGGAGGACTCTCGTCGAGACTAGCGGTGGGAAGCCGCCGCGGGATCGGCCGGTGGGCCACCAGCGGTCCAGCGTCACGTCCGTGGACCTGGCTCAGTCAGCTGCGAACTGCAGACGGGCTCCACATTTCTTTTCGTGGCGTGCCGACCACCGGTCCATGGACCCGGTTCATCCCGGATGTAAAGCGGAGCGAGATGGAAAACTTTCAGGTTGCTTCAGCTACGTGCTGCTGGCCGACTCGTCCGGCTGACAGTGGGGCCAACAGGTGGTCTCGCAGCGTAGCAGCTTCTCTAGGATGGCGAGTGGGTTCTTGGATTTGATCTAGACGCGGTGGGCCCGCTGGAGGCCTCGGCCACGAGTTGGAAAAAGGGCCGTCGGCAGGTGTGTGGCTCAGAATTTGGCCACTGGAAAAGAATGACAAATTTGGCAACTGCCGCTTATCTAATTTGGGATTACCTGAAATATGCATATATATACTTTTACGGGCAAAAAAGTGCGCTGCGACGGAAGCAGGTGCGTATTTTTGGCGGCTCCTTGGCCAAACTAATCTCCGGATAACTATTTGCAAATATATCCCCATGACTCGAGACACGGCGCCGATATTGTGTGGGTCGGCGACAAGTCATTTCGGCAACCAAAGACACCAAAGGTTGAGCGCCAAACTAGGTTCGACGCTGGATTTGCATGGAGCCGACCTGTACAATCTCGGCGTCGTCCATAGTGGTGTCAAGCAGGGGTAATATTTACAAATAATTTTACCGGATTCAGAGGAGGGGTTGGTTTGGTCAAAGGGCAAGATTTGGAGAAAAGTACCATATTCTCAGGGAATAAAGGCTTCGTGAAAATTTTGCACGGATTGCTTACACCATGATATTCTCTTATTGAAGATAGTGAAGATAAAATATCACATTGCCACACCAATAAAAATGAAATCTGGTAAAGAAGCCAATCATGGTTTATTGAGTAAAAACTAGTAATAGGTGTTGCATTGCTCTTCACCCACCTGATTCGGATACTAGTGTACGCAGGGGCGTACCCAAGTTTAGCAGGTGTCACTGGACGTCGGGTGGACTCCCTTTTCTTTATTATATTTTGTACATTTGTAGTGTATCACATTCCCAGCTCTAGGTAAAAATGTTTTGTGACTCAGACAATGACACGGGGTTGATTTTGCTTTGAGTCCGCCCATGAGTGCATGTGTCATCAGTATAGAAGGCCACGCCAAAGCTCTCGTTGTCTTTATAGAGGATTTTTGAGATTTTGTGCTCCCAAGCACCAATGACCTCACTATTTTCAAAAGATAAAAAATATATTTAAAAGTTCAAAAAAAGTACACCTCGGTATGGATCGGACACATCAGCACAAGCTTGTTACTTCTAGTTCATTTGGGGATTTTTAGTTCAAAATTTTGGACCAAAGTTTGAACTAGAAATTCACAAATGAACTAGAAGTGCGACATTGGTGGAATTCCACTTGACACCTTATTGACAACAGGATGTGCGTACATAACTTATCATAACTTGCAGATATGAACAACTCAACTGTAGAAACATACTTATCATTTGACTGACAAAAGAGGAACACAATTATTTACTCCAGCCTGACCAAATAAGATCATAACTAAACAGTTGAACGCCAGTGCTTGTGATGAATTTGCCAAAAAAGTATTTTCACCTTTATATGTCTTTCATATGTTACCAACACAAATGCTCCTTTAGCTTAAGGTGCATATATTTCACAACACAACACAGTGCCAGGCACATATTTTGGGGGTTCATTAATCACTATTTAGCTAAGCCAAATGATCTCAGCCACACAACGATTAATCAGACGGTTATTAGCGGGACTGACCACGGACTGACCACGCGCGGAACCGAGCGTCTCCTCCGCAATTACCTCTTCCGTAATCAAGTCAAAAATATTCACGCTCAAGTCAAAAAAAAAAAATACATCACGTCATCACCGCTGCCCTCCAACCGCCGCCCGCGTCCTCAATCCCCGCCGCCGACGACCTTCATCAACGCCGCCGCGCCCTCCATCCCTGCCGACGAAGACCTCCATCCCCGCCGCCGCGCCCTACATCCCCGCCGCCGATGACCTCCATCCCCGCTGCCGCGCCCTCCATCCCCGCCGTCCACTTGATGAACGGGCGCCGCCGTCACCTGCGCATCCACGCCGCCTCCCACTTGCAGACCGAGCGCCCCCACCACGTCGCTGTGTTCCAGGACGCCTCCGCTCTGCTCGTTGTGTGACGCCGCCGCCCGTCACCTGCAGTCCTGCACCCAGCTCGAGGGCGGACTGCTCCTCCAAGGCGGCAGGCTCCTCGACAGCAGGTTCTTGCATCCCTCCACACGGATAATCTGAAGAGGTACCTGAACTGCATAATCTGAACCTACCTAATATCGGTACATATTTGTTGCAATTCTGCACATTATGAACCACAATGGATAGGGGCCACTACAATTGTCATATATAACACTATTAGGAATGATATATACCACCTATTAATTGTTATCTTGGCATAGCGATCATCTAGCCATGTCCGTGGTATCGATTCTTTGGTCCCTGTTTTCAGTAACTTGCCAAGAGGCCTAAGAGTTGCCTTTTCTCAAAAGCATGTCATGAAAATTTCAGAAAAGGGCTTTTTTCATAACCTGTTGTTTTATTAATATAAGTTTTAAGGAATCTTGTCAAAAACAAATTTAAGAAAATTTCTGGAGTGAGTAAATGAACCAACTTATGAGTATTATTTTGCATGGCAGCATACTTTTTCTGTGTAGTTTATGCAAACCTGAGCCCATCTGATTAGACTATCCTTATACAAGACAAGATGTATCGTCAATAGGTAGGTTTATTTATGATTATATGCGTGTGGTTGTACAATCAGTTATCAGAATCGAAGATATTTTCAATAGTTGTAAAGCTATATCATAATCTGAACAATTATTTATACTGAGGTATTTCGAGTTTTACCGAGGTATTCTACAGGCACAATTTCAAAAAATAACTAATATTTTTGAAATTTAATAAGATGGTGTACTGTAATTGCAATTGCTCACCTCCTAGACTTCTTTTTAGATTGTTGCAGCTGTAATTCAGAGAAGAACCCAATTTCTCTTAGATGGACATACACGTTAGTCAAGACCTCACGTTGAAAGCTATCACCGAAGGCTTGTACAGAATATAGTATGGTATCTATGTATGCTGGATTGATTTGTCAAGATGTTTTAATCGCGCTTCTGTTATGCAAAGCAAAAAATGGTGTTGTTCCATCTGTACCTGCCGCCATGGTCTACAGCATAACCACCATACATCAAGCCGCCTTCCTATTCAGGATAACCACCGCCATCAAGCCACATGTTGTCTTTGCCCGATGTCGCGGTGTCCTACAGGCTACAGTGCATGTCTGCCGCTTGTTGTCTGACAAAACGTCAAACATAGGTAATGCTCCTTTCAGCCATTGCCCTTTTGCATTAGTCTTGTTGTATCTGCAGATAGCAATGCTTTGTGATTTTCAACATGATACTGTTCTAAAACATACATGCAGAGAGCAAGCAGTTACATCATGTCGTGTTGGTGTATTATCAAGCCATTCAGTTCCTTTCTAGTTGAATTTTTCTACATACCAGACTTATGATTACTGCAATGCATACTTACTTTCTGCAGGAGTTCATACAGTGCTTAGTTCAACGTGTTCTCTGGAAATTGGAACAAATTCTTGGTTGGCTTAAATGTTTATGATATGACGAAAGAAAGGTTTGTTCTTTGATATCAATGGCACTATGTTTGGGAGATCACTGATAATTTCATTTGATTATCACATACTAGCAGCAAAGAAATATCACATGGTGCCACACCAATCCCCTCTTAAACAAAGTACACCTTTATACAAAGGTTTATAGATTTTGAATAGCATTTTCTCTTAGACGAAACGATAAAGATAAATGGATGACGATGTAAGCACCAGAAATAATGTGCTATCGCCTCAGACTGCAAATGTTGATTTGAATTTTTGATGTGGCCACGTGTGTCAAAGGATGGCTTGAATTGCTGAAAACCCATACTTAGATGTGTTGGGGGACCGTAGCTTGTTGGAAAGGAAACTTTATTTCGTAATTCCCACTTTTTGTCAGATACCAGAACTTATCAAATGATTTTTGTATGGTGAAATTGTATTCTTTAAAAAAAAATCTATGTTCCACGTGCGTGTGTAGATGAATTTTGTTTGACAACAAACAGCAGGGGAATATAAGAATATTGTACGGCAACGTTCAACCAATGTAATATGATCTGACATGTATTGTGAGGAACTATCAATGTCTATTTTCTGTGGTGTTTTCCCAAGGATGGTTGGTCCGGGCGCATGGAAAACAACATGCTTTAGGCTATACAGACCTCATTAGGTGCCGCTTTTTATACCTGGAATTCTACCTGGTTCCCAAGCGGGGTCTTAAGGATGCATTCCTGTCCAGGTGTCAACATCATCTTTTTGTATTGCAATGGAAACTTATAGATCGAACGAAACTATGTGCCTCGATAAACAAGGAAGAACAGAAAATCCTAAGATTACACGTGCGTGACACGTGCACAATTACTAGTGGGAATAAAGGCTCCGTGAAATTTTTGCACGGATTGCTTACACCATGATATTCTCTTATTGAAGATAGTGAAGATAAAATATCACATTGCCACACCAATAAAAATGAAATCTGGTAAAGAAGCCAATCATGGTTTATTGAGTAAAAACTAGTAATAGGTGTTGCATTGCTCTTCACCCACCTGATTCGGATACTAGTGTACGCAGGGGCGTACCCAAGTTTAGCAGGTGTCACTGGACGTCGGGTGGACTCCCTTTTCTTTATTATATTTTGTACATTTGTAGTGTATCACATTCCCAGCTCTAGGTAAAAATGTTTTGTGACTCAGACAATGACACGGGGTTGATTTTGCTTTGAGTCCGCCCATGAGTGCATGTGTCATCAGTATAGAAGGCCACGCCAAAGCTCTCGTTGTCTTTATAGAGGATTTTTGAGATTTTGTGCTCCCAAGCACCAATGACCTCACTATTTTCAAAAGATAAAAAAATATATTTAAAAGTTCAAACAAAACTCCAAAAGAGATGTAGATACAACGTTTTCCTCGCCTCCGGCCTCCGGATGTCAGATTGGTTGCCGAAGGTGAGGGGAAAATCATCAAAGGTGGCTTCTGGCGGTGGCTAGGTTTCCGTACTCTTCGTTGCGATGCTTTTGTTTGCCTTTTTTAGTATCCGTTTGCCTTCTATTTCTTTTTTTTCGAGAGTACGCAAATGCGTACCTTACTTACTTTTATAGAAGGCAGAGGTTTGAGTACAAGAAAGTGACAGTCGGTTGCGCACAACACTGTCACACAACTCCACACCGGCTAGTCCGAAGACAGTCCACACACACACAATAACAACAACAACAACAAAAACAACAACAACAACAACAACAAGAAAAGCGTACCCTAAACTGAACAACAAGGCCACGTCTCAGCCGATGCCGCCACGTCCAAGAAGAACATCTTCATCTTGACTTTCCTCTTCGGCGCGCCATCCTAAAGGAGGTGGATGGCGGTATTTGGTCAGTCCCGAGAAAGGCGTCGTCTTGGACACGGTAGCAATGGTGTGCATAGCGCCCCTGCAGAACAATCTTGGATAGCAACGATCACCGAAGGAATGCAGCCTAGGACCTCCAAGCCGTGTCTCAAACACGATACTCCCAACAGAGGGACGACGTCGAGGACGCCGCTATCGCGCCGATCCAACTCCAAACCTAGGCTTTCGCCCGAAGACATCAACCAAACCGGAATGAGAGCGAGCACGGTGTCGACACACCTCGGTGACGCCTCCAAGGAGGTGAATGACACCCACGGGCGCCATCGTCGCCGGTCCGGACCGAAGACGAGCAAAGACTTTCGTCTGTGAAGTCGCACACCTCCCTCCTCGCCCACCAGAATGGGGCAACCGTCCACGTTGTTCACACCGCCGCCGCCGCAACACTTCATAGTTGTGGCCGATGCGTCGTGGTACACCGACGACCGGCGCGAGCAATACCATCTCCTTCTCCCTACATCTCTCCCCCATCTTCCCCCTCCAGCCCGGTCGGAGTTGCCTTCTATTTCTATGTATGTCTACAACTGCTAGCCCCACACCCCACCAAATGTTCTCTGTGGTAGTTCAGCCCACCAAATCCAACCAAGATAACGAGGTCTAGTGAGCAACAGAGCGCGACAACCTAACCAATATATATACTTCCGGGAGATGATATATACCGCTTCAGTGCGGCGCTAGCTCGTAGCGCCGCCTGAAGGACGACCGCGCCGCGCCCTTATGGGCCGGCCCATTCGGCGATCGTTGCATTTTTTTCTGAAAAATGAACAAATTTCGAATTTGTACAATTTTCCAAAAATGAACAAAAATAAAAAAATGAACAAATTCGAATGTGAACAAATTTTGAAAATGAATAAATTTTGAATTGGAACAAATTTGGAACCATTTTTTTAAATGAACAATTTCAAATTTGGAACCATTTTAAATTTGGAACCATTTTCAAAATGGAACCATTTTCAAAAGGGAACCATTTTCAAATTTGGAACCATTTTTAAAAATGAACAATTTCAAATTTGGAACCATTTTGAAATTTGGAACCATTTTTAAATTTGAAACCATTTTCAAATTTGGAACATTTTAAATTTGAAACCATTTTTTAAAATGGAACCATTTTCAAAATGGAACCATTTTAAAATTTGGAACCGTTTTCAATTTTGGAACCATTTTCAAAAAAATTAAAAGAATGAAAAAATAAATAAAAATAAAATGAAAACAAAACATAAATGAAAAACAAAAACGAAAACGAAAAAAGAAACAAAAAGGAAAAAAAGAAAAAAAAAGAAACAGAAAAAAAGAAAAAAGAAAAAAGCGCCATGGAATAAATCATGTAGGCGGCGCTCACGTTAAGGGGCGCCAACGGGCAGCATATAGGGTTTACCTATACTTCCGTAAAAAAAAACCAACATATATATTTGAGTTTTATTTTCTTTCTATAAAGCCCAATATATTAACACGAAGACGGTGTGAACTATGAAGTACACCCGTACTAACGTACATGAGCTTTAATTAGAAGGGTAGAATGACGTTAACTCTAGCATGTGAATTTGACAGTGCTGGCCAAGATGATAAATGTATGTTAGACTACTCATAGTGGAGAGTAACATTGAGACTAGTCACAATGGGAGTAACTTAACTAGTAACATCACACATCTCAAGACCATTTTGCTTATGTGGCATGTAGTTAATGAGGAGATAGGTGTTTGGAGTAACTTAGCTAGTTACCGTAACATCACACTTATCAAGACAAAATGAATCTATAGTGCAATAAATAAGATCTTATATGACACCACAATGATGTTACTCTCCACTGTAAAGGTGATAACATAGACTAGTAACATCACCATGTTACTACTCTATGTTACTCCCCATTGTGACTAATCTGAGGGGTATCTCCATAGTGGGTAGTAACTTATTTGTGGTGTCATGCATGATAGCATTTATTAGGTTGTAGACTCATTTTGTCTTGAGATATGTGATGTTACGATAACTACATATGTTACTCTATTTGTCTCTCCACATTAATTAGTTTCCACATCATCTTTTTTGCTTAGGTGGCATGCATGTTACTACCTATGTTAGACTATCTATAGTGGGAAGTATCATACACTAGTATCATGCGTATGATACTAGTCTATGTTATCACTTACATAGTGGGTAGTAACATATGAGTGGTATCATATAACAATGCATTTATTAGGTTATAGACCCATCTTTTCTTGAAATCTGCTATGTTACGGTATCTACTTATATACCACTAATATCTCTCATCATTAATTGCAGTGACACGTTAGCTTTTTGCCAACGTGGCATGTATGATACTACCTATGATACTCCCACTATGGGTAGTCTTACGGCTGTTAACAACTTTCTTATCTTAAGATAAAAAGAGCTCAAGTGACTTAAAAAAAGGGTAAAAAGCTCAAGAAAATATTGTGAAAAACATACGGAGTATCTAGGAATGAAAGGCATCACAACATGCGATCGATTACGTACCAGCTGATGTTGCATCTTACGAATGTACAGCCAGGGTAGCTGCGAGGCGTACGAGCGTTACGTACGGGTGCTCGCGCGGCGTATCTCCGTTGATCTGCTGCTGTCCGTCCTGACTGCGTACCAACCTCTGCACTGTATACAGTGTACGTACATGGACGCAATGGCCACCATGCATACCCACAATAAAACTTCCCACGGACATGAACGGCAGGAGCTGCGCGCGGCAGCCGTACGTGCATCCGCAGAGCATTGATTAAAGGTGTGCTCGTCGCCATTGCTATACCTCGAGCGTACCTTGGAGCACGAGCAGCTCGCCGGGAGCACTTCTTTTCCAGTTTTACCGATGATGGACATGGGGGGAGGGGAGAATCGACTGCCGCTGCTCGTGAATGCATGGCCACCGCGATAGATACGTACACAAGATTACAAGGGGAGTACGTTCGTTTAGCCACCGCAGCAGCTCCGATCACATGGCAGACAACCGGGTCCCCCGTGAGGTTCCTGAATGAACCCCACCCCCACAATGGTTAGCCGGCGCCCGGTCTGTTTCTGTTTTCTGTTCCTGGTCGGAAGTGAAGAAAAAAACCGAGCTCCGAAATCACCTCCTCTTGTTTCTGCCCACGTCCCGTCCGTCCCCTCTCCTCCTCCATTCCCTTTCCTCTCCCGGAAGAGGGGGAGGAGGAAGCTCCACCCATCTCCGTGCGTGAACGAGAAGAGAATCCAACAGGTCCCTCGCCGGCGGCCGGCATTGCCGTTTTCCCTTTCGCGTTCCCTTCAGCGGCGGCCGGCCTCCATTCCTCCCGCGGGTAACAATTTAACCGGCCCGCCGGCCTGTTCGCTCCCTTCTCCGTGCTTGAGCTTGATGCTTCGATCGTCTCTACAGCCGCTAATTGCATTTTGTTTGTTTGTTGATTTGGCATTCTAGTGCATCGACGCTAATTGCATTTTGCTTCTTGTTAACGCATTGTACATGGTTTCATCTCGGGCGCCGCCGTCAATAGCCAGAAAACGATAGCATAGCCGTGCATGTTGACGAATGCAGTCTTATCTCGACGGCGTTAATAGCCAGAATTAGAAAGCGACAGCAAATGAAGCCATGAAAGGGGAAGGAAAGCAACAAAGTTGGAAAAACACATCCAACACCGCCTGTTGGAGCAGCGCTTTCGGTACGTTTGTACGTACGCACGCATGCAGCCCGTCTGCCCGGAGGTAGAGGACAGGGGAGGCCAACACCGACCGCGCGCCGAACTTCCCGGGGGCCTTGCCGCTCGGCGTTACGTACCATATATTGCCGACAGCCTGACATGACTAGCTGCCTGTTTCTTCAGGGAGAGGAGATTGCAGATAATTGATCGATAGCGCGGTCGGAGACGAAGACGATGACGGGCGGGGAGGAGCGGATCGTGGTGTCGGTGCGGCTGCGGCCGGTGAACGCCGGGAGGCGGAGCGCGGCGACGGCGCCGAGTGGGACTGCTCCGGCCCGACCACGCTCAGGTTCCTCGGCACCGTCCCCGAGCGCGCAATGGTCCCCACCACCTACACCTACGGTACGTGCATGAATCTTGCTTCTGCTTCCATTATATATCTTGGCCACTGCGAATGCTGATGAAGCTCTCCACGTACCTGCTGTTCGACAGACAGGGTGTTCAGCCCGGAGTGCAGCACGAGGCAGGTGTACGAGGAAGGGGCCAAGGAGGTGGCCCTCTCCGTGCTCACCGGAATCAACTGTAGCACGCACGCAGGAAACATCATCAACAACTTTCATCTGCTTGCATTGTGCACGTATGACCTGACGTTCATTTCTCTTGGTGTCTTCGCGTGCTTCGCAGCGAGCATCTTCGCGTACGGGCAGACGAGCAGCGGCAAGACGTACACCATGGTCGGCATCACGGAGCACAGCATGGCCGAGATCTACGGATACATAGACAAGGTGCTTTGACTCTGTCTGGCTGACTACTCTTGTCAATCTGTTTCCTCTTTCAGTTTGCATAACCATGTGACATTCTGTTTTTGAATCGGCTTCTGTTTTCAGCATCCAGAGAGGGAGTTCATCTTGAGGTTCTCGGCCATGGAGATATACAACGAGGCCGTCCGGGATCTCCTGAGCTCCGACGCCGCTCCTCTCAGACTGCTCGACGACCCGGAGGTGAACTGTTAGCTAATTATTCTCCCGAGAGCACCAATTTTTTTTGGACTCATCTGGTTTTATTTCTTGTTTGAATCCTTTCTGCAGAAAGGAACAGTGGTGGAGAAACTCACAGAGGAGACTCTGAGGGACAAAGGCCATCTCCTGGAGCTCCTTGCAGTCTGTGAAGGTGTGAAGCTGAATCTTTTCTCCTTCCACTGCTGAATAACTGCTTTGCGCACTGACTTGTGTTTGTGCCACAGCTCAAAGACAGATTGGGGAGACTGCCTTGAATGAAACGAGTTCTAGGTCTCACCAAATACTCAGGCTGGTAGGTGCCCCATCAGACTGAATGATACTACACATTCATCTTCTGCGAGAAATTGTTTGTGTTCTTAACTTCCCGTGTATACCGCAGACGGTCGAGAGCTCGACAAGGCAATTCTTGGGGAGAGGCAACTCCAGCACCCTTCTGGCTTGTGTGGTATGAATCTCATATACCCCTCCTGATTCTTTCGAATAGATCTTGTCAAATGCACGTCCCTCTGAGTTTCTCCTCCTCGGCAGAATTTTGTTGATCTAGCAGGAAGTGAACGTGCGTCACAAACAGTGGCGAGCGGCATGAGATTAAAGGAGGGCAGCCATATAAACAAGTCTCTACTTACATTGGGAAAGGTCATTCGCCAGCTCAGGTTTGTTGAATGTGAAGCCATCCTTGTTGAAGTACACGTTCAAGCTCTCGGACGAACTTGTTTGGTTTGTCAAACTCGATAATTATTATATTGATGTGGACGCACTTTCTGATGCAGCGGGAGTAGAAGCGGCGGCCATATTCCCTACAGAGACTCGAAGCTCACTCGCATATTGCAGTCTTCTTTGGGAGGCAACGCGAGGACAGCCATCATCTGCACGATGAGCCCGGCGCACTGCCACATCGAGCAGTCCAGGAACACACTCTTGTTTGCAAACTGCGCGAAAAACGTAGTCACAAATGCGCAAGTCAATGTCGTAATGTCAGACAAGGCATTAGTGAAGCATCTTCAGAGAGAACTTACGAGGTTGGAGAATGAGCTCAAGTTCCCTGGATCAGTCTCTTGCTCTTCTCATGCTGAGGTTCTGAAAGAGAAGGATGAACAGATTAAAAAGGTGCGGTTACTCTTCGTAAACCATCTTTCGTTATAACAACAAATTGATAATTACTACTACTCAAATAGTCTGTTTTCTTTGTAATACAATACCGTTATGATTTCCAGCTGGAAGAGCAGTTGAAGGAATTAATGGAGGAAAGAGTTACTGTTCAATCTCAACTTGAAAATTTCCGCAAAGTTGCAAGTGATGATCATCTCAATGCTCACAAAGCAAGGCGATGGGTACTTTCTCTCCCCTGAATCACTTTCCTATTTTGTTAATCAGTTGTAGTAGTGCCTGCACTACCTAGCTAATTAAATTACCTCTGACAGGAGGCACATAGTCAGTCTTCAGATTGCCTTCCACGTAATCAGCCCGAAGATGCATTTTCATTTTCTGATACTCATGATCTGTCGTATCAAGATGAAGCAATGGATGAACCCTCAGCGCCGCTACGACCAAGTAACTCTGTTTTCGACAGGATAAATGAATACCAAGAAAAGAGTGTGGCATCCCAATCTGCATCTGAGGTCTCTGAGGAGCATTGCAAGGAAGTACAGTGCGTTGAAACAAATGAGCTAAGAAGGAGAATCCAAGAATCCTTTCATGCATTAAAACTTGAAACAGCGGAGGAGAGACGAGCTTGCACCGACGAAGAGAAGCATGGTGAAAGCGTCAGAAAAGCAGCAGATAATTCCATCGAGCTATATGCATGTGATTCTGACCCGTCTTTGGACATTGAACAACCTAACACTGGCGACGAACCATTGGCCCTGAAGAGGTGTGTGGTAAGCTCCAGAGATATTGCACTAGCTAGGAGTAGTAGCTGCAAAGCAAGCTTCATGGTAATACCAAACAGCTGGTTCGATGATGCAATGAGTATGAACATGACACCACCACCAAGTGAACATTTCAAGTATCCTCCGAGAAGGCCAGAAAAGATCAGGAGGAGCGTATTTCCTGAAAAAGTTGCGTCTGATGCCGTCACCGAAAATGGCACAAGCAACGCTGAGGAAGAAAATGCTGCGAATGACACGAGCTGCGTAACTAAAGTGAAGCATCAAATTGAGCAGAACGATGCATCCCATCAAGAGGAAAATCAGGTGCAGGTCAGCACAGATTCATCACTGAGCACCTTCGAGTCTCCTTCACGATGGCCCTTTGATTTCAGCAAGAAGCAACAGGAGATCATTGAGCTGTGGCATGACTGTCATATCTCCATAGTGCACCGGACTTACTTCTTCCTCCTCTTCAATGGAGACCACACAGATCACATCTACATGGAAGTAGAGCACAGGCGACTGTCCTTCATCAAGAATTCATTCATCGCAGATGGTGAGCCGAATGCTACAGTCGCATCAAGGTACTTATGAACCGATGCCAATGAACACAATTCCAGCTTATATATAAAGGCGAACACAATTGTTATTGCTGTTTTTATCAAAATATTATTATTGTTGCTGTTGTTGCAGTTTGAAGAGTCTTAGGTATGAGAGAGACATGCTGTACAGGCAGATGGTGAGGAGGCTCAACTACGCAGAGAAGGAGAGCCTCTACAGCAAGTGGGGGATCGACAAGAGCTCCAAGCAGCGGAGGCTGCAGCTGTCACGCCGCATCTGGACACAGACTGACATGGAGCATGTGAGGGAGAGTGCTGCGCTCGTTTCGAAGATGATCCAGCATCTAGAGCGGGGGCAGGCCATCAAGGAGATGTTTGGGTTGAGCTTCTCTCTGAATCTGCGGTCTGGGAAATCTTTCAGCTGGGCTGGAGGCTACTCCTGAGTCTTGAGACGAGTTGATGTTTTGAAAACTATGACATGGAGGTAGATGGATACATAGCACAGCAAGCTGCTCGTCGGGAAAGAATTCACATCGGCTCCTGATTTGGTTCAGTAATATTGATGGGCTTGCCTATGTTTTGCTGATTTATGCAGGTGACTGAATTTTCTGACCGGGGCTTACGAAAGTTGAAGCAACCAAACAAGGGATGCATGCTAACCATTCTGCACTTAACTGCATGATGTATTTCCTATTCATTGTATGCATCTACAACAGAAGGCCTGCATGGGCTTGCAACTTCGCTGTAATTCTTCAGTGTTCTTGCCACTAATATGACCACTTCATGCTGCGAGGCGTACGTGAACCGCAGATGGGTTGTGCCGTTGTGATTTGTAGTGCCTTGATTGGTCATTATCCTATTGAAGGATTAAAATGGTTGGTCTTCCTGTTGTCAGCTGTAACAGTTGGTAACTGCAGGCTAATTGGTGATGCTGTATTCCATCAAAAATTGCTGAAGCCGATTTGGTGTTAGTTTATACTGTCTGATCCCTACATTGGTTTCAATGATAAATATTCAACACACCATTTGAACTGAGAGTTCAGGAGAAGAAAAAAAGGTTGAAACATGTTACAATTTTTCAGTCGGAGGAATCTAAGCTCATCAAATATTCAGAAACTTCCAGATCGATCGTAAACATTCCACTAAAGAAGGAAGTTCATAACCGGAAATTAGGTCTAGGGTTCTGGCAAACCTCCGGCTGCGGTCGGCGACGCGGCGTGTAGAAGGTGCGGGCGAATCGGACGCTCTCGCGCAGTTCGGGCGGCGAGAGGCCTCGCCTGTCAGGGATCCGACTAAGGCTAAGCTTCTACAAGAAGGAATCCTAACAGAATTGACAGGAAATTAGATAATTGGAGTAAAACAGGAAATATAGGATAGGTAAACTAAAGGTAAAGATGCAAAACATGAAGAACATATAAAGTTTTAGGGTTTTCCATATCGAGCCTCCCAACCTCCCACTCCTCGGCCTTATATACCGACCGAGGGTCTCGATGTTCCAGGTTTCTTTATTACAGAGCTTTAAGCACATTTAGTGCTGACCAGATGATTAAGTTAAGCTTAATAAAGTAAAACAGAGGGAAGTTGCCCAAAAGGGTAACTTCCAATCTGGGACGTCGGATCAGCATCCAATGGTAGAGATCGCCGCTTGAGGTCTTGACAATACCGCCCGCCGGAGACGAGACTTCAAGGCTCGAAACCAGGAAATGCTGCGCGGATGAACTTGACGTCCTCCCAAGTTGCTTCTTCAGGTGTTAAGTTCTCCCAGTGAATGAGCCACTGATCTACTGGAATGTCATAATCACCCGCTGATCTTGGAATCTGCCTGGACTGTAAGATAGCCATTGGGGCTGTCTTGATCTTTCCTTCAGGAGTTAGCACTGGCAGAGATGGATTTGCAACCGCAGATGGACCCAAATGCTTCTTTAATTGATTAACATGAAAGACATCATGTAATTTCGTACCTTCTGGAAACTTGAGTTTATAAGACACATTTCCCACCTTCTGAATCACACGAAAAGGTCCATAAAACTTGGATGTGAGCTTGAGTGCATTGCGAAGTCCCAGTGCAGCTTCCCTGTACGGTTGCATTTTCAGATAAACCAAGTCACCAACAATAAATTGTCTGTCCACTCTGTTCATGTCTGCGAACTTCTTCATTCTATTCTGGGCTCTGAGGAGGTTTTCTTGCAAAACCTTCATCATTTCTTGCTGATCTTGCAGAGTAATCACCGTTTGATCATCCATTTCTGGAGATATCATCACTTCACCAATCTGGGGTGGAGGGTAGCCATACAATGCTTCAAAAGGTGATAATTTCAGAGAGGTGTGGTAAGCTGTATTGTACCACCATTCTGCCGCAGATAACCAATCCATCCATTTCTTTGGTTCTTTAAAAGCCATTGCTCGCAAGTATTGTTCCAGGCATTGGTTAACCCTCTCTGTTTGTCCATCCGATTGCGGGTGGTAAGCTGTGCTTAGTTTTAACTTAACATCCAAGGCTGTAAACAGCTCTTGCCATAGTTTACTGGTGAATATCCTATCTCTGTCGGATACAATTGCCTGAGGTAAACCATGGAGCTTCTGGACATTATCCATGAATGTCTTGGCCACTTGCTGAGTAGTAAAAGGGTGAGATAATGGTATGAAATGGGCATATTTGGTGAGCCTATCAACCACTACCAATATCACGTCCTTTCCTTTTGATTTTGGTAATCCCTCGACGAAATCCAAACTGATTTCCGACCACTTTACTTTAGGAATGTTAAGTGGATCAAGCAAACCAGGATACTGCACATGTTCACCTTTAGACAACTGGCAGACTGGGCATTGGGATACCTTCTCAGCAACAAACTGTTTTAAATGTGGCCAGAAGAATAGCTGCTTCAAACGATGTAAGGTAACTCTCTGTCCGGAGTGACCCCCAATTGGAGAAGTATGGAATGCATGAAACAGTTTGTCACAAAGTTCAGAATTTGCACCAATAACTATTCTGTTTTTATACCTCAATATTCCAGCAGACAAGGAGTACTTCGCATGACTAGAAGGGTCTAGAGCTAGTTCTTGTCGGATTTGCTGGCATTTCGTGTCAGTTTCATATGACTTCTCCACATCTTCAACCCATGTAGGCACCATTGCTGATATAGCATAACAAGTGTCCTGATGATAATGTTCCACTTTTCTGGACAGAGCATCAGCTACCAAATTTTCACAGCCCTTTTTGTACTCAATGCCATAGTCAAATTCAAGGAGTTTAAGCATCAGCTTGTGTTGGACTCCCTCCAGCAGTCTTTGACTTGTTAAGTACTTCAAACTTTGTTGATCAGTTTTGATCACTAGCTTGCTGCCCAAGAAGTAGTGCCTCCACTTGCGAAGAGCTTCCAGAATGGCCATTGCTTCATTTTCATAAATTGACTCTGCTTGAGCTTTAATTCCCAAGGATTTGCTGTAATAAGCCAGGGGTTTACCTTTCTGCATGAGAACTGCACCGAGTCCCACACCTGAAGCATCTGTCTCTAGAACAAATGGTAGACTGAAGTCAGGTAGGGCCAGCAATGGTGGCGTTGTCATTACTTCTTTCAGCTTAAGAAAGGCTTGTTCTTGTGCAGGACCCCAGATGAAACCCTCTTTCTTCAATGCTTCATGTAATGGTTTGCAGATGGTGGCATAATCTTTGATGAATCTGCGATAGTAGCCAGCTGCTCCAAGGATTGATCTCAGCTGTGTTGCATTAGTTGGTGTTGTCCATTTGGCCATATCTCTGATTTTTGCCGGATCAGTTTTGACACCTTGGGATGTTATTATGTGTCCCAAATATTCAACTTGAGGTGTTGCGAAGGTACACTTTGATCTTTTCGCTTTCAACTGATTTTCCCTCAATAGTTGCAGCACTATTTTCAGATGTTTGGCATGTTCTTCGATATCTTTACTGTAAACCAATATATCATCAAAGAATACCAAGATAAACTTGCGCAAATGCTGAGCAAAAACTGTATTCATCAACTCTTGGAAAGTTGCAGGAGCATTTGTTAAGCCAAAAGGCATCACCAAGTATTCATAATGGCCAGAGTGAGTTCGAAATGCTGTTTTGCTAATATCATCAGGATGCATTCTTATCTGGTGGTACCCAGACCTGAGATCCAACTTAGTGAATACTGTTGCCCCTTGTAATTCATCTAATAGATCTTCTATTACTGGAATAGGGTATTTATTCTTTATAGTTTGATCATTCACTTGACGAAAGTCAGTGCAGAGCCTCCATGTTTTATCTCTTTTAGTGACTGCCAAGGCAGGGGAAGAGTATGGACTGTGGCTATGCCTAATGACTCCTGAAGCTAGCATTTCCTTAATCATCTCCTCCACAACATTTTTCTGCTTATGAGGCATGCGGTAAGGCCTAATATTGGGTGGTATTGAGCCTTCCTTCAATGGTATTCTGTGATCACAGTCTCTTTTTGGAGGTAAGCCAGTAGGGACTTCAAAAACATCTTGGAAGTCTTGTAACAGTTTTCCAATGGCCGAAGGAATCACATGCTGAGTTTCTGTACTTTCTTCCTCATCAGATGACACTTGATATAGCTGGATCATGTAGCCAGCTGCTCCTTTCTTCAGAATTTTGGAGCACTGCTTGGCCGAGATTATTTGTGGTTTATCTAGCTGAAGATAATCATTGAAGGTGTGTTGCACTCCTTCTTTAGTGATGCACAGAGTTCTGTTTATCCAATCAAATGTATTCGGGCTGTACTGCTTTAACCAAGAGACTCCCAGCACCACATCATATCCCTTTAGGGAAAGCACCTTAAAGTCACTTGTGAATTTGACTTTCTGAATACTGAAAGAGCAATTTGGCACTACTGCATCGGTGACTAGTGTACCTCCTCCTGCAATGCTGACTTTGCGAGCAGATGTTGCTCTGGTATGAAGATTCAGCTTTATAGCAAACTCTTGATCAATGAAAGTTGTTGAACAACCCGAGTCCACCAAAGCTATAGCTTGCACTCCTCCAATAGTAACTTGCAGAGATATGGTTTCATCTGTAGGTAAACCATTCAATGCAGTTTCAGATATCGACATATAAACTTCTTTAGCTTTCTCAGCTTGTTGTTCATCAGCTTTCTGTGGCACCTGAGCATCCTCCTTTTGTGCCTGTACCACTTCATCGGCTTCTTCATCAGAATAACCTTGCAGTTGTAAGATGTGCAACAGGTTTTTCATTTCATTACATTTATGTCCGAAAAACCACATTTCTGGGCAGTACCAGCATTTCCTCTCACTTGGTTTGTCAGCCACATTTTTAGGTCTGATTTCTCTTGTAGCTGCATTTCTGTGTTGAGGGATGGCCTGAGCTGGACGATTTGCAATGATGTTGACTTGTTTTCTGCTATTGCACAAGTGGGACTGTTCCTGTTTCCTTGCATACCAATAAGCTTCTCTCAAAGTGGCTGGCTTGTGACACTTAGTATCATGTTTGATTGACTCTTTAAGGCCACTCAGAAAACGAAGAAGAAAGAATTCCTCTTGTAAGTAACTGTGATCTCGTTTCATTGCTGACATCCAGTCTTCAAATTGATCAATGTAATTATCAACAGAATTTACTTGCTTGAGATGTTGACACATCTCCATGGATTCATCAGCCCCTGGGCTCGGAAACCTTTCACATAGCAGGATGCAGAACTGCTGCCAACTAGTTGTCTGCAAATTGCAACCTGAGTTTTGTAGCCATGTTTTTGCTCTGCCCCTGATGTGTGCATTGGCCCACCTAATCTTGTTTTCATTGGGAATTCCGGCCAAATCAAACACTCCCTCACACTCCAGCAGCCAAGCTGCCGCATTTTCACCAGCAAATACAGGTAATTCAATGCTTGGGGTTCTGATCTGCGGTTCCTGCTGGCTGCCATAACCCTGTTGCCTGACCTCTGGAGATCTCTGAACATGTCTCTCCTGCGACTGCCGGTGGTCAGAATTTCTGTTTGCCTGGTTAGACACCGGTGGCTGCCATGACTGGTTCAGAGGAACCGATGTAGGTTGAGTTTGGGAATAAGTATATTGTGGGAATGGCATCGTTGGTTGATAGTACTGCTGTTGGTGGTATGAATATGGCTGTAAAGGCTGGTAATTGGCTGTGAGTGGGTTGAAAGGTTGAGAGTAGGCTGGCTGGTACATGTTTGGGTGAGAATAAGGGTTTGTGTATGCATGGCTATGGTTTGGATTGGCTAAAGGTTGGTAATTGTGGGTGTAGGAAGATGAAGCTTGATTTGGGGATGGTGTTGAGCTGAATCTTGGTTGCGGAAGCTGGCTGGGATGTGGTTGGGGATTGTTGTAGGGTGTTGAATTTGGTGTTTCGATCTCAAATATGGGGCTCAGGGTGGTGTGGGATGTGTGTGGCTGGTTTTGAGGCGAGGTGGAGAAATTCGAACCGCGGGTTGTGGGCGGATGCAACTGCTGCGATAGATCAGATGCAGTGGAATTCATCACCAACTGGGCGACCATCTCAGTAAGATTGTTGATATTACCGTGAATTTCGTCGACAGACTGCTGTTGCCTGTCCATTCGCCTCGCCATGTTGAGGAACTCGCGCGGCAGTCGGCCAGCGATTTCCTCCTCTGCTCTGGCCTGAGCTTCGGCCGCGGCTAACAGCGCCGCCTCCTCGTCGGCGCGGTCGAGCGCCTCCTGCGACCTTGTGCGCGCCGGCATGGTGGATCTTGTTGCGGCCCAACTTGACGAGCCCTCTGCTTCCAGATCGGAAGAATCTTGGGAATTTCACACTCGAATCAAGAAGATCGAGAAACCCTGGGTGGAGAAAAAATTTGTGGCTAGAACTTGGCTCTGGTTACCAATTGTCAGGGATCCGACTAAGGCTAAGCTTCTACAAGAAGGAATCCTAACAGAATTGACAGGAAATTGGATAATTGGAGTAAAACAGGAAATATAGGACAGGTAAACTAAAGGTAAAGATGCAAAACATGAAGAACAGATAAAGTTTTAGGGTTTTCCATATCGAGCCTCCCAACCTCCCACTCCTCGGCCTTATATACCGACCGAGGGTCTCGATGTTCCAGGTTTCTTTATTACAGAGCTTTAAGCACATTTAGTGCTGACCAGATAATTAAGTTAAGCTTAATAAAGTAAAACAGAGGGAAGTTGCCCAAAAGGGTAACTTCCAATCTGGGACGTCGGATCAGCATCCAATGGTAGAGATCGCCGCTTGAGGTCTTGACATCGCCCACGCGGACGACGTACGGCAGATGGCCGGCGGCGGCGCTGCTTCCCGGTGCCCGAACGACGACGCAGCTTGTTCGCGTGGGCTGCCACTGCAAGCCCATTGGGCCTAGAGAAAACACACTGGGCTTGGCTTAACTCTCTCGTGGGCCCTGGAACCCTTGCTCTCACTTCTCTTCTCCTCTCGGCCGACGGTTCCAGCGGCGGCGGCTCTACGCGGCGGTTTGCATCGAGCTCGGCGGCGGCATGGCGCTGCGTATGGCGGCGGCGGCTTTCGTTCGGCGCCTGGTGCCGGCGCGCCCTCCGGCGCTCCTGGCGGAGGCGGAGGCCGTGACGTGCGGGCGCGGGGACAAGAAGACCAAGCGCGGGAAGCGGTTCAAGGGCTCCTACGGCAACTCGCGGCCGAAGCGGGAGAAGAAGATCGAGCGCATCAAGGACCGCGTCGAGGTGCCCCGCTCCACCCCGTGGCCACTCCCCTTCAAGCTCATCTGAGCTCCACCTCGGTTCGTCAGGCTACCTAGGGTTTTACTTTGACCCTCCTTCCATTACTGCTACTCTCGGATGTTTTCCTTTAGCTCCACTTCCAAGCCCTGCGCCTGCGCAGGCGTGTGTGTTACTTAGTTCGTTTCCCATATTAGGTTGCCTCAGATGTGTACTATCGGATTGAAATATGATGCAGCATGGCCATTGCAGTCACTATGGATGAAATGGATCATGTTTCTGTGCCCTGGTGTCATCGCATTGTCTGGATAATGATGATAATAAGTCATTGCAAATGAAATTTATAGTGATGGTTTTGTTTATTTATACTGTTGCTCATAATATTATGCACATCTGCTAGCTGTGATGCACAACAGCGCAAGTGACGGATTGATTTCTTTATATATCCTTGTTGATGAGTACCCATTTATTGAATGCTTGATTTTTCCGTGATGCCGGGCTTCCTTTGGTCAATTTGTATTGTACACGAAAAATGCCCCCAAGTAGTGACCATTTGAATCTGCAGAAGCAAGTTTTGTTCTTATTATTGTCGCTGTGTCATACTCTGTCATGATTGAATCAAGAATTCCTGTGGATTCATCTTTGTTGATGACTGGGTGCCATTAGAGTAGAGTTTGGGATTTTGGTTCACAGCTTGACATTCCAAATGCTGTCCTTATAGCTTACACCTCAAACTTAGCGTGTATTGAAATGAATATATGATGGCTCGATTTTGCAACATGGAAATTTTGCAGAATGTTCTTAGGACATTATTATCTAACTCTGCTGGTTTGCTTTTACCAGTTATTGTACATGAAAGATAGCCCCAAGTAGTGACCACTTAAATCTTCAGAAATAAGTTTTGTTCTAATTATTGTTGATGTATCATACTATGTCGTGGTTGAATCAAGAATTCCCATGCGTTGATCTTAGTTGATGAATGGGTGCTATTAGAGTAGAGTTTGGGATTTTGGTTCACAGCTTGACATTCCAAATGCTGTCCTTATAGCTTACACCTCAAACTTAGGGTGTATTGAAATGAATATATGATGGCTCGATTTTGCAACATGGAAATTTTGCAGAATGTTCTTAGGACATTATTATCTAACTCACGGGCATTTCCTGATACTTGCAAAAATGCTGACTGTTCACTGTGACATTCATGCTAAATATGCAACTTTGCTGTCATTATAATCACCATCTGGACTATCTGAAAGCAATTTTAGGTGAACACATTTGGTACACATACTGAGAGGTAGGGCCTGACAATTCGTTCCAATTTTGATGTCATGCTTGAATATATAATGTTGTTGGAACATTACTATTCATGTCATTGCTTGACTATCCGAACGACTTAAATCATTGTGGCACAAAAGGAGTGTTTCAAAATTGCATATTTCAGAGTTAAGTTATGCCACTGCCATTATTGTTACAAAATGAACAAAGTACATGTTATGTTATGCAATTTGTCCAAGTGGTTTACTAACATTGTGATTTGTTAACAATCAGAAGTTAAAACCACACCTTATTGTTGCTTGCAATGTTTTTCTGATATCAAATTTGCCTTGCTTGGTCTCCCCATTCGGCGAGTCTCTGGCAGACACTTTATCTTGTTGCTATTATTCCTCAAGGACAATTTTGTGTCACTGTGTTTGGATTAGCCAACTTATGCGGCATTTATTTTGAACTCATGATTCTGCTTTTGTTGATTTTGTTTCATTTAATTCACATTCTTGGTATCATCATACAGTAGTAGTGACATGTACTCATCTTGAAGTGGAAATACAGTTGTAGGAGTAGAGATGCATAAGTGTCCTTTTCTCACCTCCTTTAAATACTTGTTCCCGGTGTAAACTAGTTTTTCCGTAACATGAACACATTGTAGTTATTTATCTTCATGCAACAAGTACAAAAGCTTATGTATATAAGGACATATCAGCAAGCATAATGCAGAACTGCTACATCTATACTGTGTATGTTTCAGTAAGTACAAGAAGTAGATTCAGAAGAGAGTGTTTGTTGCATATGTTTATGTCGATAACAATTCCTAATGTCAGAGGTAACATCCTTTCTTATGTCTAAAGTTAACTTCATTGAGTCATGTTTGTGATTAAATTATGTTCGAGATATACTTTTGTATCTTCGTCATTAGATGAGATGAACCATAGCTAAAGTTTATGGTTTAAGTTATCCGAGACACCTTTTTTCACGGGGCTACATGAACCATAGGTCGGCTCAATGCTACTTTAACAAATGTAGGTTGACAATCAGTGCAAAATTAGTAAATGCCCTTGCTAATGTGGACCCTTAACAAATGTAGATTGACCGTCGAATTTTTGGTATTATTATCCTTCTGTTTTACCCTTTCCGACAGTCCAGGTTGCTTGGCATCTAAAATGATGTAGTTGCCAAGCAACCAATTTGGGGCGTATAACAACCTTCATTTCGTGTGTATCTTTAACACGATTGGAATTGTCAGACTCTGAACATATGTTGATGGTATATATACTTCTCTTGCAGTTCTATTTGTGAAAAGTTTGCTAGTTTGCTACTTCTATTTCGGTTTATATTTTCTGGCCATTTTGGCACGCTGCCAGCCACTCCATGTCGCTGTTTTGGTCAAGCCAAGTTGCCGTCAGGTAATTGATCACAGATCGATGAGCAGTTGCCTGATCACGATGCGTGAGCAACCAGAAGGATCTCTACTTCAACCACATCTGTAGAACCATTTCTCACCTATACGATGTTCGTGGAGACTCTGCCGTACTGTGTAACCCGTGGTGAAAGTATCTTCTTCAGTCACCCAACTGTATGGCCTGGCCAGTTTCTGAGAGCTCCATGTCTTGGTCGATCCGTCCGGCTGGAGGGGAGCCCGCGCCGACTGTTGGTGCTTCATTGCCAGGCTTGTCCTGGTCGACCAAACCGCCCATTTCTGGGTCCTCTGTCCGGAAGGATCAGGACGCACAGCAGTACTGATCCTGTTACCAAATTCACCTGTTGCTGTTACTGATGAGGACGGATTGCCAGGTCCATCAAGTTTATCCTGTTCTGATCTTTATTTTTCGCCGAAGCAGACATGTGGGATTAGAGCTCTGCCATTGCAGGAGTAATGCACTGCAAACAAGCGGTAGTGCCTCGTTCTCCATGAAAGAAGGCAAGACCTCACCGAGTGAGGCGTTTTGGCTCTCGAGCTATGGTGGTTTCTCATGGCAAAGTCAAATCGCCCGGTTGCCACGGCTTGATGGCGACGATGGTGATGCCAAGGTCACCGGAAGGTCTGCGTGTGTTTAGTTTGGTCAGCTTGTTGCCACGTACGGCTGAACTTATTTGGTGGTAGTTTAGACTACTTCGGCAAACAGTGAGCCTGTCAATGTAATGGTCTCACTCGGATTTCCTTCTAATTTAACCTAACACGATAAGGTCTCGGAAAGTGCAAATGACTCTGAGCTACATGTAGCTCGTTTTTTTCTTCAAAAATTCAAAATAGTCACTTTTTAGCTTCTAAAAAATCTCAGATGTAGATAGTGTCTGAGTTCTACACATGCAAAATTTCAACTCAATTTTTTTATTGTATTATGGGCTACATAAAAAAGACCAATCAGGTAAAATTTCAAGTTTTTGAAAACATGTACGGTTCACCACCCAGATCACCCATTTGTCATTTTTGTCCAGCCCACAATATAACGATTTTTTTAGCGCTGGAGAAGGAACTTTATTTAAACAGGTTACAATCAGCAGCCACCAGGTCTGCTATAAGTTCAGGCGCATCCTGCAACCACAAATCGGTCCGGTGCTCCGTTCTAGAAAAATTAGCTATCCGATCTGCATCCCTATTCTTTGTTCTATTGATCACATCGATTACAAGTTCCCTATCTTCCCCCATCATCTCTTTGATCTCATTCACCAGGTGTCCAAGGTAAGACTTGCTGGTACCTTTCTCCTTCAGAACCGTAGCCAAATTTGCACAATCTGTTTGCATAACCAGTGGCTGAGCCGTGTATTGCAAGGCAATATCCAGACCTTCACGGCAAGCCAAGACTTCCGCTTCGAAGGCATCCCTGCACCAGTCATAGTATTTGCATGGTGCAGCAATGAAATCCCCTTGGCCATCTCGTATCACTACCGCAACCCCTGCTTCATTCGTCCTTACATCAAAGGAACCATCAACAGATATAGCAAGCCACCCATCAGGAGGTTTGGACCAGCTCGCCATTGCAGGGTCTTGCGTTTTCTTCCCCTTGCGGCTCTTCGATCTACTCCAACCACAACCTTGCCTTCCTTGAGCTCAATCTGTTCAAGCGAAGACACATAGCTCTGGAGATATAAGCGAGATGCTTCAATTGGAGACTCCTTCTTGCCATGGACATTGTCATTGCGGCAGTGCCAGTTTCGCCACATGATCATCAATATCCGAACACGTTCCTCTACTGGTACAGTTACCAGCAAGTCGAACAGCCACTCGGGTCCAGTGTTCAGTACCGTGTCCTTCGAGGGGATGGTCCATACTTCCCTCATGGCCTCCCAAAGGGCCGCTGCTCTAGGGCAGCTGACCACGGCATGAAAGCCATCTTCGTCAGCACAGCCGCATTCTGACACCGACTCTGCATCTCCATATGTTTCTTCTTTTTAGTCTCCCTTGTCGGCAGACCACTGACCAACATCTTCCAAGCAAAGATCTTAACTTTTTGTGGCACCTTCATTTTCCAGAACATTTTCCATATAGGACGATCACCATTGGGCCGGGTGCTTGTAGCAGGCCCTCCCAAATGTTGCATCTTCAACTCCACACCCAAGTGATACGCATACGCACAGAGAATAAACCATTCTTCTCCAAACCCTAGGCTACGAAGTCCTCAGCCATTCTAGAAGACACTCGTATCTTCATGATTTCATGCACATCATCAGGTGTAAGAAACCTCCTCAATATTTCTTCATTCCAAGAACCATCCTCGCTCAGGAACTGTTCCACTTTCGTTAAGCGACAATTCCCCTCTCAGCCAAGGGTGTCCTCATACCGCTAGCCCGCGGAATCCAGGGGTCCCTCCAGATTCTCACATCTCTTCCATTCCCAATTCTCCAGATAACGCCTTTCTTAACAGTTCCAGCCCATATCAATGCCCTTCCACGCTGGAGATGCATTTGCAGGGAAAACTGTATCCAACAAGTTCCCTCGTTTGTAATACTTGGCCTTCAATAAACGAGCACATAAACTGTTAGGTCTCTCCAATAATCTCCAGGCTTGCCTAGCTAACAAGGCTTGATTAAAAATCCGCATATCCCTGAAGCCTAAACCCCCACGGTTCTTTGGGCGAATCATTTGATCCCATGCAACCCATTGGGTTTTATGCCTCCCATCCTCAACTCCCCACCAATAACTGCGAATCATCCTTGTTAGCTCATCACATACCGACATTGGTAGCTTAAAGACCCCCATCAAGAATGTCGTAATGGCTTGTGCAACTGCCTTGATCAATGTTTCTTTCGCCGCTACAGACATAATTTTTTCTCCCCAATCCACCATTCTTTTACTCAGCCGTTCTTGTACTGACTTAAGTCTCCCACGGTGCATATGACCATCGGGTACATGGAGGCCTAAATACTTATCTTCAAACTGATCACCTTGCACTCGTAACAAGATCCTCATAGCCTGATGGGTCTCCTGTGTGCAGGTCTCGCTGAACAGCATACTACATTTAGCTTCATTGATCAGTTGCCCTGTACTCTGGGCATACCGATTTAAGATCTCCTTTACCAACTCAGCTTGTTCCACTGTTGCCTTGAAGAACAACAGCGTGTCATCCGCAAACAGGAGATGCGAGATAGGGGGCACTGATCTACAGATGAGGACCGGCTCCAAGCCCCTTGTGCGAACCGCATCCTGTATCAAGCTCGATAACGAATCAGCAACAAATAGGAACAGAAACGGCGAAAAGGGGTCACCTTGTCTCAATCCTCTTGTCGGCGAGAACCAGTCTAGTGCTTTGCCATTAAACTTGACCGTAAATCTCACAGTGGTAACACACTGCATAATCCACTTCACCCATAACTCTGAAAAACCGATTTTCAGCATAGCTTGTTCTAGAAATGACCAGTCCACCCGGTCATACGCCTTTGACAACTCCAACTTATAAGCACAGCTAGCAGTTTCCGGATTACTTTGTTGCTGTATATGATGGATCACCTCAAAGGCAATAACGGCACTGTCGGTTATCAGTCTTCCGGGGACAAACACACTTTGGCATTCAGAAACTATCTCATCCAAAATAGGCCTCAGCCGATTCACCAAGCATTTCGACGCAATCTTGTACAGGACATTACACAGCAAGATTGGCCGAAAATCCTTCATACTTTCCGACTGATTGATCTTAGGGATAAGAACGATCAGCGTCTCATTGACACCCTATGGCATTATTCCAGTAGAGAAAAAACATTGCACCGCTGCCACTATTTCAGTTTTCAAAATGGCCCAGTTCCGCTGATAGAAGCGAGCTGGCAGGCCATCCGGCCTAGGGCTTTTCAGCGGCCCAATTTGAAATAATGCATCACTAATTTCCTTCTCCGAAAATTCCTTTGTTAGCATCTCATTCATGTCTGCAGTGACCTTTCCTTCCAACAGCTGAAGAAGCTCCTGCGGTTGCAAGGTTGGGTCCTTCGTGTATAGCTCCTTGAAGTATGATGAAGCCATCCTTTACATCTCCGTTGGGGTAGTACAAACGGAGCCATCCTCCCTCTTTAAGCTTCTCACAAGGTTTTTCCTAGCTCTCCAAACAGCTTTTTGATGGAAGTACCTCGTGTTCCTATCCCCTTCCTTCAGCCAAGAAATTTTGGATCGTTGCAGCCACATCATCTCCTCCTGGTATACGAGTTCATCCATTCTTTCCATTTTTGCTCTTATATTGACGCGGTCTACATTGGTACGATTCAGTTCATCCAGCTCAGCTCGAAGTGTTTCTAGCTCACGGTGGACATGCCCAAACTTCCGATTGCTCTATTCACCAAGTTCTAACATAACCTTCTTGAGCGACCCTGCCACTTCCCCCAAGTGTCCCTCCTTTTTTACCTTGTCCCACGTATTCGAAACAACTTCAGAGAGCGTTGAATCTCTCTCCCACATTATTTCACCCCGCAGGCCCCGACGGTGAGGCACTGCATCCCGAAGTGCCATCCTAAGAAGCAATGGGACATGGTTCGATCTAGAGGAGACCAAGTGTTCCACCTCCGCCATCGGAAACAGTTCACGCCACTCCAAGTCAACACACGCTCAATCCAGCCGTACTTTCACATTGCGTTCTCCTTGCTGTCGGTTGTCAAAGGTAAAGGGGAAGCCCTTGAACCCTAGATCAGCCAGTTCACAACCCTCTAGCGCTTCCCCGAACGCTCTCATTTGCCCCTCAGGCCTAGCCCGCCCAGAGCAGTGCTCATGTTGCCACATTGCCTCGTTAAAGTCTCCAGCCACCAACCATGGTAGCGTCGAGGTTGTCCGAAGGTTAGCCAACAGATCCCACATAAGATGACGGTTCTCCACCCTTGGTTCGCCGTACACATATGTAACTCTCCAAGCAACCGCATTTTGATTCTCCCGGACCGAAACGTCGATGAACCTATCTCCTTTTCCTAGCACCTCCACTACCAAGGACTCATGCCAGTAGAGCGCCAGACCACCACTACGGCCGTCACTTCCGACACCCGTAAAACCCTTCAACCCAATTCTCCATCGCAATTGCTCCATTCTTTCTTCTGATTGCCTCGTTTCACAGAGGAAAACAAGATCTGGGATATGTTTTTGGCACAGTGTCTGTACCTCGCGAACTGTCCGGCGGTCCCCCCCGGCAGTTCCAGGTGAAGGAATCCATTAGGCCCGGCGGTGCTCCATCCCGTAGCCTGCCGATTTTGCCAAGTCCATAATTTTAGTTTCACTCGACTTCTGCCTTTTGCTGTCCTGAGACGACTTGTCATTAGCAGCATCAGAAGCTTCTTTATCCTGCTGGTTCTCTCCCTCAACCCCTTCCATAGGTCCATTTGTCAATAGTAACTGAGGCTTACCACGCCCATCAACCTTCTCCGCATTGAAATCCAACCGGCGCTTATTCGCACCTGAATTGCCACGGGAACCCCCAGGCTTAATAGGGCTAGAGGCTGTGTCATTGAGATCATCGTCTTCCCACTGATCCGATGGCACCAAAGGGCCACGACCACCGTCCCTGCCACCACGTCCACGCCCTGAGCGTCCACCTCTACCCCCACCCTGGGATTGCCAATTCTCTTCCCTCCTAAACTCCAGCGCCACTAAGTTCACTGGGTAAACAATGTCTTTGGGAGCATGAACACCATTACCATGTTCCTTGGTCACATGACCCACCATACCCCAAACTCCACAGAAGACAGTCATTTTCTCATATTCAAAGGGAAAGAGGACCTTCTGCATGCGTATGGACATGCTAGCACATCTCGAAAGTGGCTTGCGCACATCCAGCGTTACACGTACCCGGATCCCTCCTCCTTGCCCTTTCACTGATTTAACGTCGACTCGGACCACCTCTCCTGCATGCCTAGCGAGCTGCTCCGCAATGCTTGCGGATCACATCTTCTCGCTCAGTCCCATCACCCGAACCCAAGCTTGGAACTTGAAGAGCTCAATACCCTCCACACTGGACCATCCATCATACTTGGCAAAGAGCACTGGACACCCACGGAAGATCCAGGGTCCCTCTTCCATTACCCGCTCCCAATCCGCCAGACAAGACATCTGAACGGAGAATCGATTGTCCTCAATTGCCCGGAATTCCACACTTTGGGCTAAGTTTCACACTGCTCTCATCTGCCCGAAGAACGCCCCATGGCTAAAGGTCCTTGTGGTATGAACCCTAGCCACCGCCATAAACTCGGCACCCTTCTCCAATTCTATAATATCCTCCTCCAGAACGACATCTTCTTCCTCCTCCTCCCGCAGATTCATGTGTTTTAGTTTCTCATGGAGATCCGATCCCTGGGATCTGCTCCCCGCCACCTCTGACTTCTCACCCTCCGCTTCCTCCCTAGCGGTTGGAACCTTCGCCTTATCCCTACTGCCATCCACCCGCGAGGACTGCGAATCTTGTCTCGCAATGATGAACTCCCCTCAATCGAGATCGGGGCGAGTTTCGATTGGAGACGACGCGATCGTGAGGATCGCCTCGGTAGTCGCCGCAGCGTTATAAAACCCTAGACGGGTACGAGACGTTCCTTAGCACCACAATATAACGAATTTTGAGTTAAAATTGTGCACGGTTGTAGATATCGACACTATCTACATCTGGGATTTTTTTACTCGATTTTTGGAAATAAAAAGTGCTGATTTTGAATTTTCGAAAAAACGAGGTACATAGTTGAATGGCAGCTCCCACGTTGCCAGGATCTAATCTCTATGAGATCTGTCCGATATGCTTTATTTTGTCTGAGTAAGCCCGCACATTCGTTACCAAGGGAGTGTCTCATTTTCAGTACGTTTAGTTAGAAATGGTTATTTCTGAGTCGACATTCATAGAAGTCGGACAAAGAATCAACTTTAGGAAGTTCTTAGTGCCTATTTAGAGATTGTTTAGTCATACGGAAAATAGCAGAAACATGGAAACAAATTAATTTGCGCCAGTGCCGTCGTCACTGCACGCAAAGATGTGGCGTATACTGACGGTGGTGGATTGGTGCGCACTCACCGCATCTTCACCCTTTATTTTTCTTTTGCGAATATCTCTATACTCTATATAAAAAAGAAATCCAAGCTACAGTGGCCAGCATGCAAGAAAGGAACGACG
This sequence comes from Poa pratensis, assembly GCA_947311845.1. NCBI lineage: Eukaryota > Viridiplantae > Streptophyta > Magnoliopsida > Poales > Poaceae > Poa > Poa pratensis. The sequence goes on from CAMZMU010000083.1 coordinate 8,364,180, forward strand.
GTTCCAGTGGGCCGGAGATGCGTAAGGGTGGCCTCGCACGCCACCGCGTTCACTGTTCACAAGATCCCCTGTAGCTGTAGCACAGTAGCCGCATCGATCGAGCGAAGGAGATAGATACTCCGGGAAGAAAGATAAGCAGCACGTACCGAGCGCAAGCGAAACAGCAAAGCACTGTAGCGGAAGCATGGACGGACGGCCGATGGCCAATGGGAAGGTGAAAGCTGGATATATATATATATATATATATATATATATATAAATGAAACTATTATAGCAAAAGGAGGATTAAAAGCGAGGCCAAATCCGGGCACTGTTGGAGGCCTGAAGCCTCTGATGGCGCCACAGTGCCGGAGGGCCCGGCTCTGTGCGGATTCCGGCCGGACTCGATCGTGGCCGCGTACGGCGTGCTGCTGGCCGGCTCCTCGCCTCTCGTTCCCGGCCACGGTCTGCCCCGCCAAAACATTGTGTGTTTGCTGCCGAATCACATCGAAATGCTGACACCTGCTCTCCAAAACGCCATCTTCAGGTTCAAGCTAAGCGCAACATCTTTGTCTTCGTTGCCGCCCAAAAATGACAGGAGCGCTCGAGTATGAGCAGAGAAATTCATCTCAGGCCGGGAAACGATATTCTACGCAGCGATCAGTAGCGGCACAGGAAAAAGAAGGGCGAGAGCTTATCCGGTCAAGGATGATAACTTGGGAAGACACGGAAACCGTGAAGGATACGTGTGGGTGTGCGTGTGTGATGGATAAGTGACAAGACAGTAACCGGAAAGGAATCAAACGGGAACAATCAGCAATAGTTTTAGTTTATTACATAGTGGACCTCCGAAAGCGTCAAACTTTGCTGCTGGCTGCGTCAAACTCGCCAGCGGCACACCAAGGCAGGGCACACCTGAATTTACATGTGCCAGCGCCCATTTTAAAAGATCGACCGTGGAAAACAGCTACAGCAGGATATATAATCCACCTTGCTCTTGTTTATCTATCTATCCTCTCCGTGCGTACCAGTATTCATTTTTCCGGTCACGCTAGTCCGATCGTACTCTTACCTCGGTAACTGACTGTATTTTACTGTAGCGTGCGTACGTTCATGTTACATATTGCATTCGTATGGAAAAACTCGTCACGCAAAACCAGTTTCCGGTGATACCGAAAGCTGGGTTTGCGATATGGCGCGGGATCGGACAGAACATATCTGCTAAATTCGTACTATAAATTTAAATAAAATAGTTCGCACTAGATTTCAACTAACATTTTCAGGTTCATCAAGGCTTTTTACATAGATAAAACTTAAACTAGATAGAACGAAACCAGATCCTAGTGGTCTTGTTCTTCACTGGAATGCTCGCTCGAAACCGAGTTAGTGTAGGATAGCCGACTTGCGCAACGCCCACAAGCTCGTGCTCCGCCTTGGCGACTTCGAGGCGGGCAGGAGCACCGGATTCGCCGTTCGCCACCGCTTTCGTAGAGGCGGCAAGTTCATCGTCGGCGCGGTCGGTCCGCTGGAAGCACATCGAAGCCAACCGTTGCGGTTCGCCCGCCACACATGGAGATCATCACCACCTCGTCCTTCGCCTCTTTCGACACCTCTACCAACACCTCTTCCGGCACCGCGCGGGAGCTGCCCACCTCCACGTAATGCTAGCGGGGCCGCAGCGTGGCCCCCTCGTGCGAGCGGCCACCCAGAGGGAGCAGCCCGGCCCACCTGAGCCCTCGGAGGCGGGCGCGCTTGCTCCTCCTCGTCTCATGGTGGCGCACGGCCTACGTCCCGCCCGTCACGCCTGACACTCCTGCTCGTGGATGAGCCCGCCATCGATCTACCGGAGAAGTGGACGAAGATGGCTAAAACTAGCGGGTAATTGCTCGCCGGAGCTATCTAACCCTAGCGACGGAGGAAACTAAGATGGGGTGGAGGGAACCGGGGGTAACCCTGAATGCCTCTCGGTACCGTTCATATAGTGCCAGAGGGGAGACTTATCCGGATCCCCATATAAATTTTTCTGGGTTGGACCGATATGCGGTGCCTGTTTGGGCAGTAAAAATGGCCCAAACCGCATATTGACCAAAAGTTTCTGAGCCGAGAGCTTATTCGGGATCTGCTAGAGATGCTCTAACTAGTTGTGGGTGGGGGGGGGGGGGGGGGGGGGGGTTTGGTTCGGTAGAGCCCTTGGATTGGTCAGGCATTCTAGTGCATGACTAACATGGAAGATGGCTGCACGCTTTAAGAAGTTTCCTTAGAGCAGACACATGAAAACTGTAAGACATATAAGGATAAAATTGTCATGAAGAGAACTTGTCTGTGGCAAGATGGTTAATAGGGTGGTTATACCCCCAATCCACCAGAGTTCAAACCCCAGGTTTGATGCTGGTGTTTCTCATTTAAGACGGAATATTCTTCAGTGGAAGGCGACGTTCCCGCCGACAGCGAGGTGCCCGTGGTGACTTCATCAATCTCAAGACTCGACCTGCCGACTCGGTTTCTCGGAGTGCTCATAGGGGTAGGGTGTGCATGCGTGCGTTCATAGGGGTGAGTGTGTGCGCGTTTATACGAGCGCCTGCGTTGTACTGTGTTTCGCAAAAAAATTTGTCATGAAAACTTTGACCATAAAGAATAGAAAAATACAAAAATATTACTAAAGTGGTCCTGCACACACAGCCAAACACCATCGTCGTCGAGAAAGAGACAGCAAGCGTCCGCCGTTGCCAGATCCAAAAATGTACCATCACAGACGAGGCTTTATGAGACGATGAACAGGCCCGCTGCGAGCAGCACGCCCGGGAAACGTCCCCATGATACCTTGGATGCAAATCCGCCACATCCCACCGATGAAGTCGGAAAGAAAGACAGATCCACCGCCTTCAGACAAACATTAGCGCTTCAGATTATCCACCTTGACCTGGCCGCCAGAGCCGTCGGGAATAACGAAAAACAGCAACAACACACGCCAATACTAATCACGCAAAATCTGAAGAACGACAACAGGGCCAAACCACCTTCTCCACGCCGCCGCCGATTAGAGCACAACTGAGATGTGGGAGAAGAAGGGGTGCCTTATTCCAATGTGGCGGGGTCGTTGCAACTGATGCGACACCCCTGTAGAAACCTTGGCCAACCCTAATTACTTGGCAAAGTCAAAAACACGAGGGTACCTACCCCTTGCCGTCGCCAGAACGGCAGGTAGAGGAGGCAAAACCTGTGGTCTCACCGGCGGTTGGTCGCTTCCATGTGAGAGCGGGACGGACACGGAGCGTATGCGGAATGTTCGTCTCCTATCCGTGGGGATGTAAACCTAACCCAAATTTGGGCATGAAATAGGGCCGCGTGGACGCGAAACGCAAATACTCACCGGGTTGGGCCATGTTTTCTATCCACGCGGGTGGACAAAATGGTTCCCCGCGTTGGAGTTGCCTTAATCGCCTTTGGTGTTGGGAGGAACGTGATGTGTGAAGAAAGGCGCTTTCTTTTCTTTTTCCCTCAAGAAGTTGGGTGATACAAAGTTTTTTTTTCGGTAAAGGGACTTTGTTACTCAAAGTATCAAGTGATACAAAGTGACATAGACCTGGCCTATGCATGATGCACATAGCCACAAACGAACAACCGGAAAGAAAGATAAACGGCAAATTACAAAAGTCTCATAAACAGACACCTCTATAAACAGATCTCAAAACTCCACGTGTTGTTGTTGAGACAACCATGAACTAAGCATGTGTGTAGCTCGGTAGACAACATGTGTGTATTAAAATCATTTTTATCATTATTTTTATCATTTATACATAGCCAAAACGACCATATTATGACAACAACGCTCCCACCTAAGAAGTACTCTAACTTGGTGATCCCAAAAAACTACTTATTTATCTTAAAATACCAACCTCCCACTATCGGATGAACTTCTTTAACTTCTTGCTCAGTTTCGTGGTCAGAAGATCAACATGATCTGAGTAGAACTCTTTTGTCTTGAGTATATGCCCTTCTTGGTGGTATAGATTTTTGGCTCCCGAACTCCAGTGTTCCCTCCAATTTTAAAAATTCTAAAATCATATTTATAAGTTAAAAAAATCTGAAAACAATTCCGGGTGTAACCAATAGTATATCACAGGAACGTGCAAAATATCAAATTTAAATACTTTGTATTTTGAGCTACATAAAAATGACAAATTGTGGATCTAAATATGCCTATTTTCAAATCTCTAAGTTTTACGAGCTTTTGTTATTTTTGTGTAGTCCATAATATAAAGTATTTCAAATTGACATTTTGCAATTTTATGGGATACATCATTGGCTACACCCGTGATTTTTTCAAAAAAAATTGAAACTCACAAATATAATTTTCAATTTTTTATAAATGGAGCGAGCACTGGAGCTCGAGAGCAAATAAACACTTTCAGCTTCTTGGTTCATTCATTCAGGAGTTCCGCTTCACTCCTTCTCCCGCTTGGCGGGCTTGATCAATACCACGAAGCTAGTTACCAAAAACATTAGCTATACTGTGACGGATACAATTTAGACGCGGATGGATGACTGACCATATAGAACGAGCGAACTTGCACTGGAAGAATAAGTGTGTTATTCTTTCATCATTATCATAGCAAACATATTATTTACTTCCATGCCAGTTACACTTAACAAGATCTTTCGTGAGGACAATCCCTTTTCAAAGATACCATGCAAAACTTATAAATTTTAGTGATATCTTCATTTTCCAAATTTTCTTATTAGAGCATCTCCACCGGCGCGCCCAACTTCGCTCCCAATAGACATTTTGGGCGCGCCGGCACGAAATCGTTCCCCAGCAGGGTGCCCAATAGACCAAAAGTTGTCGGCACGTCCCAATAGAGCGTCCGGCAACCCCGCATCACGCCCAGGTTCTAGGGACGCAACCGGGCGTGCCGCCAACCGCGGCAATGCACGCCTCGTCCAATCCTGACGGGTGGGGACGACGCGTCAGCCGCACAACGGCTGGCTAGCGGATTTATTGTGGCAGATATGCCCGTTTTAATGACGCAGCGGTTCCCCTGGCGGGCGCAGACGACGCGACGCGTCGAGCGCAACACTGGAAGGTCAGGCGGTGGCGCGCACGCGTCGTCGGCGTCAATGCGTGTGGCAGACGTACCGGTGGGCGGCGTTAATGCGGCGACCGGCCTCCTCCGCTCCCCGCCGGCTTTAAAACAGCGCCCGGCGCGCCTCTCCTTGGGGCGGACGACAGCGACAGCGACGACGACTGGGGTGAGCCGGAGTGGCAGGGAATGCAGGCGGCCATCGAGGCTTCCCTGCGTCGCTAGATGAAACCCCACCACGCTCGGCGACGGCGGCGGCGACGGTGATCCGGAGTGGGAGGGAATGGAGACGTTCCTCAAGGTCGGAGCCGCCGCGGGCGAAACCAGGTCTCGACGGCGGCGACACAGATGAAACTTACTCCCCACGAGCCGAAGATCATCGTCGCCGGGACTACCTTCCTTCTCGAGTGCCTCCCTCCGCCGCCGCTAGATCTAGCGTTTAGGGCTTAGTTTAAATTTAGTTAAATTTCGTTTAAGATTGTTAAATTTTGTCCGGCAACTTTGCCGGACGCTCTATTGGATGCCGGACGCTCTATTGGATTCGCCGGTGGAGATGCTCTTATTATCGAGTGAAACATCAGGATAAACTAATGCCTACGTGGAATCCGCAGAGAATTTGTACATTTCTCACACGGCGACGGACCACGCAGAAATCGATCGAGGCCGGTGCCGGCCGGGACGTACGCGAGCTGATCCGTCCACTTCCACGTGCCGCCGCGCACGTACGGTGACTTGCCCCGCCCCGCCCAGCCGTCGCCGTCCCCGTGCCCCCTACGCCGCCCGGCCACCGCTGCCTAGCAAGGGAGCGATTAACCCGGAGTAGTAGCAGGAGGAGGTCGCCGTCAAGGCGAGAGGCGATGGCACAGCCCACACGACACGTCCCACCCCGCCCGCGGCGCGATTCCCCGAACCAACAAACCAACCAACCAATCCAAACCTCGCAGCACGCAACTCAAACAACACGCCACACGCGCACCGCGCGACGACGCTGGAATCACTGGACTACCGTCGCACCTACCGTCTCCTCCTCCTCCTCGGTCGCGCGCTGGCTGGCGCCGCGCGCGGCGCCGCGATATACGTGGCCGCCAGCTTGCTCCTAGATGCACAGTAGAATCGCGTAAGGAGCTAAGCTAGAGCTCCCGAGTCTCTGCCCCGCGACAGCGACGCCGGCGGGGCCGCGCGCGAGCGCTAGCTATCCGCACCCACAGCTACAGCTATAGCTATAGAGAGAGGGGAGGGAGGAAGAGACCCGAGGAACGGGGGAGCGATAGAGAGAGGCCACGCATGCACGCCACCGCGCTCCATTGGCCGCCCCGTTCCCATCACCACCTCCCCGATCCTCTCCTCCGATTAAACAACTATCCTTCCAGACCAGCACACCACCGATCGATCGCCGCAAGCTAGCGATCCATTCTCTCTCTGCTCTCCCCCTTCTTCCCCCAGATCGAGCCAAGCCAGGCCAGGTGTGAGCTAGGAAGAGAGTGTGAGCTGAAAGGCCATACGTCGCGGCGGCGGTCATGGATGGGGAGGAGGACGGGGACTGGATGATGGAGCCGGTGCCGGGGGGCGGGAAGAAGGGCGGCGGCGCAGGGATGATGAAGAAGCGGTTCAGCGAGGAGCAGATCAAGTCGCTCGAGTCCATGTTCGCCACGCAGACCAAGCTGGAGCCCCGCCAGAAGCTGCAGCTCGCGCGGGACCTCTCCCTGCAGCCCCGCCAGGTGGCCATCTGGTTCCAGAATAAGCGCGCGAGGTGGAAGTCCAAGCAGCTCGAGAGGCAGTACGCCGCGCTGCGGGATGACTACGACGCGCTCCTCGCCAGCTACGACCAGCTCAAGAAGGACAAGCTCGCGCTACTCAACCAGGTACGCTTGCTTGTTTGTTTTTATGTCGCCGTACGTCGATCGTGGAAGCGTGCACTGCCGCGGTGGATGATCGTTGGATTCGTGCGTGCGTGCAGCTCGAGAAGTTGGCGGAGATGCTGCAGGAGCCGCGCCCGCGCGGCGGCGAGAATGCCGGCGCCGGGGAGGACGTGCGCGCGGCCGTGGCCGGCATGAGCATGAAGGAGGAGTTCGTCGTCGACGCCGGGGCACCAAAGCTCTACTCGGCCTCCGATGGCGGAGGAGTAGGCAGGCTCTCGCTTTTCGGCGAGGAAGACGACGACGCAGGGCTCTTCCTCCGCCCCTCGGCGCACCTGCCAGCCGCGGACGACGATGGCGGCGGCTTCACGGCGTCGGGGCCGGCGGATTACCAGCAGCATCAGCAGCAGTCGTCGTTCCCGTTCCACTCGAGCTGGCCGTCCTCATCCACGGAGCAAACCTGCAGCAGCTCCCAATGGTGGGAATTCGAGTCCCTCAGCGAGTGATCGATCGAGCATATCGGAAAGCAAAGACGTGCTCGATCATTCAACCATGCGGCCGCAATCAACAAGCTAGAGAGCCACTTGGTGGTCTGATCAGATCAGATTTCAGAACACTGTCACTGCCGATCGAATCCCGTGGAGAAGATGCATGCAATCGATCATGGAACCGATCGACGGTGGTGTGTGTACATAACTCGAAACCTACCCAGGTCTGTCCAGTGCGTCCAGAGGCAGTTTCTTCTCGATCTGCACGATTTTTTTACATCTTCCTCTTTATTTGTTGCTGTTAATTACGACACCGTGTAATCTTCCAGGAGCACCTAGACAAAACCAAAACTTATAGAGATCGATCTTCACATGCAACCACATATATAGCCATGCATCCCTGTGCTGTCCGCCAGTAATTATTTTTCTGTTGGTTTCTTCGAATGCAACATATATAATGATTGCAAGAAGAAAAGATGGAAACGGAAGTGGAGAGAGGGGAAAGCATGTGGATCGATCAAGATTCTTTCACGAGCAGAGAGTAGAAAAGAATCGAACAACACACTGATCACTAGCTATAGTGTCTAGGGTACAGCAGTACGGGACAGTACAAGCCAGGGTGGCACAGATCGCAGAACATGCGTGCCGCCATTGTTAATTTCAAGCAATTGGCAGGAGGCGCGTCGTGTAGGTCAGCTTAAAAAGAAGTACTGTATATATCATCTAAAAAAGTATGTCTTCGGAAAAAAAAATCTTAATGTTTTTTTTTGCGGAGAAAAGGGTGATATATTAAAACTGAGCTCTTACAAACAGGTCCAGAAAGAAAAGGAAATTACAAATTGGTCCTCTATCTTCTTCTTCTGGAGCTCGCCGCCGTTGACGCACGGAAGCCGTCGGTGGCGCGCCGCTGCCGCTGCTCCTTGACACATGTTGGGACAGAGCCAGCCTCCTGGCAAGCGGGAAGCCGGCAACGAAGAGCAAGCAAAGATCACCATCTTCTTCATTTTCTTGATTTTCCCACACCGGATCCGCCACCGCCGAAGCAGCCGCGGAACCGCACCCCCATCACTGCACCTCACGAGCCCACCACCGTCCCTGGGGAGGAAGACGGCGCAGGGACGACCGGCTCGGAGGACTGGAACTCCACCGCAGGCGGCCGGCGTCGTCGCCTTGCCAAACGCCTGCACAGAGTACATCGACACCACCTCCTCAACGACGAGGACGCCGGATTGGAAGGAGAAGGTGGAGAAGAAGATCTTCACGGCCGCCATCAGCTCCAACCCACCGACGGCAACGAAGCACCAAAACAGAGCCATCAAGCCGCCCAATCCGCAGATCGGCGACCACCAGACGGCTGCAGCACGAAGACGCCGCCCCGGAGGACGTAGCCAAGGTGGAAGACGAGCTGCAGCTTCCTTATTCCGCGGGCACGGCGCCGGCTCCACCCTACCACCGCCGCCGGGAACAAATCCAATACTCATATACTAAAACCTAATCTAACCTATACTACTGCCGCACGGCGAGATCCTCCGGATCCCCCCACCTCACGACGCCGCGACGGCGCCGGAGACGGGGAGATCCATCGGAATCGCGCCGACGGAACTCGGTTTGCTTTTCGCCTCTGCTTTCTCCGCTCCTTACTGTAGCTCGGGGTGGGGAATGATGTCGCTTCCTTCTGGAAAAAAATAATTCTTAATGTTAGTTCCATTAGGAGGGCTACATATATTAGCATTGTTCAAAAATAATGGGAGACTACATTAGCAAATACAGTCAAACACATAACTTAGGAAATTGACATCTGTCACCTTTACTAATCGCTTGCTTATCCTAGCCAAGTCAGTGACAAAATTTCACTCAGTAAATGACTATCTTGAGAGCAAAGTTAGGTGGTAACATCCATTTTAGTCGACGAACTGGCATTCATAAAATGTTACAACTGTAAACAGGCTTATGGTGATCACTAACAAAAACAAAGTTATCTTTTTCGAAAAGAGGACAACCCCAACCTCTGTATCGATTGACGCACATATATATAGGCAAATATAGACCAAAACCAAACCCCTCGACAAAAAAAAGCATAGTAGTCTGCCTCACGACAGTAACGACCCAGTGACACACAACTCTTAGGCTAAACCGTCGAGAAAGAATCGCCGCAAGTGCGATGATGACGAGTCTAACCGTAGCTTGATCTTGCGATTTTCATTCCAAAGTTGAGCTTCGAGCCACCACCTTCAACACGGGCATGATGCATGCACGCGTTGACATTTCCTGGTAAGGTATCTCATGTTTCAACCAGAGTATGCATACTTGCTGCCAAAGCCACCCATGCCATCATCCCTCTGCCGGCTAATGACACCTCGCTAGCCGAATATTGTTGGAGAAGATACTGGAAACCGATGATGTCCCATGCTACCCTAATTCAAGTCACAGTCGCGCACCTTCTATCTCACAACAATATCCATGACTTCAAGCCTTCACAAGAGATATCATACGTAGCATTTGCCAAGCCGGATGGAACGTGGTCTAGAGGTGGAAGGGGAATTCCATATGGCCTCCGTTCTCGAAAGCTCCACGATACAAATAGAGGACGTCCCATATGGCCATCGACCTCGACAACATGGTGGTGAAGACCATCACCTCTCCAGATCCGACCGCCGCATCGCCCAGATGACCACGGCCATTGAATAACCAGGGCCGCCTTACCTAATCCAAAACTCATGTGGCACCATCGGAATATCACATATTCTGCAACGACACGTTTCCCATACGGCGTTTGGAATGCAACCGACATCACCTTGTCGTTGCAACGATAAGATCATTGCACCAAGAAGGCCGCCACCATGCCCACCGCAAGATCAATGCGCGCCTCCACCACGAGCAACATAAACCTCTTTACCCACCGACACACCAGAGACGGCGAGGGAAGAGGAGGAGAGGACATGCGTTGGCGGCGGCTGGTGTAGGAGCCACCCAAGTTGTCCTAGAGCGACGGGGGCAAAAAAAGTTACTTGGAGTAAACCAACTAGCATCAGTGAAATTAACCAATGTTTGCTTGGACACGTACGTAACCCATTCAAGTTCGGTAGCTTTACACCAAGTCTCTTTCCTTCTGCACTCGGCAGCTCCAGAGTTTGCTTTCCCTTCCCCTCCCTCCCCCTGCTACAGTCCAGAGCGGAGAAAAAAAGGGAGAAGCCGGGTGTTCCTCGTTTTATCGCCGGCCACGCCGTCGGTCCCCTCGCCCTCCGGCCGCCGCGGCGGCGATGGGAGGACGGAGGGACCACGGATCTGTGCGCTTGGCGTGTAAATAGTAGGATCTTTGGACCTAGGGGCGATGGCGTGGTGGCGGCTCCATCGCCGGTGGGAATAAAGGTGCCTCAGTTCCCTCCCCACCGCGACGAAGCTTTCTGCAGCGGTGTCGAAGGGCTGAAGGCAGCGTCTGCTCGCCGGTCAGTTCGATCTGCGGGCGTAGGGTTCCTCGATGAGGACGAAGAAGCGAGGCCGTCGTCCACATCGGTGGATTTTGTTCCCCGCCTCTGCTCTCGTCGCGTTGGTGTCCCCTCCGACGCCGGCGTGGAGGTCGTGGGAGTCTGTACAGGAGGGCCATCTCCAGCTGTCCTTCTAGCCGTGTTCTTGCAGGTCGTGCTGCTGAGTCGCGTCGGCGGCGACCTGACCACCGGACGGAGTCGGGGCGTGTCCCCCGTCGATGTTCTTTCATCGTCTCCCAGATCCCGGCGGCAGTGTCGGGTGAGTGATGCGGCGACCTATACGAGGCGTTGTCCTCTAACGTCTCCTTCCGGTGACCTAGCTGGCGTGCGCGCGTGCTTTGGCGTCGTCTCCGGTGAGATGGCGCGGTCGGCGCTGGCGGCAGCCGATCGGGCTTGGAGCAGAAGACGCCAAGGGCCTAGTTGTAATTTTGTTGTTTCGCAGGGTGTTTTCTGTATAAGTTTGGACAGCTGTCCCGAGTCTGGATGACTCTTGTTTGTTCTGTGCTTTATCTTAATACTAGCAAACATACCCGTGCGTTGCAACGGGCGAGATAAAAATAAACATAAAGTCTGCTTAGTTTGTTGTAATGGGGTATTATACATGTGTAGAATGTTCGGTTGAGAGCAAGGAAGTTGTCTTGTTCGCTGCATCCATTCGACCAAACAAATGACTAAATTATTGAAAAGTATATGTGTCGACACAATTGGTGAGGTTTATCACCTTCTACAATCACCTTTCTTTGTTTTTTCTGATTTTGGACGTGTTCTGTCACAGAAACAAGGCAGTGAGCTACATACACTCAACGATTCAGAGACAGTAAGACATCAAATAATAAGCAGGATGATCAGGTGGCTAAACTAATTCAGTTACGAAGTACTAAATCCAGTACTTTGATAAAAGCTTTGGTGGACAATATTTATTCAAAAGCTTGCATTTGTCAAGTGAAAGTGAAACTCTAGGTTTGCAGAGAAATTATTCACCTGCTTCGCCTTAGAGAAGATTGTTTACACATACTGTACAAGCTTACGAACTGACCATCCTTTTCTCTCGTAGTAGCATAGATAAACGATGAAATGATAGCATCTATCTTCAATCCAGAAACAGGTCGATGCACATCCTAGGTACTGCATTTTCCACTGAATAGGCATGATGAGAGTTGAAGGTGTAGTTAGTTAGGATTAGCATTCAACAGTGTTCTGCCGATTCGGGCAGTGGGATGTAAGCTCCCGATCCTACTCGCTCCAGCTCAAGGCGCTTCATCTCTGCCTGGATGTCGCGCTCGGCCGCCTCGCTGCCATGATCCACCGAGCGCACCGATCCAAACGCACTCGATTCTGTGTCATGATCAGGCGACCGCAGCAGCTTGGCGCCGTGTACAAGTTGTAGCTGGACAATCTCGTCGTCCCGTCCAATTGACGACACGGGCGTTGACCGTGTCATGCACGAGGCCAGCTTCGAGCTCAGGGCCTGCCGCCTGCGTCGCCGCCGCCGCCTTGCGGCGTCCCGCCACCAGTCCCTCTCTAGCGCGGCCTCGCCTTGTTAGGCTCGCGTGACCGATTGGCAGCAGGGCCGCGGGGAGCTGGACGCGTCGATCTGTGCTGCTCGCCGACAGCGTTGGCCGCGAGTGCTTACGGCTGGATCCGGCACGGCGTGGAGTTGTGGATAGTTGGCGGCTGCGGAGAAGAGTGGCAGCAGGCAGGGGCGATGCTCGAGTGGGAGTGGCCATGGGCACGGCGGGAGGTGGGCCGTGGACGAGACCATAGAAGGTCGCGGACAGGGCGCGCACGCCGGATGCGCCGGACACGGGGAAGGGTGGGGCGGCGTCGGCGAACAGGGAGGAGGCGGGGGTGGACGGGATCTCGAGCGGAGGGGTTGGTGGTCGACGAGGAAAGCTGAGAGAGTTCCTTCGATAATTTTGCAATCTGACCCCTGTTCGTGGGCTGCGGGTTAATTCCTCAGAAATAGGAGGGCTCCAACGCAAAACAACCACGACGTACCTACGGTCGTTTACTGGGATTATATAGTAGAGATAATATAATTCCAGAGTTTGGGTTAAAAAAAAAAGTCTCTTTCCTTCTTTCGTCCTCGGACTGTTTTGTGGGCCTTTGTGGACAAAAGAAAGACTGTTGCTGCATAATGACATGTCACTGTGAGGCACTGTGATGATTATAAATTCAGCATCCTAAAATACCAATTCTAGGATTGTTTGGCTTCATTCGATCCTATTATTAAGTGCTAAAGTTTGCCCTACTAAACTGTGGCAAAACTTCAATGGCTTCAGGCTTTCGATGCCAAAACTAGTTCTCATAATAATCGTTTGCACGTTCCAGTTACACCAAAATTTGGCGTTGGTTATCCTTTGCTGTATTTGGTCACAAAACGAAACAAAAAGCCTTTTCCCACGCTTTTCATGATCCAAAGAAATTCGTGTCCATGGCTCCCGAACGTACATCACAGGCGGGCCGAGGTGGTTAGCAATGCTTCCATCCAACCGATACGGGTTCCACTCAAATGTGACAACTCATTGGTCATGGCTCGGAGATATTATAAACCAATGCGTTACTGTCAAGAGGAGAGACCCATCAGTGAATGGAAAGGGCAACGACGCCAACATATATCTAATCGACAGCTAGTATAAAATGATCCTCCCTGGTGACAAATGGAGCCACTTGTACAGCAGGCTGTGGAAGGCAAAAGATTTGTGTTTCATCAGCAGATGCTCCACGTGGCTTGCTTATCTCTGTGCGGTGTTACCTTGTACAGATTAGAATATGGGTTCAGTGGATGCTTGCAGAGCTTAAGGGCTCGTTTGGTTGAGGGGGAGATATCCAGGGAACTAAACCCCGTACCTGAATTTCCCTGGGCACGAGGGAATCCCAGGTTTTCCCTCCCGCACGGGAACAGGAGCAGTTGCCATTTGGACAACAAAACAAGGAAAAGGACGGGAACGGAAGGGAAGATGCCAAATTCGAAAATAAGGCCAGAATAGTACGTTTTTTCACAACAGATACAAAAATTATGGCATACAAATTAACACAAAAATTTCAACGACTACTCATAATCCGAAATACACAACAACAATTAACATATTCAACCACGACAACATAAGCAAACATCAATCTTTACATCTCCAGGCAAATAAACATAATTTTAAACAACCGTCGGCGATCTTCTGATCGGCATCAACACCATCACATGACACACAATGAAGAACAACAGTGAATTAGCTCCAGATACCTGCAGTGGGATCAAAGCCATCTTGGTCAAATCAATTTGCGGATCTCAGGAAAGCAAGATTACAGTTTTGAAAGCAAGATCTCAGGAAAGCATACAGCAAAGCAATACTAAAATATGACAAGAATATATAAAGACTTCAACTGGAAGCTAGAGATATGCTAGAAGTGACAAGCACACCAAGAGATGCACGTGATGATCTAAGAAGCTTGATATTGAAAACCTATGCATTTTTTTCACAGGCTCATCTACCTTCTGTCCAGAACTAGCACTTGTTGTCGGTTGAGCCTCTTGACCATGCATATTTGAAGACTGTCCAGCATCATGAGTGCTAGAGGAGGGATTTACCATTCCAGGTAGATTTGTAGAGGAGTCAGTGGGAGATGCAACATCATTTGTAAGGTCCACATTAGGAATTGACAGAAAGTTCAGATCTCCAGTAGCAATACTACCTGCTCCAAAAAAAAGCAAAAATGTAGTAAGAAACAAGATCATGGTGCAGCTTTCGGGTAATATAGACAACAGCAAGATGGAGTAACAAAGAACAAGAGAAACTCGCAAGCACAGGTGCACCACCGTATGGATCCATAAAATCAAAGAAGCATAACCAGAGAATTACATGTCTATCATCAGACAAGAACAAGACCAAATTAAGCATCAGACAACATCAAGTTTATGATTTTCTTAATCACAACAAATGTGCAGCACAACAGACGACATGTTCAGAGATTTACTGGATACGCACAAATTTTCTTAAGTTAAATCCAAACTAGCAAGCACAATTCATACCAATGAGACATAAAGTTCGTTTCATTCATGTGGCAGACATTTTCAATGCATTGCAATGTAACAAAGAAAGAGAATCGTCCAGCAGCGCATCGACCAATTAATACAAGAGAATCGTCCAACAGTGCTCAAGCTTATATTCTTTACAAATCCACTCGCATTATAATTACACGGGAATTGTTAGTTTTTTCATCATTGGCTGTGTTTGCAGAAGCCATCGGTGTCAGCAGGAGACCACACTAATAGTTGCACATCTGTACCAACAACAGTATGGAATATTCTGTCTGATTTAGGAATATTATATGATGTGAATCTAATGATATGAAAGCTGCAGCCGTGATCACTAGGTCATGCGGATGAAAGAACTACAGCACATGAGCATCCCACCAAAAAATCAAAGAAACTAGATGAAATTCCGTGAACTGTCGTGCAGACAAGCACGCATGGAGAAATTCAGAAACTCGAAATAGGAGAGATGCGGGTCACTCGGAAGGATCTGTCTCAGCACGCACCAAAACTACCAAATCAACACCTCCGTGGACCTGAGACAAACCGGTACCTGAGATGCGTTCGCTGTGCTGCTGGACGGCGTGGTCGGCGTTGGATCTCTCCGTATCCCACGACAAACCTCCTTCCTTCCCCACCACAACTGCAAGATCGGGAGAAGTTAGCACGACCGCTGGCCCGTCGTCGTCGGAGGGGGATGGGGAGAAGGAGAGGCGAAGGGGAGGAGGACTCGCTCCGGTCCGAGCTCTCGTCCGGGCGCCGCCGGAGGAAGGAGATCACGCCGCCGCCGGAGGAAGGAGATCGCACCGCCGCCTCCCGAGTCGCGGAATGGTGGCCCGGGGAAAAGACGTGGACGGGTTGGGCTTCCTCCCCTCGTCGGCAACCAAACGATGCGGTAAGTTGACCCGGGCCAAATTAGGCCCGGGGTTTTTTGGGCCAGGGAAAAGCGGCGGAATCCCTGGGGAAAGGCTGCAACCAAACGAGCCCAAAGAGATTAGTTTGACACTTTGACTCCCCACTTGGTGATGTAATTTGAGTGTAAGCTTCAGTACATTATAAGAGGGGTGTGAGCCTGATCCAACAAGCCAACAACTGAACCCTGTGCGAGTTGTAAATGATAAGTAATTCCTATGAAATTTCCGAGTTATGATATTATGCTGAGAAATAAATAGCATCTTTGACCTGATTTTCAAAGACGTGTCAACTTCACCGGAGCATCAAAACGATTGCATTTAGACATAAGAGACAAGTTTCGGTAAATTTCTTCCCATGTGGCCATGTTTGAGCACATATCGCTTGGAAACACTAAGAGACATGTTTGGGCCCGATGTTATTTACTCATGGAGTGAGATACTCACGGTACATTCTCCATCAAGACACATATGATACACTTTGTAAATCATTCTCAAACTTCCACATACATGAGAATTCATCGTATCAAGAAAGGATACCTAGCTCACGCCTTAGCTCTAAAAACATAGCTTTATACAAGGGTTTTGTGAAGTTCTCTGCTGATTGGTGATCCGTCATCACGTGTGTAACAACTAGATCTCCATTAACAACATGGTACTAAAAAAGTGATAAATAATATCTGGATTGGGTTTTCTTTATCACACAAAAGAGATATTTTTCACAAATGATTCCGCCTCTCAAAGTTTCCTCCTCAAATCAATTGAGCGCAAAAGTTGCCGAGGAGATATACTAGGCGTAAGTGGTGGATAGGGATATGGAGTTTGGTTTCTTGGAGGTCCAACTAATTGACGATCTACTAAGGAGTTGACACGTTTGCGATGGACTTCCGCTAACTCTTACCACAAGCCAAAATTAAAATGAATCGCCAACAATATCGATGGTTGCACTTAGGATACCAAATCCCTGGGTGTAAACAATATATCTAAGTACCCGTTTGACCGCCATCAAATGACACTCCTCTGAGCCGGCTTGAAAACGAGCAAGCATACAAACACTTAACATGATATCTCGTCTAGATGCAGAAATCTGAAGCAATGATCCAATCAAAGAATGATTTTTTTTATCCTCATCTTCATAATACTTACGTATGCCAAGGTGTCCATTGGTTGGCCTGGGGGTGTAGGGTCTTTGTCGTGTCCACCACATTTAATCCTCTTAGTTTTTTAGATCTTCTTTTAGGTCGATTTAATCCTCTTAGTGAAAAGTGTGGAATCGACCTTCCCCATCATCAAGATCGGGCTCCATATATTTAGGTCCAATATGGAGCGTAGCCTACTTGCAAACGGAGCTTGGCTCTGATGGTTGGGTTCCCTGTGGTGGAACCAGCCCACCCAGGTTCAAGTCCTAGACTTGGCATGGGCGTTTGCATTTACCTGGATTTATTCCAGGATTATCCGGCGCTATTCTTTCAGTGGTAGGTGACGTGCCCGTCAACAGCGAGGCGCCTGTGGTGACTTCGTCAACCTCAAGATCTGCCGGCTCAGTCCTTCAGAGGTGCTCATAGGGGTAGGGTGTGCGTGCGTGCGTTCATAGGGGTGAGTGTATGTGCGTATTTGTGAGCGTCTGTGTTGTACTGTGTTCTCAAAAAAAAAAATGGAGCGTAGCCTACTCGGACAATATCCCACGAGCACATGTTGGTTATCCGTATAATGTTGTGGGGCCTAACTAAGTTCTTCCAGGCGCCTTCCTTCCAGTGGCCCACAAGAAAGACACCACTCCCGCGATCTGTTGCGGTGAAAAATTACGTCGAAAGGAAAACATCACACGACTGATCCGCACAAATATCAGGTACATACAAATAAATCGCATAGTTTTTCTGCGTACATACTAGCACTAGCGTAAAATAAGAAGGAAAATGCTTCACCTAGGGTGATCTACGCCAGTGAATCATAGGGCCAATAAAAACTCATGATGCAAGTCTTAGTCAAATGACAAAAAATTGTTGGAATTAAAACTTATGTGTAGGTTCTTCAAGATCGGGCACGCAATATGGAGGCACAAATAGCCAAGATAGGCTAAATTAAAAAACCTCACCCTTGTGCACGTAAATCGAAACTAAGTCTGGTAGAAAATGTTATAAATGATGAGGAGCGGTGAGACTAGTCACAATGGGAGTATCATATACTAGTATCATGCATATGATACTAGTCCATGTTACTATCTCCACAATGTGGAGTAACATATATGCGGTATCATATAATGTTGCATTTATTAGGTTGTAGACTCATTTTGCATTGGAATCCGTTATGTTATGGTATCTACCTATGATACCACCATCACCTTTTTCATCATTAATTGCAGTGACACGTCAGTTTTTTGCCAACATGGCATGCATGATACCACCTATGATACCCCCATTGTGCCTAGTCTGATGAAGATATGTCCGAAGAACTTAATTATAGCCCTTGTATACACAGATACACCATGGAGGACTTCATTAAAATGTGAAACTGATTTTACTTTCCACACAATTGAAATGTTGGTATAATTTACCGCGCATTGCTTATGATCTAAAGGAAAACACAATTTTTATGTTGTGCGATTAATTCAAACAAAATGGAAAAAAGGAAAAACAATTTTTTATTAGTTCTAGCCCCTACCTTTTTACGTTCAAAACTATCAGGCCGAGAAATGGAAATTTTGGACCTGAATAATTCACATAAATCAGAGAACTACCTAATAAGAATCAATCGAATTATAATACACATGGTTAGAATAGTTGTAGGGATAAGAATTTACTACTACATATATACATGTTGTGCTTTCAATGTGTTATAGTTGTTATGTTTCTTTAGATGTATTTATTTTAATCATTATATTTTCAGGTATTCACTTATTTGTACTAAACTTTTTTACTTTTTCATAACTCTTTTATCAATATAAGACTATATACAACACCTTTCTATTGTATTCTCCAAAGTTAATTAATATTGTCATTACAATTTTAACATTGTTCATCACCAGTACCCCTGCACTGAATTATAATCGTGCTTTATAGAAGTGGTCGCGCTACTTGTTTAGGCAAGTTTAAGTCATGTTATTTATTTTTGTTACGATTTAGCTTCTGCGACATTGCCTTCAAGAAAACCTTTCGCTCAATGGAATCTCCCGCCAATATAAAGAATAAACAAAGTTGTGATCCATCCCCTAAAAAAAAGTTGTGATCCATCACGTATTTATTTGAGCAACTCAGATAATAATAGTATATATATGTGCAAGATAATATATTTACTTTTAGAAATATCTTAGTAATGAATTCTTGAGCGTGTACATGTCTAACAAGTATCATGACAAGTTTTTTTTTCTGAAATGTAGAATTGTATGGCTTAGATATAGATGGATAAACACATTCTAGAGTATGGTGTCAAAGTTGTTTATTTTCGAACGATTGTCATTGCTCGTTTCGTAGTTTTCTCATTGCTAAGTACACACTCTCAGCATCTCAAATGGAATCTTTTGCAACATCGCGCACTAAGATCTGGAGCACATAATTGGGTTAGAGGACTATGTGTCAGGGTTTTATCTCGGTGCCTTGAAAGAGCGATACATTGAAGAGTAGTAACAACCATGGCAAGAGCTGATTTTGTGTCAATGTAAATATGGAATATCAAATGAATACACAATGACCGCGGAAATCAAGCACCAATTGAGCATAGTTCCAACCCATTTCAGTCAAACGAAGTCAAATAGGCAATCTATCTAATGTTACTACAACATGTCAACATGCAAATAATCTAGGGATAACAGCCAACCGGATCAGTATTTCAATTTAGTACACAGCAGTAGCCAGTAGGCCCCGGCTGAGGAATGTCTATTAAACCAATGAACGATGATGAGCTTATGAGCAGATTAATAACAATAGTACTATTCTAGTGCAAGATACATTATAGCCAATTTATCGAGGGGCATCCAGTTTCCAATTCTGGATGATGGTACCACACACATACAAAATAACAGGGCAAATCTAGCTGCGTAGCTAGTTTCAAGAACAAAGGTATGACACGTATGACACTGATGATACATCATGGGATAATTCACTTCCACAAAATGGGTAAGCTGAAGATATGATACTGTATCAGATAATATACATATGTATTGATCACTCGTATGAAGGGTTCAGTCCATAGAAGGACATCAGCTGTTAGTTCACAAAGCCTTCCTCAAACTAAGTATAGGAAATATAGAGCTTGCTCCTTGCAGTTGGGTCCTTCTGTCAGTGTTCAGCTTTCACTTTGGAATCTCCATTAGGCAAAACACTCTGGGACTGGGCCAACCGTTTCGATTCCTGGACAAATGAGTTGGTAAGAAACTAATGCAGTAAAACACAAATGATCGGTTAAATAATAATTTACGTTCAGTGGACAGTCCAATCTTGAAGCTAAGAACTAGTAGGACGATACGCCATAGCTGTTATGTCCTCGCTAACTAAAGTCCTAAGACCAAGATCAACGTTTAATTGGCAGGTTCTAATCGAGCACATATATAGTGGTCTTTGTCTCACCAACTTAAGCTAACATTTGCAGAAGGGTGAAAGCTGCACTGAGCATTGTGATAACTGAACCACGAAACCACATATGGTTACTAATGTAGTTTGATGTGATCACATTGCTCTTATCCCATTGGCAGATTTGTGTTAAACAAATTTCTAAACAAATAAACATATATCTTAAAAAGCAAGCGTATTTCTACTTACGGCAGCAGAAGTAGCACGTATCTGCCTGTATGCTTCAACGTCTTCAGGAAAAGCTTCTTCAAGCTCCTCAAGAAGATGCTTCCTCAGACTCTGAAACAAACATGTTCAGAATATTATTTTGTCATTGCAATCGAGAGCTAGCTTCTCTTGAATTTCATATAAAAGACTGACCAAAAGAATCAGAATAGTTGAGGAAACAATTAAAATACACTCTTGTGTCAATTTCGGTCAGGAGTTCCGGACAAATATCAGTGCACAAAGTCATAAGAACTCAATACATGGAGGTTGGGACCAAAGACCATACAAGGGAAATGGCAGGGCTAAACTGGCAAAATAAATCCATGGCTTAGATTATAGTCAGAAGTACATAACGATGAGAAAATCAGGAGTTGAAATAAATACTCTCTCCTAAAAACTAATCACGTCCAAGATGTTTTTTATCACAAACTGAATTCACTACTGTTTCGGACACAGGACACTGATAAATCATGACGAACCATAAAAACAGAAACAGGTGGGCGGTGGGGCTTGCAGCTATACATCCATTCAATAAATGTTATACAGATACTGATACAAAATTACCATCTATCAATTCTTATACAGCTAGATAATACAGAGACATGGATCTGCATGGGCAGTACAACAAACAAAGGTCCCACATATAACCTAAATTTAATTAGGACTGGCCGTTAATGAGAGTAAAACCAGGGGAAGCTTCAAAAATGAATTCACTACTATTTGGGACACTGATAAATCATAATACAACAACAACAACAACAACAACAACAATAACAAAGCCTTATTCCCAAACAAGTTGGGGTAGGCTAGAGTTGAAACCCATAAGATCTCGAAACCAGGTCATGGTTCTGGCACATGGATAGCTAACTTCCACGCAGCCCTATCCATGGCTAGTTCTTTGGTGATATTCCAATCCTTCAGATCTCTCTTAACAGACTCCTCCCATGTCAAGTTTGGCCTACCACGACCCCTCTTAACATTCTCATCCCGCTTTATCCGTCCGGTATGCAATGGCGCTTCCGGAGGCCTACGTTCTATATGACCAAACCATCTTAGACGGTGTTGGACAACCTTCTCTTCAATTGGTGCTACCCCAACTCTCTCACGTATATCATCATTCCTAACCCGGTCCTTTCTTGTGACTGATAAATCATAATGAACCCTAAAAAAGACGTAGGCCTTACAGGGTATGTTTCATGTTTGGTTGGTGTCTAAACCAACCTTGCCAAATTTTCAGCGATAGCCAACATGTTTTTTGTTGGCTCATTCATGCAAACAAACATTCAGAGTTTACAAGGTCCTGGACACAACCAGGGATACAATCCCATAGCCAAAATGTTAGTCCTCCTTTGGATGGTTGCCAGAATTTGGCATGCCTATGCCAACTTGCAACTTTAGTTAATTTTTCTTGCCAACATTGTCCAAATCATTGGCAAGCAAAACCTTGACAAAAAAATTGGCTAGCCAAATATTTGGCAGGGTGAACTTGAGCTCAAACATTCATTCAATAAATGCTATACAGATACTCGATACGAAAATTGCCATCTATCCAATTCTTATACATACAGAGATAGGAATCTGCATGGGCAGTACGACAAACTGCGGCCCACATTTCACTTAAATTTAATTAGGGCTGGCAGTGAATGGGAGTAACACCAGGGAAAGCTTCAAAAATGAAAAGGTATACTTGATGAGTTGTAGCCTGTTTACCATAACCGATTAAAGAGGATGGAGAGGGAGTGATTTCACTCTTCTTGAGAATAAGTTGCTACAGTGCAACTAAATCGCATAAAGGAAGCTGAACTCATGAAAGACGACATGTATTTCCTTCATTTGTGGTTTGAATGCTACTATATGGAAGATATGGGATGAGATAAAGAAAGCTCTATGTTGGTTCCTTCTCACGGGGCATACAAAAATGTATCCCCTTCAAAGCAGGCACGGCCCTGGGCCAGCGCAGCGGGGCGGCTGCCCCGGGCCCCACGAACCTGGGGTGGGGGGGGGGGGGGGGATGTACGTGTTCTTCAATACTTGGCTGAGCCATCACATGCGGACGCATGTACGCCAAGGCCAAGATGAGATCGGGGCACCGTAAAAAAAGGTTACAGAGCTGGGCCTGCGAGTCGACGGCTCGACGCCTTATCTCTCTGCGGCCGTCTTGTTTCTTCCCTGGTCAGGCAATCCCTTATCCGCTCTCAACATGGTCATGGGCATCGATGGCGGCATAGGAGTCATGGCTCCAACCGCCCCCCTGACTTATTCCAGCAGCAACCACCACTTGCTGGCCCGCCGCACTTAGTTAGCGGCCGCTGCACGCCCTTCCTGCCACGAGTCGGGTTCCCTGGCCCATCCTCTCTGTGGCCTCCGTGCGGTTGAACTTTTACCAAGGTCTTTTTCTTCGTCAGTCATTAATTTGCTCCTCTCCTATGCTCACGTCCGGTATATAGATCTAATCTCCCCTAAGAGGTCTATTTGGATTACTCCAATCAAACCAAAGGAATGGGCCGCTGATTCTGAATGTGTGCCACATTGATTTACTATATCTCGCCTCCTACTTAGTAGTAGTTGTGCCAGGCTGCCAGCAAGTACTGCATTACTTTCGTTGCCCAGGGCACTTTAATTAATTATAAGATAACGATACTACTGTTTGTTTCAGGCCAACAGAAGCCTGATATCAAATATATTGCTCGGCCATGTTACTCCCATCCCACTTATTCATACTCAACATACAACACTTAAATATGCTCATATCCAGATTCAGGATGATCACAAAAATCGGCTTCATTTAAGGAATTATCACTTAATTTGTTTAGGATGAATATTGCTTTAGGATGCACTTTACGAGTTTTATTGGAAACACTATATATAAATAAGTTGATTATTAGTTTGATATTTATATTAAAGGGCCCCAAGTTCTAATTTTGCCCCGGGCCCCAAAATCTCAGGACGGGCCCTGCTTCAAAGCAGCATTCTGTGTTACACGAACAAGAGAACCAATTGTTGTTTTTATCAAAATGTTTCCCTAGAAATAGATCAGCAAGCTTTCTGACTGGTTTTTTTATCGACTGTACTCTATACCGTTAGAAATGGTTTAGAGCATATCTATGGGCCTGTTTGGTTCGTGGCTGAATTTTACCACACTTATATCAACAATTAAACTAGTACAATTTCAGCCATCAGGAGTACCTTGAAAGCATCGGTCTTGCCCTTGGTGATCTGGTTCTTGGCGATGCAGCTGTTGAGCACGTCCCTGGTGAACTCGTCCGGGTTCTTCCCGTCATCAATCAAACTAATAAAACAAGCACCAGCGGGTGGTGCAGCAGTGCAGCACACAGTTCAGGCCAGGATCAACACTTCACAGCAATTTGGGCCTTTTCTCCAAAAACACTTAACAGCAATGAGCAACTGAGTAAAAAGAGACGAGGCTGAAGGATCTCACTTGACGACCTCCATGGGCACCTGGATGTTGCACCCGTCGGCGAGCTTCTGCATCGCGTCGAGCTCCGCCACGAGCGCGTTCCTGCAGTCGAAACCCTAAGATTGATTTTCCGCACACACGCGAAAAAAAAAACACACGAGAAGAAGAAGCGGGGTCGTGGGAGCTGACGTACAGGCGGTGGAGGAGGGGGAGCTGGGAGGCGGAGCTGAAGGACGAGACGTTGAGGTTGAGCTGGTGGAGCAGGCCCAGGGTCTTCTGGATCGAGCCCGTCACCTGCGCCAGGTTCTGCTTTGAGGCGTCCTCGGGGCGGTCGGATCCTTGGACGCCGTTACCGGAAGCAGCGGCCACGGCCGCAACGGCGGCGGCGGAGGAGGAGTTCGGGGCGGCGCTGTCCATGGCGAAATCGGAGGGGGAGAAAGGGGTACGCCTACTCTCCGACCCGCGCCCGCACAGAGGAGCCTGTGGGCCGGCCCACCAACTCGCTCTGTCCTTCTCCCTTTTCCTTTCTGTTTTTTTTTACTTGTTTTCTTTTATGTTTTTACAGTAAGAAAAAATGTTGAAAAATAAGAACAGAAAAATCGTTCTAAAAAAGTAAATTTGTATTTTTTTCAAATCTGAACATTTTTAAATCTGAACATTTTTGAAAATACGAAAAAAAATCAAAATATGAAAATTTTCAAATCTGAGCAATTTTAGAAAATGGTTTTTTTTTCAAATCTGAACAGTTTCAAATATGATTTATTTTTGAAATCTGAACATTTTTAAAAATCTGAACAATTTTAAAATCTCAACATTTTTCAAATAGAACAATTTACGAATATGAGTTTTTAAAATCTGAACATTTTTGAAATATGGACATTTTAAAAAATATGAACAATTTTTAAATCTGGACTTTTTTAATATGAACAGAAAATGGCGGTGAACAGACTATTTTTGAACGATTTTAAAAGTGAACAGAAAAAGTCGGTGAACGAAAAATATTTTTGAACGATTTTAAAAAATGAACAGAAAATGACGGTGAACTTTTTGAACGATTTTAAAAGTGAACAGAAAAGGTCGGTGAACGAAATCGATTTTGAACGATTTAAAAAAATGAAAAGAAAAGTCTATGAACATAAATTGTTTTTAAGAGAATTTAAAAACATAAAAAACTCTATGAACATAAATTATTTTTAAACGATTTTTGGAATATGAACAATTTTCAAATCTAAACATTTTTCAGATATGAACAATTTTCAAAATATGAACAATTTGTATATTTGAACATTTTCAAATTTAAAGTTTTTCAAAAATGAAAATTTAAAATAATATCTAAAAAGAAAACATAAAAGAAGAAATAAAAAGAAACAACCAAAAAAAGAAAAACGAAAACGAAAAAGAAACAAGAAAAAACGAAAAGGAAGAAAAAAAAAACAGCAAAGAAAACGAAAAGGACAAAAAAAATCAGATTCACCTATTGGGCCGGCCCATAAGCCACAGGGGGTGTGCGGACCATATTAACGCTCGACCTGGTCGTCGGCTAGAAATATATAGGAGGCCACTCGCTTGGCACAAAGTGACCATGGATCTGGACGTGTTGGGCCGTGTATACTTTTTTGTGATATATACTTTTTTCTTCAACTCTAAAAATACTGAAATACTTGTTTCTCTCTAAAAATGTAGTCCGGTTAGAATGGTTGTTTTTTCATTCTTCCCCTTTTCGCACCGTGGTTTGGGGGTGTTTATAAATTCTAGTTGATATCTTACAATTCATTTGGTACTCCTTATATTAATAAAATGACAATATACTTATGCCTTCATTTCATTTGTCTGATTTCATATTCTAAGCTAAAAAATCATAATTGGCTGCGACAAGAATTTATGAAATGTAATGATTTCCAGAAAAATGACAGGGTTAAAAACAGGAATTGACTAAACAGAACCATACCCATTGGCAGAAATTTTGAGTTGAAATGAATGTTCAGATTCCTTGACTGCCAAACGTGATGGGTATGCAATCTTAATTGAATTTCGTTATTTTGTCATGAAATGGTGTGCTCCGATAGTGCATTTTTCTTAGTAAAAAATACTACGTCTTGTTCAAGAAAAAGCATTCCACATTACGTTATTGAATTCGCGGGATTAAGCAAGAAGCGTGTATGTGGGCATTCGCAAGGGGCAAGAAATTTGGGTCGTTGTTACCAGGAGAGTAGGCTTTCGTATTGTCGTCCCTTGGGCTGTGCAATTTTCCTTTTCAAAAAACTTGTCAAAATCTCTATTAATTGATAGATTGAGGTAATGCTTG
The DNA here is from genome assembly GCA_947311845.1 of Poa pratensis. Lineage (NCBI taxonomy): Eukaryota > Viridiplantae > Streptophyta > Magnoliopsida > Poales > Poaceae > Poa > Poa pratensis. Next base: position 8,390,502 of record CAMZMU010000083.1, read on the forward strand.
TGCCTTTGTTTTTTTAAGAGAAACTGCGAGGTCGTGTGCTTCTTCACTAGAGCTTCGACGTTTATGGCCGAAAGAAAGATAGCCAGGAAGTCGAACAAAGAGCGAAAACCTGTTTTAGAGCCCGGGCTACATGTAGCCTTTTTTTTGAAAATTCCAAATCAAAAATTTTAAGTTTTCCAAAATCGTGAAAAAATTATCGGATGTAGATATTGTCGAGATCTATAATCGTACAAATTTTCAACGGCAAATTCGTTGTATTTTGGGCTGTACAAAAAAGACAAGCGGGTGGATGTGGGTGGTGAGGAAATCACAGTTTCAAAATTTTGAAATTTTCCCCGAGTTGTCTTTTTTGTACAGTCCAAAATACAACGAATTTGGAGCTGAAATTTTGCACGATTGTATATCTCAGCAATATCTATATCCGGGTATTTTTGTGCGATTTTTGGAAACTTAAAAATGTCTATTTCGAATTTTCAAAATAAACGAGCTCCATGTAGCTCGGGTTCCAAAAGTCCACTCTCAACAAAGAGGCCCAGTTCATATATGAAGCAAGGAAGTCGAACAAAGATAAAATATAGCAGGCTGTTCGCTTCACGACCATGGATGCGGCCCCCTTGGGCCGTGTATACTTTTTCTCTGATATCGCCAACAACAGGGCTCCATGGCAGTCTGGTCAATTCTCTCTCGAAAATTTCTCAAAAAAAAAACTTCCCTCTCAAAAAAATGTAGTTATCGGGCGCGGTTTAGTGATGCTTGTAAATTCTGGTTGTTCCTATCTTAGCTTGTTTGGTATCACTCATTTTATTTCGTATGGCAGGAATGAAATGAAAATTCATTTCATTTGTCTGATTTGAAATTCCAAGCTAAAAATTCATGTTTGGCTACCACAAAAATTTATGAAATTATTTTCAGAATAATCACGGGGTTAGGAACAGGAATTGACTAAACACACCTCTTCTTAGTAAAAAAAAAATACTATGTCGTGTTCGAGAAAAAAAAACATTCCACGTTGCGGTTTCGATTGGATTGAGCAGGAAGCGCGTTTGTGGGTATTGGCAGGGGCCAAAAAGCTTGGATCGTTGTTATCGGGAGAGTAGGCTTTCGTATTGTCGTCCCTTGGGCTGTGTCTTTTCATTTCACAGAATTTGTTAAACTCTATTGCTTTTAATAGATTAAGGCAAAGTTTTTTTTGTCTCCGTTTTCAAAAAATTCAATCAGCAGACGGACCATTTATATCAGCTACACCATGGTTAGTATTCCCGAAGTACGGGAGTGTGCAAAGCAATTTCAGAAGGTCGAGTTCATACAGGAAGCAAGAAAAAACTCGAATAAAGCGGCGCATAATCGCTTTCTTCGGGTGCTGGTCGGCATTTGCGCGCTGTTGGAACCACCTGAGCTTTGTACCGTTAAACAGTAGGACCGTGCGGACGCACTCCTCGATCGCGCGTCCGGTGGCCCGGTGCAATGGTTCTTCGCAGGCAAAAAGGCAATGGTTCTTCGCAGTTGGTCCTCCAGATCGACCTCCACGACCGGACGTCTCGTCGCATTTTAGCCTGACAGCAACAGCCGCGCGCAAGTGGGATCGTGTTCCGGTGGGCGCGCGTGGCATCGGTCGACCTCTCCATGTCTCCTAGCTTGTGGCCGAGAGCACGGCGGCGATCCACGTCAAGCCTTTGCACGCCGCACCACCGCTTTACCATATTCGCCGCCGCCCGGCACCGATAGAGCGAGGTCGACTTGATCTGACCCACGGCGGCGTCGACCCGCGGCCAATTGCGTCCCGGGACGCGCTTCTTTCCCGCTCTACCGGTACAATGATTGTGTATCTTCCATCCACCGACCCACCTGCCAATGCTGCTAGCTAGCTAGCTTTTCCTTGGAATGGATGGCCGACGGCAATGGCGCCGGCCGTCGCGGTCATTCGTGCGTGCGCTTCGCGTCCGGCGAACGCTTCGGTGATCGACCATGGTGCGCCGCGACGTCGATCGATCGCCCGGTGCCAGCTGCCTGCACGCGCGTACGAGCCGGGGGCCCGGCCGGCCGGCCACTGCGTCGATCTGATAAGATCCGATGATGCCTACTTACGTACTCCACGGATGAGAACCCAAGTGACGCGTGGACTCCCTAACAGACAGTTCGACGCGCCTTGCGTTGGTTTAGCTAACTCGTCACTCACTAAGCCGTACGTGATGGAGCACCGTCGTCACGAGCTCAACAGACCCAGCGACCAACGGTGACACTCCACTTGGAAAATATTGCTGGCTGACATTGGTGCTAGCTTGAGCAGCCTCCCCCTACGCTACACACGGAGGGTGGTGGTGGTGGAGACGACCGGACGCGGGCTAAACTCAGGTCGTCGTCCTACTTGTGGTTATCAATGGATTTAATTCAGTTGTCGTCTCTGTCGGTGTATGCTACACATCCCTTGTTTTCTGCAACTATGTCGTGTGTGTGCACTTAATTACACTACTTAGTCGTCCTTTGGTCACAAGTCTTAAGCTGGAGTTGGACATATATATGGTTCAAGAGGGACAGTGAAAGAGAAGATATTGCCACTACTCCTATGATATTATTATGATTGCAAAAGTTCGGAAGTTTCCCCGTAACGTGGTTGTTTTGTCACATTTGTTTCAATTCATTGTTAATTACTCCTTTTGTTCCCGTTTATAAGACGTTATGGGAAGCCAACCCATAACGTTTTATAAAAGGGAACAAAGGAAATGTTAACATTATTGATACAATATATAGCGTGTGTGCCATTTCTTTCATGCTGTCAAATCGAAGACAAGGCTCGTTTGCAGTGGCGGAGGGGGAAAGAATGTCAGCTAGGACGAACTCTTGAAAATGGTGCAAATATCAAACGAGTCCCGAGACATTAATACTTTATATGATTAGAACATAATCACTTATAATACAATAAAAATAGATATACATATATACTAGCATAGTGCCCGTGCGTTGCTACGGGACGACGAAAAATGTTGATCAGTTTGTTATTCTAATTTGGAAATGTGTGTCTAGAATGAAGGCAGAAAGTTTCAATTCATATGTTTCTTTTTGTCTTGGTTGTTTCGGTACTCATTCTAAACTATAGTTTCGATATGTTATGTTTAGGTTAAATTTTTTCGGTTGATCGAACTCTGGCCTCCATCCCATATCTCCATCTCTCATCCACCTCTACCACACACCACCACAAATCTGATGTACATGTGGATCTAACTGACAGAAGTTTAGTGGAGCAATAACCTTGATTTGAGCAAACTGAGTGCTCTTAAAAATGTTGAGAACCTGTACAATAATTCTTTTTGTGCCATCTCTGAATTATGTCCGGTAGAGTGCCATCTGTTCTCAAATTGCCCAGCGCGTGCAACAGTACCTAGTGTACTAATTCTCTGAATCCTACCGTAGAACGTAGATGTAGCTGATCAATTTACAAATTCTGATTATCTCCGTCAGGATATGCAGCCCTTTCTCTTCTCTTCATCTTCTCTTTCTTTTTTTTTTGCGAATTATCTTCTCTTTCGCTTCCACGGCACAGAGAAATAGAGAGACCAGGGCTGCTTTGCCGGAGCAAGGGAGAGACAGAGAGAGCGGCCGCTGCACACGCCTGAAAAAGAGAAGTAGCAACATCAATTTCAGAACCTGAAAAATATAAGTAGCAACATCGCATGATACAGAGAGAGGAGGCGATCAGAAAGAACCAGCAGCATGAATTGATGAGAGAGAGGAACAGCAAGCAATAAAGACCGTACCAGTCGCACACACGCACATAGTCACGCACGTGTGAGAGAGCAAGCAGCCAGCGCTGGGACGGCAACAAGTGCAGCGCTGGGACGGCGACGAGTGCAGCGCGTGGACGCTCAGCCATGCGGCGGCGCGGGTGCTCCTTCCGGTGGCCACATGGAGGAGCTGAAGACCGGCAGTCTTACCGGGCAGTGGGGTCGGGGCGGGAGCCGTGGCGAGCGAGGCAACCATGGAGGAGGCGCGGTGGCGACAGGGAGCCCCGTCCGCAGCTACCATGGAGGCTCGGCGACCGGGGAGCCGGCGCACCGAGCGCTTCCTGCAGGGAGGCAGGCCGGCGGCGAGCGCTTCCCGTGGGTGGCAGGCTGGCGGCGAGCCGTTACGCTCCAGCCTGACCTCCTGCCGAAGCTCCCAGCCCGGCCGCCATGATCAGCACGAGAAGGAGGAGGAGAAGCTTAGGGACCCGATCTGAAGAGAAATCGGGATGGGTCGATGGATCCGAAGCCTGCCCCTCCCGCAACCTTGGTCTCAGGGTAGGGACTGGTGCGGCGGCGCGGGGAATCTTGGGAGGAGGCGCTCTGGAGTCTGGGAGAGCGGGAAATCTTGGGAGGAGGCGCTCTGGAGTCGGGGAATCGAGGAGCGCCTCCTCGCTCGTCGGTGCCCAGGTCGGGGCCCGGACCAGAGCGCGGGTTGGTGGACTTCGGCGGCGGACTGGAGTCACGGGTTGGGTTAGGAATAGCGAACCGATCATTATTACTTAGCGGTGGCACAAGGTGTAATATTTTAGCAGTGCAGGGGTAAAATCGGAAATTTAAAAAAACGTACCAACCATCACCTCTAGCTATATTATATAGTAGAGATATATGAGTATAAATAGAATAAAAAAACATACTAATTATGAAACTTGAATGCCTATAAAAAATTAGGAAATAGAAAAGCTCTACCATTTTTCTTAAAATATTCTCTAATTTTTTCGATCAGGAGTTTTGAATACCCTCGCTCGATGCAGCACATCATAAACTCAGGTCGTCGTCTCATTTGTGTTTAGCAATGGATTTAATTCCATTGGCGTCTCATTCGGTGTATGCTACATATCCCTTGTTTTCTGCAACAATGTCGTGTGTACTTACTTCTTTGGTGTTAAGCTGAAGTTGGAGGTGGTTCAAGAGGGGACAGTGAAAGAGAAGATATTACTAGAGGTCGGAAGTTTCCCCCGTAATGTGAATGTTTCGTCGCATTTTCTTTGTTTTGTTATTAATTATTCTCGATACAATACAATCACGTGCCATTTCGTTCACAAGGTCAAATCGAAGACGAGGCTTGTTTGTGTATAAGAGTGTGCAAGAGAGAGTGCGGGACCATGCGAGGAGATCATGTGGGAGAGATTTGGTGTCAATTACTTGGGAAACTTTCTTTCTTGGAATCAGCCGGACCATAGCTCATAAAGGACAATTTCTAGCTAATATACAAGGCAATGTGATCATTATAAGTTCATAAAATAGTGATGACTTCATGTGACATCAGACACAAACTAACCACCGCCTGAAGTCACTTAGCTTAATTTGTTTTTCTTTTAAACGAGGCAGATAAAGTACTCACATACTATCTAGCTGTATATGCTTTCAAAAATCATGAGTCGTTTTCTTTCCCAGGAAGTTCTCAAGAGTCCTTCTCATTTGGAGTATTTCTTCCGAAAGAAAATATATTTTGACTAGCCAAGAAGAACATTCCACCTGTTCACAACTAGAATTCAGATGATACTGAAAACTAGTGCTGATATATAGAATGCAACCGAGTATCTTTAACTACTCCCTCCTTCTCGGTTTACAGTGCGCCCTTCCATTTTCATGCATTTCCACCATGGCGTGAATTAAGGCGCGTTTACCTTAATTGCTCAGTTAATTACCGCGTGCTGTCTTCCCTCAGTTCTCTCCCTTCCGCATGTGTGAACGTGGGCAGAAAACTGCATGCAGGTCGTCTCCTCCTCTGCATGCACGATGTCTCTTCGGTTATTGGACGGAAGGATTAATGCACGTAATTATCACGAGTTATACGGCGCCGTGGCTAACAACCCGAGCTAATTTTCAGCTCTTTCCTAACTAAATCAAAGCCAATCACGCTGCACCTTGGTCCCAGGGAATCCTCCAACGCGCAGTGTAAACCGAGAAGGAGGGAGTAGTTGTAATAAACCAGTCACAGCTCACTGTCATCGGTGCAATAATGGAACCTAGTTAATATGTTGATTGGTCACCAGACTTTTTTAAGGTAGTACTGATCTTCTCCAACAACAGAAGCAAAGCAACATGGAGTAGAACAAAACCCACTAGAATGGAAAGAGCATATCCACCGCAGAATCTTAATCTAGTCACTCATACTACATATTCGGACTTAGAATATATAATGGTTTTTTTTCTCAAATCCATTCGCAAAAGCATTGGAAAATACAAGTATATTTGATCTCGTCTTGTCCCTCTTGACCACGGATGAAGGCATCATGCATGGCCCTCTTCTTGCTTCCGCACAAATTAAAATAAAAGAATAGTGTATTACTAGTACATTCTACCCGATTGTGTATGCTCTGAAGCAATACATGCAGAGCCACCAAGTTGACTTGCCACAAGTCGTTCTCCAATTTGTGGGGAAAGATCAGATATATTAAACCACAGTTCTTACAAGACAGTCCTCGAGAAAATGAAAATTACATTCCAGTCCTGCAGAAACTACGAAGTCAACGCCGTCGAAGAAGACGCTCTGCCGGCGCGCCGCCGCCGCTCCTCCACTGCATCCTTGGATCGGAGAGAGTCCCATGGCGGACGGGAAGTCGACAGTCCTCAGCTCCAGAGAGCCTCCACCCTGCATCGCCGTCATCGTCCTCGATTTGGTTCGCAATATCTTCACCTTCAGAAGCTTTCGGAACCGGCACCGCCGCTCCACGGACACCGGGACGGGAAGCGAGCGCAGCGCAGCTCCACCGAGCTGCAAGCGCTGGGAAGGAGGCGGATCCGTGGTCGCACCCCAAAGAGCGCCACCACCAGAGAGAATCACCGCCGCCACCAAAACGCCCGACCGGCCGCGCCATCCTCTCCACGACGCCGCCGGCAGGCCCCTACTCAACCCTAGACTATATACAGACAGGATTCGAGGTTTCCCCACCCTCCCGCCGCCGCCGCGGCCGGCGGAGGGAGGGGAAACCGGCGATTCACCATCGGCGAGCTGGATCGAACAAGGAGGGGAAAAATCACCTCTTCTCTACTGTAGGTGGGAAGAGAGCAGGTCCAAGGTCCTGTGTGTAGTCGTTCTCCAATTTGAGGAACTAAAATAACACTGTGGTTTTATTCAGAGGGCCGGTGGTTACTTAACCAGCCAATGACAAGCAGCCTGAGCTGACGAAGCACAGCAACAGATCAGGTTCTCTGAACACCGTCAGCTTCTGATCACACGGATCGATCTGTCCCGAACTGTGCTAGAATGGATAGAAACGGCATGCGAGTATAGAAAAATATAAACTAACAGGTACTAACACCTGTGGTATTCTTTAACTAATCACCGCATGAGCCAAGGGATCATAACCGGATGCTGGTAGCCAAGTAAACGCATCACTTGTTCCTGATTGGCACCGGCAATTTCGTATGAAGTTGGCACAAGCAATGCAATTAAAGATCGATGGTGACCAGGGACGGCCCTGAGCAGGGAGCCGGTTCCTCTGACTTTGCAAACCTGACTTTTCCTGACTTTTAGTCACTGACAGGTGGGTCCCGTGTGTGGTAGGCCCCACGTGTCAATGACCCAAAGTTAGGGAAAGTTAGGAATGGCAAAGTTAGAGCGGCCGCACAGGGCCCTCTCTTGCCAGGGGCCCCACTAGATACGGTATATGTACGTATAGGAAAGGCCCAATCACACGTTTTGCTGGAAAAAAAGGCATGATCGAGTTGATCGACCTGAGGTCCGAAGCGACAGAGCTCCTCGATTCTGCATTCTCCTCTCGCCTCCTCGACTCCTCGTTCTCCGCTTCTCCTTTCTCCGCAATCACGCCGATAATGGGGCTTGCTCCAGGGCCGGCCTGAGCAGTATGGGGCCCCGGTGCGAGATAAAAAATTAGGGCCCCTATACACAAAAATTTATATAGCTCACTCTGATTTTCGACAGCAACTTATATATTGAACACAATTATCTCTATATTCTCGATAGACACATTAAACCATAGAAACTCTCCATGTCTTATTTGAGACAAACTGACAATGTTCAGTTGAAAAGCCACTACATTTGTCCAAAGATAGCATAACAAGGTCACACTCTCCACTCCAGCTCGCACTCTGTGTTCCACGCCTCTAACTCTTCTTGTAGTCCTAATGAATCTTGCAAAACAGACTAGTGCAGTAGTTATATGTAAAGCATTTTCTTCTGACATTTTTAAGGGAAAAATCATTGATAATTGTATGAATGTTAACCATGTCAAATAGATCCTTCTCTCAGTAACTTAAACTTTGAAAAAAATTCTTTCAGCCGAAGCTACCGTCACAGATCAGTGAATAAAATTCTACTCCATAAGCAAAAGAGATGTTTGAAAAAATGTGACAGGAGACTGAATGTTGAAATAAAAGCACATGGAACAAAAGCACATGGATTCTACTCCATAATGGGGCTTGCTCTCGTGCTGCGACTTCTAGTGGTTTGGGCGGAAGCAATTGAGGACGACAATCTGCAACGGGTATAGTACTTGCTAACCCCCTTCTATAAATCTCCCTAGGTCTTCTTCTTCATTCGATCTGGCCCTGCCTGGCTTGATTTGTTTCTCTCCTGCCTGTCTACTGTAGAAGAAAGGGAGGATGGGATTTGGTCGGTACTGCTGCTGGACAGAGTTGCACGCGCAGCGGCGGCAAGGGGGTTGAGGAGGAGGGGTCGTACTGCTGCTGGACCTGCATGGTATTGCTCCTGCTATCTACTCCATCCGTTTTTTAATATAAGATGTTTTAACTTTTGTCCACATGCACATGCACATAAATGTATGTAGACACATTTTTGTGTATATGTTCAATCATTTTAGTGTGCATGTAGACAACATGTGTACCACCTAAAACATCTTATATTAAAAAAACGGAGGGAGTACCAGATTGGTGGATTCGTTTGGGCAAGCAAGGGCAACCAGATCGGTAGATCCATGTGCTTTTGTTCCAACATTTAGTCTCCTGTCACATTTTTTCAAACATCTCTTTTGCTTATGGAGTAGAATTTTATTCACTGATCTGTGACGGTAGCTTCGGCTGAAAGAATTTTTTTCAAAGTTTAAGTTACTGAGAGAAGGATCTATTTGACAAGGTTAACGTTCATACAATTATCAATGATTTTGCCCTTAAAAATGTCAGAAGAAAATGCTTTACATATAACTACTGCACTAGTCTGTTTTGCAAGATTCATTAGGACTACAAGATGAGTTAGAGGCGTGGAACGCAGAGTGCAAGCTGGAGTGGAGAGTGTGACCTTGTTATGCTATCTTTGGACAAATGTAGTGGCTTTTCAACTGAACATTGTCAGTTTGTCTCAAATAAGACATGGATAGTTTCTATGGTTTAATGTGTCTATCGAGAATATAGAGATAATTGTGTTCAATACATAAGATGTTGTCGAAAATCAGAGTGAGCTATATAAATTTTTGTGTATAGGGGCCCTAATTTTTTATCTCGCACCGGGGCCCCATACTGCTCAGGGCCGGCCCTGATGGTGACATTGCTGATTCTTATTCTTCTTCGGCAGCGGAGAAAATTGCAATAACCAAAACAATGTATCTAAGGTTAGGATTCCCAAAAACCAGCACTCTTTTAAAAAATCATAAGAAATCCCGGTTCGTTCTTAATAGTTTTGAAGAAAGCACTAATCAGTCAGTTTAGTCGTTACTTCTGAGTGATGGGGCCGCCGTCAAGGGAGATTAAAGTTAGAGGGGGATCTAATATCTGGGTGTTTTTGTAGTTTTCCGAAGAACCCGCCTTTGAGGTCCTTTTTGTTTCCCACTCAAATCTCTCCTCCATCTCACTTAAATTTACCGATGCATTTCGCCGCGCAAGAGGCCAAAGGCCACCATCGTCGTAGCAGCAACAAGCCCAAGACGGGTTCGAGCGGCAATGTGCATGCCGTCGGTGAATTCTTTTTAGAGTAAAACGCACCTGGAGTCTATCAAGTTGCATGGTTGGAGCGGATTGGTCATCTACTGGGAAAATGCTAACTATTGGTCACTAACTTGTGCAAATGTTGCACGTTAGTCATTCCGTCAGTCCCACCGTTAAAATGCTGACGTGGACGATATTTTTTTACAAAAAAGACCTTAACCTTCCGGAAATTCACATTCACACCCGAGCTCATATGCTACAGTGATTTTCAGGAAAATAAAAAAAATAGTAAAACTTTTCAAAAAATTCCGAAAAAAATCACAGGCAAACATGAGTATGGTACGCACACCCGTGTAAAATTTCGTCACGAAATGACATTGTGAACGCCCTGTGCAAAAAAACAAAATCACAGATTTGAAAATTCAAATTTTTGGATCTCATTTCTGTCAGAGATTTGTTTTTTTGCACAGGGCGGCCACAATGTCATTTCGTGACGAAATTTTACACGGGTGTGCGTACCATACTCATGTTTGCCTGTAATTTTTTTCGGAATTTTTTGAAAAGTTTTACTATTTTTTTTATTTTCCCGAAAATCACTGTAGCATATGAGCTCGGGTGTGAATGTGAATTTCCGGAAGGTTAAGGTCTTTTTTGTAAAAAAAATATCGGCCACGTCAGCATTTTAACGGTGGGACTGACGGAATGACTAACGTGCAACATTTGCACAAGTTAGTGACCAAAAGTTTGCATTTTCCCAGTAGGTGACTAAAACGCTCCAACTGCGCAACTTGGTAGACTCCACGTGTGTTTTACTCTTCTTTTTAAAAGGATGTGTTGTTGGATTTGAGAGCCGAGCTGAAGTGGTCCCAAAAGATGGCAAAATAGCCCGGAACTAGAACCAGTTTAACGGGTGTGCCACCGTCAACCAGTAAATGTTATGCCACATCAATTTGAAAATGGGTCCTTTGGTAAAAAAAAATGCTATTAAATTGTGGTAACTAATCGGTTAGTGCCCTCTGCAAGACTGTTAAAATGAAACGGTGGTAAACTTTTTAATGCGGTTGTTTTTAAAATCCTAACCATAAATTTTGTGGTTTTCTACAATTTTCTCTCTTCAGCAGCAGCAACTCAAAAAGAGGGGTCTTGAACCTAGACGTAGCGTTTTCCTGTCAGACTTGTCAACGCCGTTTCCACTCGCTACACACGAGCCGTCGGATCGAGTCGGATCGTCTTCTGGCCCCTGACCACACCGTTCGTCACGGCAGCGGCGACAGAGCCAGCTGCTTGACTTGGCCAGCTTTTCGGCCCGTTCGAGCAGACACAGGACTAGAAAGCAAAGAAACCACCGCCGCCGGTAATCAGGTTCAGGTAGGCCAAATGTATGGTGAGTTCAGTGTGGCTCCACGATCGAAGACAATTCCAAATTGATCCCAGCTATTTTGGGTACTTAATGAAAATGAAAGTTTCTGTGGCTGTGACCCACACGGCGCACCACACATCACATCAGAAATAGTAAACCACAGTGCCAGCAACAGCCGGTGGATCCACTTTGGGATCTCTCTTCATGTTGCACCTGAAACTAGACCTGGTGGATCGAGGACGTCATCGTCGAAAGAGTAGGCGTGTTGTACGCATGCACAGTTGCTAAGAGCATCTCCAACTGAGGCGCTAAATCTGGACGCGCTAAAAAAGACATTTGCAGCGCCATTTTAGCATTGCATAGCGCCTCAGTTAACTACCTCATGGCCTCATCACCCTTACGCGACCAGAAGGCTAGCCCACGAGCGGTGCAACACGAACACGTCGACGGTCAACCTTTTTTTTTTTGTTTGAACCAAACAAAAGGAGCTCTGCCTTTGCATTATAGATAGAGAAAAAAGAATTTACAACTCATCTGAATTTCCAACAGAATGGTCATTCAGGAACCCCAAGAACACCCAACCGAAACAACACCCAACCTCAAGGATTCGATCTCGAGCGCAAATTACAGGACACGATGGCGACGTCGGAGGGAACCGCGAATATTAAAGCACGGAGTTCAAATCTCACCACTCAGGACGGGACAGCGACCGCCGCCTGTTTGCACCGGCATGATGGCTGCACACACTTGACTTAGGTTAATAAGTGGGATTTACTTATGGAGCACTGTCGGACTAAGTACTGACATCTTCTTTTCTCTATAGTTTTGGAACGATCACCGGGGCCACAGGCTCGATCTCCACCGGATTTCATTGCTTTCAAGGCGCCGCGAGAGTTCTAATAACACGATCATGCATGGCTATCGTGAGGAAAGATTGTCACGCCACATACCCAGCCGGGTGGCTATATCTTTTAGTTACTCCGGTGACTTGAACCGGCAAGATTACAACTTGGCTCTCCACTTGTATCTATTCATCACTTTCAGAGGACATGAGTTTAGCAGGATCATACTCCCTCCGTTCCAAATTAATAGGCTTTCATTTGTCCACATGATAATGTATCTAGACATGTTATATGTATAAATACATCCATATTTGAACAAATGGAAGTCATTTAATTTGGAACGAAGGGAGTAGATTGCATGAGGATGAGGAGAGATTATCACCACACACGGTGGATCTTTTATTCCAATGACTTGAACCGGCACACCACGATGTAAGATAAGATATTATGTTTGGCCAACGTTCGAAAAGTCTTGGGCATGTGGCGTTGCACACATTCAAAATTTTCGATAAGATAACAAAATATAACAAATGGTAACAGAACCGCATGCCCAAATCTCGGAGAATCGAGTTGACGATAGATAGAACGGTCATCTAGAAACGTTGTTGCCTGGAACCTATAGCAGATCAGAAATGTGGTAAAGGAAAATTCCAAACTGAAACAACACGACTGCATCCAAAGAAGAGGTGATCTGATCTTCAACTGGGAGCCGCACCAGGGAGTCATCTGGTAAAGTTTAGGAGTGTAGACGGATTTATTGTTCATCCATGTCATGATTTAGCAACCAACTGGATTTTTTCACTTTGTTTAGCACATTTGAGACTCTTAAACGTGCTAGACGATGGCGTCGGCAGTCTAGTCCGATAGTGTGCTTACAACCAGGTACCCTCCCTTCCTCGTGAGGGGTAACCGTAAACCATCGGAAAGTAGTCAAACATCCTTACAAGTAGAAGTAATGACACACGTGGCCACGAACGAACATAGACCATGTGAATTTTGGAAAACAAGAGCGCTTTGTCGTTAGTGGTACGAGTACAAAGTGTGTGTGTGTGTGTGGGGGGGGGGGGGGGGGGGGGGGCGGGGTGGGGTGACAATATCTATCCATCAAGCTATCGGAGCACAAAGCCACAAACAAGAGTTCGACCGACAATGTACCAAGCCAACATCAAAAAGCTATTAAAGAAATATACACTGGTTCGATTTAAATGAGTTTTTTTCTTATTTATTTCACATAGCCTACGGAAGACAAATGATAGTATACAACGGATATCTCATACGGTTATCCCCCACCAATTATTTTTTGCTTGGTCCTAAAATAGGGTATTCAAATTAGGGTGTTTTTATGGTATATCGTACTACGTAATTTAGTGTGCAGTATTTAAATCAGATCCAACGTTTAATATGATTTCGGCCAAAGTTAGGCCCTAGGACAACATGGTAAATTCCTGTTAATCCTAACTATTCTTTAATTAAATTAAAATAATCAATTTTTAAAGGAATGGGCGTTAATATGACTTGAGATACTCCATCATGTTCAGGATGTGGCCTATATGCCGGGCGAATGGGGCAACCACCTTGGGGCCCAAGAGTATGAGGGACCCTAAGCTAGTAGTAAAGTGTATATTCTCATAACCATTATGATTATCTATCATGTCCAAGAAATATTAATGTAGAAATCAAGATTTGTTTTGTAAGAATAAGTCATCAACACAAACCGTGTATCAAATAGGAAAAAACCAACATGTATGTGTCTCGTTAAACAAACATATTGTTAGTCTCTCTCTGGTGGAATCCCTACTAATTCTAATGAAAGTTATTATAACTAACTTTTGATTTTAATATTCTGGATAACTTTTTATTTGAGAAACTATCATGATAACAAACCCACTTTGATGAGGCTAATTGATCAAATCGTATATTATTTATGATCGTCGGTTGTTAGTTTAAGTTCTTATACTTGATTATCAAGTACATATAACGTATGTGTTTTCTGATTATTAGTTAACACAATTAAGTTGTAAGACACACACTTGACTACGAGAAAATTTAGACGGTCAAGCTTACGATTCAATTTATATTCTAAAAGTTTCTACAAATCTGTTGATGGTATGTTTCACTCGAAACCTCTATTTAGATATTTGTTAGACTATGCCCAATAGATATGTCCCGAAATATTAAATATAATTAAATCTCAATGTAACTGCAAAAATAAGGAGGCGTATAACTTTTATCATTTTTGGCATATGTCAATATTGCAAATCATAGTTTTTGTCAAAATATATCTTTCAATTCAACAAAAAAGTCTATTTTTAATTATATATTAGGTACAAAGAAGGATACATTTAATATCAATAAAAGTTTTTAGTTAGTTAACTGTGCCAACTGCATATTGGAAAGATATGCGTATCTTCCGTAAAAAGGATATGCTTATTAAGGCTATAATATAAATAAAATAAGTTATATGGAAATATAAAATTTTAGTATAAATAAGATTGGTTTAACTCACAGAGGGTCCAAATTTTGTTAGGATCGGGCCTGGTCATTTTCCTTGATGGTCGGCTTGCCATTGGAGAGTGGTGTTTCTTCATCATGTATCTTGGCGATGGATCGTGAGTTTCCGATTAGCTCTGACATGGCCAATTGCAGCGTGACATATGATGTCTCAGTTCCGGAGAAGATCATCATGTCCTGCATATGCAAGAAATAGCCACCATAGGGCAGATGATATAAAAACAATTTAGTTTAGATATACTTATAAATTAACAAATTCTTTGGTTGCCGATGTATCATTTTAACGATTTTTTTCGAGTTCGGCGATGCCTTCTTCTCTCTGCCGCAACAAGACGTCCAAGATATCCTCCTCTCGTGCACCACTGTTGGAGTTTTTCACAAGATGCTCGGTGATTATCTCGGATAAGCATTTGTCCCATGCTTCGACCAGGGTGGCGGTTGAGCTTCACATGACAGTTGGAAAGTGAAGGTTGAGCTCATGCTACATGCTAATTGGTCTGATTTTGAACCCTGATGAAGTCTCTTATTCTTTTAAAAGATCAAAATGAATCCGACGATTTTGGACGTAAAGGAGTTATATTCTTTCGTATGTCGCATTCGCACGAGATGACGTCTTGGGCGCCTGAATTTGATATGTTGCCCCTATTTACTCTGGATCTTTGTGATCCATCCTCGCTTACTTTGTTCGTGCCGCTACTCGTTGCTGCTTTGACAACAATTCGATAAATGTCAGGAACATTCAGGATATTTTTTAAAACAAATCAAAAAAGTAAAACAAGTTAAATCCAATTTCAATCATCTTTTGTAAATGTCAGAAGATTTAGGAGATTTTCAAAACATAAAATAACTAAAAATAAATTATTTCGAATAAAGGTATCGCACCTCCGCCACCCATTTCAGGAAATTTTTCTGCCTATTTTTGTGTCGCAGATAATACCTAGAAGTTTGATGAAAAATTAAGGATTTTTTTGCAAAAACAATAAATATTCGAGACGAAGATGGACAACACTTGAGGGGGGCCACACGGGCCCCACAACCCAGATGAGCCCTCAAGGCACGGCCAGGGGGTGGTTATGCAGCCACCTCTTGCACCCACTCGCGTCGCCCTGGCTATAAAAAGGCCTTGATCTAAAACTTCTATCTCAAGAATCGTCTTGAAAGTTTTCGATACGTACACTAGTAGGAAAAGGCCTACCGCTGGTGGATGGAAATTAGCTACCGCTGGCAAATAGACGCCCGCCAGCGATGCATACGCCAGTGGTAGTTGTTACCGCTGGCGGCGGGCCATCCGCCAACGGTAAGGGTGGTTACCGCTGATGGACGACGCTGAGGAGCACTAGCGGTGATCAAGCCCGCCAGCAGTAGTTGCACGCTGGTTTGGCTACGTACGCCAGCGGTAGGCCTCCTCGTCCGCCAGATGTATAATTTCGTGGTATAATTTTTTTCCTAGAAAATCATATTCCAGCATATATTCAGTATAAATATAGTATATTCAGGTACAGTCGACCAAAACAATAGAAATATAGACAATTCCACATACAAATGACCAAATTGTTGGTTCATCACATGCATTACAAACCATAATAGCCAAGTGACCAAAAGTTGTCATACACGAATACATCTCGATAGTCATACACGAAGTTTTCCAAAGCAAATACTGTCATCTAAACCACAATCACATACAAGAGAATGACAATGACGATGAGCAAGAAGGGGATCACGATGAAGTTGGACTTCATCCGGTTCTTCCTCTCTTCCGCAAGCAGGTGGTTCAAGTACCTAGCTTCCGCCTCCGCTTTACTCTTGTAGCCCTTGTAGTTGTTGCCCTTGAACTTGTTCACTTGCTTCAGACAGTCTTCCCACTGGTCATAGACTCCTGGAACCCTACCTTCATACACCACGTACCACTTCTTCATCTTGTGTACACAAGACACATAAAAAGTATTAGGCAAAGAAAAATAAGAGTTGTAAGGAAAAAGATGTGTGTACACAAGACAGAAGACAATGATGCCACATACTTAGAAGTGACACAAACAAGACGCAGATAAATTATTAGGCAAAGAAAAGCAAGAGTTATTAGGATAAAAATAAAACAAAATTTATGACACAATATTTAGGTCATATTTAGGAAAAGATAAAGCAACAGTTAGAAGAAAGACCAAAGCAAACGGAAATG
Organism: Poa pratensis; assembly: GCA_947311845.1. Lineage (NCBI taxonomy): Eukaryota > Viridiplantae > Streptophyta > Magnoliopsida > Poales > Poaceae > Poa > Poa pratensis. The sequence goes on from CAMZMU010000083.1 coordinate 8,407,233, forward strand.
ATTCGGATTTGTGCCTCATATTTAGGTCGGACACACACAAGCAACCCTCAAAGCTCCGTTGAGCCAAGTAGGATGCACACAGCTTATACTTGTGCATATCACAAGGCTCAACGGACCTTGAGGGTATCACGTAGTGGGTCACAACATTTTAATCATCGGCATTCTAAAAACGAACACATATTACACATATTACAGAGATGGTGCCTCATACTTAGAAGTGACACACACATGCTTCAGGATGGAGCAAGCGAGCCAAGTAGGATGCACGAGATGTGTCTACTCGTGCATATCACAAGGCTCGCTAGCCCCGCCCCTGGATCACACTGTGTCACAACATTTAATCATCGGCATTCTAGAGAATACAAAACTATAAACAAGAATGATGCCTCATACTTAGAAGTGACACACAGGCTTCAGGGACGGAGCCAGCGAGCCAAGTAGGATGCACGAGATGTGTCTACTCGTGCATATCACAAGGCTCGCTAGCCCCGCCCCTGGATCACATTGTGTCACAACATTTTAATCATCGGCATTCTAGATAATACAAAACTATAAACAATAATGATGCCTCATACTTAGAAGTGACACACAGTTTCAGGGATGGAGCCAGCGAGCCAAGTAGGATGCACGAGATGTGTGTACTCGTGCATATCACAAGGCTCGCTAGCCCCACCCTGGATCACACGGTGTAACAACATTTTAATCATCGGCATTCTAGAGAATACAAAACTATAAACAAGAATGAATTGGAACATGTCTGCAATAATTAAAAGTAACATAATTAACTATGAATATATAGCATCGATCACACAAGTTCAACGACTTTCAAAACTAGAGCTAGGCAAGTTAATTTAGGGATATATTTTACGAACACTGTTGATTGTTGCTCACCTTCTTTTCGGTATCTACGGGAAGGGAGACCACCCTCTAACGAGTGGAATAGCCTGTCATCACCCGAACATCTTATGCGCCTTTCTATCTCATCGTTAGGTGGTGGTTTAAGGCCGAAGTAGAACTCCCCATGGTCATCTAGGACGTCACGCATGATGATTCACGCGATCATCTTCTGGATGTAACGGAACTCATCTCTGATAACATAATCAGTGGCATCCTTTAGTGTTATGCACCATTTGTTGATATCACCAATAAATTGGCCTCGTCGTTGAAACTTTAAAAACCACCGCATTTGATAGATGAGGTACCATGACTCCATCCAACTGCTTGAATCCTGCTTGATGCAGGGGAAGTAAAGTCGTGGGAGAATTTAAACTTTCCATCATATGCCTTATTTTTTTTATGGGCCGCCCTTTAAGGCGTAGCCGTTGAGAGCATCATTCAGAACCATCTTGATGTAGGTGTAGTCCCTAGTAGTCTTCTCTTTATACTGATCCCCGTGTCTTTATAACGATCCCCGCTGTCGAGATACAAGGCAGTCGAGTCTTCCATGTCCAACGAGATGAGGGTGCCATGTTGTTTTGCGCAAAAATTCACCATTGTAGATGCAAATTCAACAATGGAAATCTATGGAAGCATGTTATGACGGCTAGGAATGACTTACTCGGGAAAATAAGGCAAGAGAAGGTGCGCTTGGGAACATTCTCGAGGAAGAGATTTTTGAGGTAACGCGTCGCGTTTTCCTACCCTCAGGGTTGTTCACGAACATTTCTTACTTGGGGGTATCCTCCATTTTGATATGGTACGCCATTTGAGCGCAACAAGGCGACCATGGATGGGTGGAGCGGGAGCATATGGAACATTCTGAAGATATCATCAAATCTCACAAAGAGCAGGTCTGCGTCATCAGCTTCAGTGACAAAGCCCAAGCCCTTTGGTACCTTTGCAATAAAAAGGTATGTTGGATCTTCTTGCTCGAAAAGTTTCGTCTCCACAAGAAGAACAACCTCATGTAGGTCCAACAAATCCCAGACAACTTTTTGACCCAACTATCCGGCAGGATCGATTTAGCCAAGTGATGCGTCACATGCCAGTTCTTGATGGGTATCCTGTCCACAAACCGGGAATCAGTCCCCTGCTCCGGCCGGCTGTTGGAGTCGTCCGAGTTACGTTTCTTGGATCTTTTCGTACCTTCTTAGGCTTGTTCACCGGCGCATCTTCTGGCGTATCATGGTTTTGCACAATAGGCGTCAAATTGGTGATGGAGTTGTCGTAGCGTAGCCGATCATGGGGGGAGGCCCTACTTGGCCTCCCTTCATCCAAGTTCCAACGAACTCACAGATGGTAGGAAACAGGTTGTTGAACGTCTCTGACAGTGCGTCTTCGATGTACTCCTGCATCAGATCCTCGCCTCCTTTCTGAGAACCCCCGGCCTCGTTGTTGTTAGCCATATTCGCACTAACGAGAAAAGTCGAACTTAGTATAACAAATATAAGGAAAATTCACTTAATTAAGTACTAAGGTACCCCATGAGTCCAAGTTTGCCGGAATGTCGATTAACTTCTCCCGTCAAATCGGACACTCAAATATGTCCTATTTTTAGCAAAAGTCATGCCAAAATTCACGAAAAATTTCGGCATGACCTTTACTAAAAATAGGACATACGGAGTACCCGAATTTGCCGGAACGGAAGTTAATCGATGTTCCGGCAATCTCAAGGTCCTCATGGGGTACCTGCAACATTCACAGAAAAAATCCATATGCATCATATGCATCCATCACATCCACCAGCACCAAATCAATCTTATTCACATGCACATTCACATTCACCATATGCATCAATCACATCCACACCAGTGTACCATATCCACCAACACATTCACATCTCACCTGATCAAATATTAGCTGGAGCGTCGAGATCCTTCTAAACTCCTGCATACGACAACAAAATGCATTATTTCACCACAATAATTTGTGCATTTCAATTTTGCAAATACCTAAAAATAGTGGCTAATTTGAACCTAACCTAAACATCAACTAATTTCAAGCAAAATTTACATTTCAACTAACCTATCTAAACTAAACATCAACTAACCTATCTAAACTAACCTAAAACTAACCTAATTTGAACTAACCTATCTAATTCGGTGCTAGGAGGGAGAGGAGGGAGGGGAGGAGGTCCGGCCGGTGCTCACCTTGCTCGACGGCACGGCGTGGGCGTGGGCACGAGTACGAGGGGGCAGCACCGGCGGGCACGAGGAGGAGGGTGCAGCGGCGAGGAGGGAGAGGAGAGGATGGAGAGAGGCGGGGGCGGTCGCGTTCGAGGAGGCGGGGGCAAGCGCGGTGGCGGTGGGGGTGGGCGCGCTTGAGGTCGAGGGAGAGAGGCGCGGATGGGGGCGGCGCGGGGTGGGTGAGGTGGCGGCTGGGGGTGGGGGTGGTCGCATGGATGGGGCGGCGCGGGGTGGGTGACGGCGCGCGGCGGGTGGGGGCGGGGTCGAGGCGGTGCTGTCGGGGGGGCGCGCGGGGTGGGTGAGGCGGCGGGTCAGGGCGGCGGCACGGTTGGGGGGAAATGGGGAAGAGAGAAGAGAGAGAGGAGCCGCCGGTGCCCTAAGTGGCGCGGCCCCACATTACCGCTGGCGGACGGCCTCCGGTGCCCACCAACGGTAACCGTTTTATTATTTTTTATTTATTTTTTTTTTGGTGTTTTTGTTACTCAATATTTTCAAATACAATTGCGCATCTCAAAATACATTTGAAATACTTGTGTGCATTTACAAAAATATTTCAAATACATCATGGTTCAAAACATCTCAAATACAAATTTAAAATAACACACATCTCGCTCTTTTCTCTTAGCGTTTGCCCATCTTCTTCTTGCCTTTTTTTGTCGCAGTTGCATAATTTAGCCCCACATTATGACTTCTTTTGAATGGAATACCTCTCGTGGGTAGCGTGGTTCTGCTTCTTCTTAAGGTGTATGTCGTCTTATCATCATCTTCATCATCGTCAATATTAGGGTCACCGAACTGGTTGAAGTCGTCCTCGTTGGCGATTCCATCCATTCCGATGATGTTTCTTTTTCCTCTCCTCACGACCACACGGCTAGGCTTTGACGGGTCGGTTATGAAGAAGCATTGGGACACGTGCTTAGCCAATACCCATGGCTCATTTTGTGCGGTGACGTTCGTGCTTGATGAAGTGCCGGCTTCGGGTAAAACCATGGTGGTGAAGTATAGTTCTTCTTTTCTGACGGTGGATAACCTAGCCCATCTGACGCGGAACATCGGCACCTTTTCTCCAGAGTAGTTAAGCTCCCAGATCTCCTCATCCTTCCGTAGTATCTAAACTTCTTGTCACCGACGTAGGATTCCATCGTTACCCCTGAGTTCTGATAGTCAGAAGTTTTGTCCTTTTCCTCAGTGTAGAAAGTGAACCCGTTGATATCATATGCTTGAAACGTCGCGAGGTTGGGGCGGGGCCACGTGATAGGTCGTATAAGAATCTACCTTTCGCACAATCTGTTGGCGGAGCGACAAGCTCATCTTTGAACCAACGCAAGAAAGAGGAGTTGTGCCCTGATTATTTCTCCTTCGGTCTTCTGCTTGCCCTGGTCAATGTACTTCTCTTAATCGTGCTTTTGTGCTTTTCCACCCAAGTATCGACCATTTCAAGGTGATGAGAGCTACTAAGTTTGCCTGTTAAAGTCGGCCATTCGAAGAGCGAAGCCCACATGTAAGTCTCTCGCGCCATTTTTGTGACCTGACCCACCAAACTTGCCAAGGTGCTTTAGGGGAAACCAACAGGGTTATCAATCTCCAGATGATTCGTGCAGAAAGAGATGCACTCTTCCGTGAGAAAGCCCTGAACGATGCTTCCATCCGGACGGGCCCTGTTACTAACGAATCCTTTTATGACCCCATTCATACTTTCGAACGCCATCATGTTGTGGAGAAACAACGGTCCGAGATGGATGATATCATCCACGATGTGGACCAACAGATGCACACAAATGTCAAAGAATGCGGGCGGAAGTACATCTCAAGCTCGCATAGTATCACAACAATCTCTTCCTCTAGCCTTGAGAGTTGCTTTGCGGTGATTGACTTTCGAGAGATCACGTCAAAGAAGTTACAGAGGCCAAAAAGGGTGTCACGGACGTGCTTGTCCATTATCCCTCGGATCGCAACTGGGAATATCTGTGTCATCATCACGTGACAATCATGACACTTCATACCGCTGAACTTTTTTTTCAGCTAAGAATCTGCTTATCAGCCCCGAGTAACCCAAAGGCACTTTGACTCCTAGAAGGCACTTGATCAATTGTTCGATCTCCTTTGGACTAAGAGTGAAGCAAGAGGGGGCAGTAATAGTCATTCTTCTTAACCCTTTTGGCATTGACCGTCCGTCTCCTCATCCGACTGGTCGTCATCCCCCTTTTGGCGTCCCCCATGAAGCTCTTCCCTGATGTTCATAGTATCAGGTCCTGTCTTGCTTTCGGCCCATCTTTGGTCCTGTCGACATGTTGAGCACAGTGCCAAACAAACTCTCGAACACATTCTTGTGATATGCATTAGATCAAGGCAATTTGGCGTACTGAAGATGGGCCAGTATGGCAAGTCCCAAAACACAGACCTCGTCTTCCATACACCATGGAGCGGTTTTGGCGCCTTTCGCTTCTTTCCCGGCTCAGGGCACTCTTCCCAACCATTCAGCAACTCGTAAATTTCATCGCCGCTCCTCTTACGTGGAGGTTCTCGGAGCTCATCTTCACCGTTGAAAAGGTCTCCACGTCTCCTCCATGGGTCTTTATTGCGTAGCCACCTTCGATGGCCTATGTAGACATTTTCGAAGAACCGGCTTTCTTAAGCTGGTGGAATGTCGGATCATCCATGCACCTGACGCATCCGTTATGTCCGTGGACACCTGGCCACTGACGTATCCGCAGCCGGGCAAATCGTGCACCGTACATAGCAAGCAGCTCTCATAGGAAATACTGTTCTGCGACAGCGTCCCAAGTGGAGACCCCTTCTGGCGCCCATAACGTGTCTAGCTCATCTTTAGTAGCTTCAGATACAGATTGATGTCGCTGCCTGGTTGTTTCGGCCCTTGAATTAGCATGCTCATGTGTATGTACTTACTTTTCATGCACAACCAGGGGGAGGTTGTATATCCATACAAACACGGGCCACGTGCTGTGTGTACTGCTCTGGTTACCAAACGGATTGAGACCGTCGGTGCTCGCACCCAACCTGATGTTCCTTGGCTCTGCTCCAAACTCTGGATCGTGTGCGTCTAATGCTTTCCACTGCTTGCATCCGAAGGGTGTGTCAGAATTATCTTTTCACTACGCTCTGAATCTTTCAGCACTGCCGCCCTTCTTTCCGCGTGCCAGCACATTCGCTTTGCTTCCTTACGGTCTGCGAAATATCGCTGCAGACGAGGAATGAGCGGAAAGTACCACACAACTTTGCGAGGGGATTTCTTCCCTATCTTGTATCGAGCAGCCTTGCACACTGGACATTTGATCTTTTCCTCGTCCTCTTTCCGATAAATGTAGCTGTCGTTGATGCAAACATGGTACCTCTCGTGTGGTAAATCAAAGGGGCACACGACTTTCTTGGCTTCGTCACAATTTTTAGGACACGTGTTGCCCTTCGGAAGGATACCGTGCAAGTATTCCAGATTAGCGTCGACGCTTTTATCGCTCAATTTGTGTCTTGTCTTCATCTGCAGAACACAAGCGCTACTTTCAAGCAGGACTCTTCCGGATCGCAACCTGGATACAACGGAGTATTCGAATCTATCTCCAGTTGCGCCAGCTTAGATTGCGTGTTATTCGTCTTCTTTAGAAAGAGTTCTTTAGATGAGGGTCCTGTACGACCAAAGTTAGCGGTGTCCGCGTGTCCTCCTCTTCTGGTACCACCTGTTCTTCATCACTGTCTTCTCCAACATGATCATGTTGGGGATCAGGCTCTGCGTTTCTTGCCCCTCGTCATTATTGTGATCTTGCTGCCCTTCCTGATCATTTCCTGCCGCCCCATGGATTTCATCATCTTCATTATCTTCTATCCACTGAGTGTGGCCATCCATGAAACCACGCCTGAGCAGGTGAGTCAGCAAATCTCCGGTAAAGGGGCTGATGCCGCACTCCAATTTGCATTTTCGACACGAACATTGTATGTCTTTGCGTTTATTTCGCAACATGTCTTCCGTTGCGTGTATCAAGTATGTATTCACGACACGTTCACTCATAATAACCATTATCACCTGCACGTTGTAGAATCAAGATAATAATTAAGCACCGTTTTGTATTTTATCGGGTTTCATGAAAAAATTCGCCATGACCTTCTACAAATAGGACCTAAGGAGAGTGCCAAAAGTTGCCGAAACGGAAATGAATCAACATTCTGGCAGGATGTTGGCACCTCATTTTTTAATTTCACACATCACAACACAAATTCATCCATCACAACACAAATTCACACATTCCAAGCCATTTCATCATTTCGCATGGATACGAGCGCATTATCCGACCAAATTTTACAAATATGCATTTTATCGATAAAAGATCACCTTAATAAGTTAAACACACGTCAAAATAACCGCGAGAGTCGACCGGAGATGGATATCTTGTAGAAATCAAGATCTTGAGGTAGGAGTGGTTTGAGTGGATTTTTTTTGTCAAAGTTGGATGTGGGAGAGAGATTTAGTGGGATCTATCAACTAAATAAGTTTTTGTTGGCTAAAAGTGGTGCATTAGAAGGGGAAATGAGCCAAAAATGAGCAAAACTCGATCTAGTGAGAGAAGCAAGTGTGAGGTGTCAATAATGGTGGGTGGTGGTAGGTGGGCGAACTTATGCATATTGCCAGGTTATCGCTGGCGGACGGCATTCCTTGCCCGCCAGCGGTACTTGCCTTACTGCTGGCGGACTGCGGGTGCCCGCCAGCGGTAATTTGCTCGTTTCTGGCCCAGCTGAGCCAACTACCGCTGGCGGGCACGCCACACCGTCCACCAGTGGAAAATTAAGTACCGCTGGTGGGCACTGCAGCCGTTCGCCAGCGCTAGTTAGTCCCGCCTGCTGGCGCCTGCGTGACACTCCGCTGGCGTACGTTATTTTTCGCCCGCCAGCGGTAGACCAGGTACCAGTGGCGGGCACTGTAATCCGTCCGCCAGCGGTAATAGCGCTGGCGGACGACCGTGACCGTCCGCCAGCGGTAGAGTGGTGGCTATAGGCATATTCCTACTAGTGGTAGTTGCGGCAGTCGCAAAGAGAAATCTAAAACCATGTTCCGGTAGTGCGCCGCAGGGGGAATCATCACCGTAGGCCTCTACAACACCATTGTCGCATCCACGATGATGCGTGAGTAGTCCAGCCATCGAATCTAGAACATTGTTCAGGTTACTCTGCCGCAGGGGGAATCATCACCGTAGGCCTCTATATTGCCATTCACGCATCAAATACTGAGTAGTCCACCCTTGGATCTAAAATCGAGCAAGATAAACCATATCTGACACAATGGAGAGAATGTCTTGTTTTTGATAGTAAGATCAGATCATTTCTTAGCTACGAGAAAGCAAAACATCTTATTTTTGTTCCTCTCTATTCTAACTCACTAATTATCTTGTGTGAGATGCCACCCTAATAAGCATTTGCATGATTACGGACCGGTCATGCCGTTGTGACGGGTACGTGTACCGGCATCGTTGACGCACCTCTGAAGCGCCGTCGTCCTGGTTAGCCCACTAATTTAATGGGTTGGACAATTATACTATTACGGGCAGTGTGATAGCGTGACTCATCCGGGATTTGGGGGACCCTTTCCTCTTTCGGACGTACTGTACGTGACGACGGCCGCACCTAATCCGTAATCAGGGCTAGGTTAATCGCCGCCATGCACGCGGACGAATTTGCTTGTAGAGTGCCGATTGAGTGCAGTATAGTAGGCACTTGGCTTGAGGACAGATGATTCCGTGCATGGATGGATCAACAGAGCTTTCCCCATGGCCATGGATGATGGATGGTTGGTGAGCCGCGTGATGCGCGCGCGGGTACGTCTCCTCCATCTCCGGCCCCGACTCGTTCGGTGACGCACGCCGCACGAGGCCGGCGTGACGACGTGCCGCCGCATTCCGCGCCGATAGATGGATGGAGCTACTAAACTGAACTGAACCGACCTCACACGACTGATGTGCTGAGCTGCCTTCCCGACCGTTGCGCACGAGAGCGAGCATGAGCGCATGGCTGTCACGTGCCCCAGTAGTGCCCGCCCACACCTCCGCCGCCGCCACGCAGCACCGCCGTAGCTAGCCGCCGTTACTCCAGATTGTTTCGCGTGCCAGGCACCTGCGCCACAGACCTTGCACTAGCTACGAACAAACGACGATCCAGCGTCTCATCTCAAAGAAGAAGAAAAAAGATCCAGCCCTCGATCGCCTTCAACCGATCGATCCCCCACGATCGATCGCCATTAAAAGTTGCAATTATCTCCACCAAATCGCCGGGCGAAACGGCTTCCTCTCGGCGTAAAACCCCTCTTCGGTTACCATCTGCCATAATTTAATCGCCGTCTTCTTCGCCCAGCCCCCGCTTTGCCGCGGCTATAAAACCGGAGCCACGCCCCGACCATGACTCCCCAACTTTCAACGCCAAATCCGCCGTCCCAACAAAGCCCCTCACCTTCACCAACACAACACAAAGCGAACAAGAATCCATGGCGACCCCCGAAGAATGCGGCGCCAGCTGGCTGCTGTACCTCTCTCTGGCCGCCAAATGCGGCGGCGAAGACCACCCGCTCCGCCTCGCCGGCCTCCTCGCCGTCTGCGCCGTTGCAGCCCTCGTCACGTGCCTCCTGCACTGGTGCGTCCCCGGCGGGCCGGCCTGGGGCAGGTGGTGGTGGACGCGCCGCCACACCGGGTTGCTGAAGGCCCCATCCGGGCCCAGGGGCCTGCCGGTGATCGGCAGCATGTGGCTCATGACCGGCCTCGCGCACCGCAAGCTCGCCGCGGCAGCTGACCGTCTTGGAGCGCGGCGCCTCATGGCGTTCTCCCTCGGCGAGACGCGCATGGTCGTGGCCGCGCACCCGGACGTCGCCAGGGAGATCCTCAACAGCCCGGCCTTCGCCGACCGCCCCGTCAAGGAGTCGGCATACGGGCTCATGTTCCACCGCGCCATCGGGTTCGCGCCCCACGGGACCTACTGGCGCGCGCTCCGCCGCGTCGCCTCCACCCACCTCTTCTCCCCGTGGCAGGTCGCCGCCTCTGCGCCCCAGCGCGCCGTCATCGCGCGCCAGATGGTCGCGGCCATAACGGACGCTGGCGCCGGCGTCGAGGTCCGCCGCGTGCTGCGCCGCGCGTCGCTGCACAGCGTGATGTGGTCCGTGTTCGGCCGCCGGTACGACCTCGACGGCGCCAAGGAGAGCGAGGAGGTGCGCGAGCTGAGCAGCCTCGTGGACGAAGGCTACGACCTGCTCGGCCAGCTCAACTGGTCCGACCACCTCCCTGGCTCGCCCGCTTCGACCTGCAGAGCACCCGGCCCGGTGCTCCCGCCTCGTGCCCCGCGTCAACCGCTTCGTTGGCCGCATCATCGACGACCACCGCAGCTCCTTGCCGTCCGCCGTCAAGGACTTCACCGACGTGCTCCTCTCCCTCGACGGCGCCGACAGGCTCGCCGACTCCGACATGACCGCGGTGCTCTGGGTGTGTGCAACCGAACCCAAACTAACTACAACAACCATGCACGCACGTTTCGTTTCCAGTCTCTTTGATCGATACGTGCAGGCTAACTGACTGACTGAATTTTTCTGTTTGTCTTCAGGAGATGGTGTTCCGCGGGACGGATACGGTGGCGGTGCTCATGGAGTGGGTGCTGGCCCGGCTGGTGATGCACTGGGACGTCCAGGCGCGGGTGCACGACGAGCTGGACCGGGTCGTCGGCCGCGACCGTGCCGTCGCCGAGTCCGACGCGGCGTCGCTCGTCTACCTCCACGCCGTCATCAAGGAGGTCCTCCGCCTCCACCCGCCGGGCCCGCTGCTCTCCTGGGCCCGCCTCGCCACGTCGGACGTGCACGTGGACGGGTTCCTCATCCCCGCTGGCACCACCGCCATGGTGAACATGTGGGCCATAACCCACGACCCCGACGTGTGGCCGAGCCGGCCGAGTTCCGGCCGGAGCGGTTCGTGGGCGCCGGAGCGGCAGCAGAGCTCTCCGTCATGGGGTCGGACCTCCGGCTCGCGCCGTTCGGGGCCGGCAGGAGGAGCTGCCCGGGGAAGAGCCTCGCCATGGCCACCGTCGCGTTCTGGCTCGCCACCCTGCTGCACGAGCTGGAGTTCCTCCCCTCCGCCGATGGCGTCCACCTGGACGAGAAGCTGAGGCTGTCGTGCGAGATGGCCGCGCCGCTCGCCGTGACGACGAGGCCTCGACGCCCGGCGTGATGACGTCTCCTGATCACGTACGCCGTTGCTTGGTGCCTAGCTAGCTAGAGACGTTGGTTGTCGCCTACCGGTCGGCCTGCTCGCTCGCTACCACGCACGCTTCCCTGCACGCGCTGGCTTATCCTGAGCTGAGGAGCAGCCATAGGACCATAGCAAATGAATTACCACTACCCAGTAGTAGACTTTTTTTATATATATCGACGTGCCAGGTGAAGACTGTGATGTTTTGCCATTTTGTGTTCCCGGTTATTTATTTTTGTTGTCTTTTTCGTTGGCAAGTGTGGTCTCTGTAAAATTTTGCTAATGTACATATATATCAGTCAGAATCAATGTCGTCATCGACCTTGTCAAATTATGCTAATAAGCATGTGTGGTGCCTACACACAAATGGGTCCAAGTCAGAGTTAAACCATGGCGTTTCCATGATATCATCAAACAAATATAGTACTTCAATCTTAGTAAAAAAAAATGGTACTTAAATAGTATTGCTTAAGTTGTGTAGTATAGTAAGTATCACACAAGCATATCCATAACAGTAGGTAGATTTTATTCCTTGATTAGGTGCATAAGAAAGCAGCCACTTGGAAATGTTGGCTTTTTCACTCGATTCAGTTATGGAAAATAACCGATGCATGTATTCTACCACTATCAGTAACAGTCAATGTCACCATCTCATCTATTACCAGTGTATCTTCAGAACGATAGAAAAAGAACGTTCTAGATTAAACACTAGTCATATCAATGACCGATGCCACCCAATGTCTATATGCACCATATATATCGAGGGGTGACTAATTGTTCACTAAGATGTCAAATGTCAAGTTCAACCACTTATCTGCATGTCTTCTTGATAGGGTGGTGATTGTGGATTTTTTTTATGAGACAAATTTTGGTAAACATGATCAATGCCACCACAGTGATTTATACATCATATAAGCGTAGAACAGGTTATTTTCTTTTCTTCTCTTTCTCGTTTGCATATGTGGTCTCTGTAAAATATAGCTACATATATATCAGTCAGAATCAACGTCATCATCGACCTTGTCAAATTGCCAGGTGAAGACTGATGTTTTGCCTGGTGAAGACTGATGTTTTGCCATTTTGTGTTCCCGGTTATTTATTTTGTTGTCTTTTTCGTTGGCAAGTGTGGTCTCTGTAAAATATTGCTAATGTACATATATATCAGTCAGAATCAATGTCGTCATCGACCTTGTCAAATTATGCTAATATGCATGTGTGGTGCCTACACACAAATGGGTCCAAGTCAGAGTTAAACCATGGCGTTTCCATGATATCATCAAACAAATATAGTACTTCAATCTTAGTAAAAAAAATGGTACTTAAATAGTATTGCTTAAGTTGTGTAGTATAGTAAGTATCACACAAGCATATCCATAACAGTAGGTAGATTTTATTCCTTGATTAGGTGCATAAGAAAGCAGCCACTTGGAAATGTTGGCTTTTTCACTCGATTCAGTTATGGAAAATAACCGATGCATGTATTCTACCACTATCAGTAACAGTCAATGTCACCATCTCATCTATTACCAGTGTATCTTCAGAACGATAGAAAAAGAACGTTCCAGATTAAACACTAGTCATATCAATGACCGATGCCACCCCATGTCTATATGCACCATATATATCGAGGGGTGACTAATTGTTCACTAAGATGTCAAATGTCAAGTTCAACCACTTATCTGCATGCCTTCCTGATAGGGTGGTGATTGTGGATTTTTTTATGAGACAAATTTTGGTAAACATGATCAATGCCACCACAGTGATTTATACATCATATAAGCGTAGAACAGGTTATTTTCTTTTCTTGTCTTTCTCGTTTGCATGTGTGGTCTCTGTAAAATATAGCTACATATATATCAGTCAGAATCAACGTCATCATCGACCTTGTCAAATTGCCAGGTGAAGACTGATGTTTTGCCATTTTGTGTTCCCGGTTATTTATTTTTGTTGTCTTTTTCGTTGGCAAGTGTGGTCTCTGTAAAATATTGCTAATGTACATATATATCAGTCAGAATCAATGTCGTCATCGACCTTGTCAAATTATGCTAATATGCATGTGTGGTGCCTACACACAAATGGGTCCAAGTCAGAGTTAAACCATGGCGTTTCCATGATATCATCAAACAAATATAGTACTTCAATCTTAGTAAAAAAAAATGGTACTTAAATAGTATTGCTTAAGTTGTGTAGTATAGTAAGTATCACACAAGCATATCCATAACAGTAGGTAGATTTTATTCCTTGATTAGGTGGATAAGAAAGCAGCCACTTGGAAATGTTGGCTTTTTCACTCGATCAGTTATGGAAAATAACCGATGCATGTATTCTACCACTATCAGTAACAGTCAATGTCACCATCTCATCTATTACCAGTGTATCTTCAGAACGATAGAAAAAGAACGTTCCAGATTAAACACTAGTCATATCAATGACCGATGCCACCCCATGTCTATATGCACCATATATATCGAGGGGTGACTAATTGTTCACTAAGATGTCAAATGTCAAGTTCAACCACTTATCTGCATGTCTTCTTGATAGGGTGGTGATTGTGGATTTTTTTATGAGACAAATTTTGGTAAACATGATCAATGCCACCACAGTGATTTATACATCATATAAGCGTAGAACAGGTTATTTCCTTTTCTTGTCTTTCTCGTTTGCATGTGTGGTCTCTGTAAAATATAGCTACATATATATCAGTCTGAATCAACGTCATCATCTACCTTGTCAAATTGTGCTAATATATGCATGTATGCTGCCTACACTCAAATGGGTCGAAGTCAGAATTAAACCATAGCGTTTGCATGACATGATCAAACATATGTGGTACTTTGTTGAATATATAAGCAATTTAGCAGTAGATTTAATCCACGAAATTGATAAACAGTTTATGACTAGAATAAACAGAATTAAACTAATCATGCGATCTACTATAACAGTAGAAAAACAGAACGAATCTAGAGCAACTACTACAAGCAGAAACTCTAGCAGCATATCAAACAGGAAGATCAAGAAAACGTACGATGCGGCAGCAGCAGCAGTGGAACCGGCGTCGCCCATGTCGTTGATGAAGAGATTGGCGATGTCGGGGAAGAAGTCGTCGTTGGGAAGAACTCGAAGCCAGTAGTCGCGCGAGTGCGTTCCCCAAAAACCTGATCGCCCCTCTCCGTTACAGGATCACAAGAGGCGGGGTTCCGGAGGCCTACTGTCCCTTCAACCGGTGCACGCCGGAAGACGGGATGGAGAAGATTTGGAATACGGCGACGCAATGTTCTGGAACTAGGGCGGCGAGCGACCATGTGTTGCGTCTAGTGGCGGCTAGGGTTCGCTCGGCCTGTATATATAGTGCGGTTCGGGTAGGACGTGGGCGCAGCCGCACGATCGAGTCGGTAACAGCCCCACGATCCAAAAGAATCGGAAACCGCTGAGTAATTAACGCGTCCGTTAATTATCAATCAATGACTCATTTAATTTTTCGGAAATTAACGCGTCAGTTAATTATCAATCAATGACTCATTTAATTTTCCCGAAATTAACGCGTCCGTTAATTATCAATCAATGACTCATTTAACAGCCAAATAAATGGGCCATGAGATTTTCGTTATTAATTGGGCCATGGGCAGAAAGTGGGCAAAGGCCCATAAATTCCAACATACTTCACTATTGCTTAAGTAGTGTAGTTAGTACCACACAAGCATATCCACAAGGTACTCCCTCGATCCCATAATATAAGATGTTAAAACAATCAGATAGTTAATTTACATATATATTACTCAGTTTGCCATTTTGTTTCCAGTTATTTATTTTCTTGTCTTTTTCGTTGGCAAGTGTGGTCTTCGTAAAATATATCTAATGTGTGTATATATATATAGGTAAATATATCAGTCAGAAATCAGAATTAATGTCATCATGGACCTTGTCAAAAATATGTGCTAATGTGTATCATGCTTACACACAATGACACAAATGGGTCGAAGTCGGAGTTAAGACATATCAAGTTACATGATATGATCAAACAAATGTGGTACTTAACTAATATTGCTAAATAATGTTGCCTAAGTAGTATAGTTAGTACCACACAAGCTATCCATAACAGTATGTATATTTTATTCCTTGATTGGGTGCATAAGAAAGCAGCCACTTGGAAATGTTGGCTTTTTCCGTTGATTCAGTTCTGGAAAATAACATGTATGTATTCTACCACTACAAGTAACAATCAACGTCGCCATCTCATTTATTACCAGCGTATCATTAATTGAGCGATAGAAAAAGAACGTTCGAGACTCAACACTACTAAGATATGATATCATCATATCAATGACTGATGCCACCCTGTGTCTATATGCACCCTATCGTGGGTGACTAATTGTTCACTAAAATGTCAAATGTCAAGTTCTTCGCAACTACTTACCTCCATGTTTTCTTGGTAGGATGTGAGCGGTGGATATTTTTATTAGAAGAACACAAATTTTCCTACAAATTAAGGTGAACATGATCAATGCCACCACACTGATTTATGCATCATATAATCGATGCAATAACGAATAAGTGTAAGCGCGAGAGACATGATGATTATGAAGAAAAAAGAGATCGGCATTGCTAGAACAAACTTACAATTACTAGCCATGAAGAAGTGGTAGATTGAAAAAAAAAAGATTAACCGCGCACAAAGGCCTGCATGACTTCGATAAGAAAAAAATATTTGATAGATTCTAATGTGCTAAATTTGATAGTGGTTGTGTCGCACCATGCAAGCAACAAAATGGGTTAATAGCTCAGGTGCGACGTTTTTGCACTCTATTCACTGGAGAACGATGTCGTTCGTTGTAATAGCTCTGCTACGACATCTCTCTGAGCAAAAATAGCCCAGGCACAACAAGGCCCTTAAGCGCAACCACCGTCAGGATTAGGGGTGAGACCCACGCGGATTAGTGGAGCCTGGTGGGACCCACTTCAGTGTGGGGCCCAGACAGCAGCGACGACGGTTAAACCGTTTGCCCTTTCGCGCGCATCCTCCCTCTTCTTCTCCAGCGACGAAGCACGCAACGCCGGCGAGCTCCGATTCAGACAATAACTCAAATTAAACCGAACCAATACACATTGAACCGAACTCTAATTAACAAACAGATAAGCAAACATAGTAGATAATTAAAGTACTATTACAAACGGAGTAGTTTTAACGGCGGCTCGTCGGAGCAAAAGCCGCACGGGCAAGCAAACATAGTAGTTCTTGGGTTAGTTCTTAGCTATGAGGACGGACATCAACCGCAGCTCCAACCCCCATCGATCCATCCAAAATTGGGCTCACCTGAGTCGGTTGCGCCCCATGGGATGTCTGCCTTGGACTCCTCGATGGCATGGCGGTACTGGTACTCGTAGAGCTTCTTCTTCATCTCCCGGTCGGCCTCGAGCTGCTTCTGCTCGTCCTTGGTGCGCTCGAGGAGCTCGGCGGTGACCCAGTCGAGGTCGACGTCGTCGACGAAGTCCACCGGCAGATACCCGCGCCAGGCGCGCGGTGCCGCGCCCTGCTGCTCCTCCTCCTCCCTCTTCGGCGGCGGCAGCGGTGCTCGTGCGATGGCGGAGGTCCCCGCGCCAGAGGAGCTCCCCGTGCCTCTCGCCGCCGCCGCCGCCATCGCGCGGTCGTACTCCTCCACTTCGCGCCGGGCGTACGCAGGCGGCGCCTCCCGCCCCAGATTCGTCCACGCGCGAGCGCCGCGCTTCCGACTGGCGTCGGAAGCAACCAGCTTAGCCCGTACGGGGTCAGCGGGCGCCGGCCGCTTCTGCCTTCTCCGCTCCTCGTCGGAGCCGTTTCCGCGGCCGGAATGGCCGCCGCGCGAGCAGGAACCTCCAGGCCTCATCCTCGTCGCACGTCGGGGCTTGATCTGTGGCGGAGGGGCTGGATTGCGTGGCCGGCGGCGAGAGTGGCGGCGAGAGTGGATCTGGATAATAGCTAGGGTACGACACAGTGGATATATAGGGAGGGGAACGGGAGGCGGTCGGCTGGGCCTGAGAAAGGGCTGGGCTGGGCCCAAAGTTGAACGGCGCACGGTGAATTTAATCAAGGAAAAAACATTAGCGGGCCAAATCCTGCTGCTGGGCCCAAATTTAGTTTTTTTTTCTAGGAATGGCGCGGAACTGGGAGTGGCCAATCAGAGCGCAGAACTGGGAGTGGCGCGGATCGGGGGTTTCCTTCTGATCCAACCGTTCACTAACCAGCGATCAACGGCTCTGAAGCAGGGGGGTTTCAGACGGGGTTTAGGGTTTCCGGGGTTTAGGGTTTCAGTGAGCTAGGGTTGAGCATAAATAATTTAGAAAAAATCAAATAAATATGAAACTTTCGCTCACTGTTTACTTATGCAACTACGTTGCTAAAAAAATTAAAACTTGTTATATCCACAGTTAAATGAAAAACATTCACACAATTCAAGCTATCGATGGAATGAGCTAGGGTTGAGCACAACTAATTCAAAAAAAATCAAAACAACATAAAACCAGCGCACATGGTCTACTTATGCAACTAAGTTGCTATAAAAAATATAAAACTTGTTATATCCACATTTCAATTCCAACATTCACACGTTCACGATATCGATGGAATGAGCTAGGGTTGAGCATAAGTAATTCAAAAAAAATCAAATAAATATAAAACCAGCGCACATGGTCTACTTACATGACATAGTTATAAAAAAAATATAAACTTTGATTTTGAGTCGGTCAACGGTTTTGTGCAAAGTTTGACCAAACATTCAAATGAGCACAAATAATTCAAAAAAAAATCAAAATAACATAAAACCAGCGCACATGGTCTACTTACATGACATAGTTATGAAAAAAAATATAAACTTGGTATATGAGTATTTTCATGAGAAATCCTTCACACAAATGACTTACCACGAACGAAGTTGCAGAGAGTTCAAGGAAGTGAGAGAGGGTTTGATGTTTTGAAAATTTAAAAAAATTGAAAAAATCACCAAAGCTTCATTTTGGTGTGACTAAGAATGACCCAGGCTTAGTTTTTCATTTTGGTATTTAAAACTTGTTTAAATGTTGGTCAAACTTGGGTTTGACCGATTTTGAAATAATCATAAAATATTCATAAAACTTCAAAAAAATGAAAATCCAGTGCACATGTTCTTAGTTTGTCATGTACTAACAACTCCAAATGATAAACAAGGTCTAGATATAATTAAACAAGAAATGCTTCAATATGGTGTGAAATCTCACATCTCAAACTATGAACTCTCATGTGTGAAGAGAGGTGGTTTGGGATTTGCAACATGAAATTTACAAAAAACTCACCAAAGCTTCATTTTGGATTGACTAAGAAGGATCCAAGCTTGGTTTTTCATTTTCATGTTTCAAACTTGTTCAAATGTTGGTCAAACTTAGGTTTGACCGAATTTGAAATAAGCATAAAATATTCAAAAAACACCAAAAAAATGAAAATCCAGTGCACATGGTATTTATATATAGAGTAGATGTGTAGGAAAGTTATTTGGCTGATTGAGACAAGGTCGAAAAAAATCTTGCTTAGGAATGGAGCCGTTTACCCTACCTTTAGAGCTCATTTGAAACACTTTTTGTTCAAGACTTAGCAAGTTAGATCAAACAACCACATAATAGTATGAAATCATTGCAACATCCAAGCCTAGCACAAATAACATGTAGATTTGAATTTTGGTTCAAAGTTGAATCCAAAAAATCAAAAGAAAATAAATAATTTTCAGATTATTTAACAAATTCAAAAAAATTGTCCCAATGCAGTATCTTAATGGATAGGACAACCCACTATTATAGATTTAATCTATAATAGTGAGTTGCCGGACCCACGAAGCTACTGGACAGGGAATATATGTGCAACACCTAAATTGCGAGCATGGGGACTCGAACTTGGGTGGGCAAAGGGAGTCATCAACCCTTTGCCACTAGGCTATGCCAATGTTTGCGAAAAATCTACCACCATTAGGTTCTAATAGTTACAAATCTACCACTTGGTAAGAGTGACAAATGGCACTTTATTTACCACTTGGTAAATAAAGAAGTAAATCATTGTCTATAGATCTACCACCATTAGGTTCTAATAGTTACAAATCTACCACCATTAGGTTCTAATAGAGACATCTTTTATAAGCCTCTACCTAGTTGACAAGGTTTCAACTTAAGAAAAAAATCAACAGAGCAGTGCCATTTGCGAATGCCACAATCGGGCGTGTCCAGAGCGCGCCCCCAAAGGTGTTCGACAGTGTGCATGCCACAATCTGACGGCGTGCGAATGCCACAAGGAACACAAAAACAAGGAACACAATAATTTACATAATTTACATATTGTTTACAAGGTTTCACCTACCGGAACGTGCCACGGCACGTCCAGAGCACGTCCAGGCACGTCCAGAGCACGCCCCCAAGGTGTTCGACGTAGTGCTTACATGGCCATTTCACAAAAGAACTCCCACAAAATTCACCAGACTTGCTATCTACAGAATGCAGCTCAATCTTCCCTCCGCCATGGCTCTGTAGCTGATTCTTCTAGCTCGATTTCATCTCGCAGAGAATTTCTGAGCACACCAATCTGTCCTCCGCCAGCCCGGCAACTAGACTGAAAGCCTCTAGGCTCAACGCTACTTCGAAGTCCAGGCTCGGGGTTGAGCGTGCTGAACTGCTGCTCGATGAGCTCCCGCCCGAGCTGCTCTCGTCGCCCGCAGCAATGTTGCGCATCGAGGCAAACCTCTGTCTCGTCATCGGCGGCGAATCACCGCCGAGCGAAAAACCCTTGCCGCCGTAGTAGCCGTTACGCTGCCACGCCTGCTTCAACACCTGCTGGACTGAAATCCGATATCGCTTGCCGTGAAGGTAGATTGAATCCTTCGCCGCTGCACGATTCACGAATCGGGCCGCCGGTCGCCTATTCGACCGTGTACCCGCACCACCCCATCCTCCATCCTCTCTCGACGCCCTTACCTGCGATTGCGACCGCAAGCCTTGCGTCGCCGCCCGCTTGGTCGACTCCGATTGCCGCCGCTGGACTCGCGCGGCCGCTCGAGTCGCCCGCTCCATTGCCGCGCTCGAGTCGCCCGCTCCATTGCCGCGCTCGACTCGCCCGCTCCATTGCCGCCGCTCGACTCGCCGTCGCCAGGATAATTTCCCCCAGCCCGGAGAAACCGAGACGACGGGACAGGAGTGAGGTGTGAGCCGACTCCGGCGCGTGGCAGAGATGGTTCCCCCACGAACAGAGGCTGGTTTCGCTGACACATGGGTCCCACTCGAGATAAACTACTCCATGTACGGGTCAAACTTGGTTTGACGGCCATGTCGCCGCAGAGCAATTATTGCTCGAATAGATGCCGCATGTGAGCTATTACGAGCAACGACGTCGCTGCCTGTCCAATTCCTCAAAAAAACGTCGCACCTGAGCTATTTGCCCGCAACAAAATGTAACTGAACTCTTGGAAGCAACAATTCACGACAAGTATATAATGAGTCATTTCAATTGTGCTACAAAAATACAGATCAATGCAAAATGGCACATAGTCAAAAAACTATAATAAATCTAAAAAATGATAGAGTGAGATTTGTACATTTTTTAATGGGCAAGGGAGAGAGTAGTTCGTAGTAACATAAGCATATGCGGAATATTTGATGACACAATATTGGACAGATGGGAACTATTCCAATATGGACAATGATGAGGTGGGTCGTTAAAGAGAAGACAAGTTTCAAGCATGAGACATCAATATATGTACATCTAATTTTTATGGAAAATTTTGCTGTTATCAAAACAACCGAAGAGTATGGGCATCTCAAGTTACGTGGTCCCACTTTGTGAGTATTGACACAATAATGTTTCTTACATTTGTTCAGATGCTTCGCTGGAGCGTGACATACTCTTATGTTGGGTGTGAGGGGTTGGTTGTAGACTTGGGTCGTACCCGACTTCCGTAGGTTGAATTGGTTACAAAATAGACAACACGAGATAAGCAAGAGTGGATGTTGAAGATTAGACAAGACGCATCATTATTTAAATTTAGTTTTGAGTGAATTCACCTTTTACACCTAGTTATGTATTTGTGACACCGGTTACCTGATCTAGTGAAAACTCTTAGAGATTATCCTATTTAAAACTTTGGACTCTCTTTTTCTGATACATGTTCTTTAGAAAAGGTGTGAGGTGATGATCATTCGAGGATATCAGGAGCACAACGATTGAACAGATGGAGAAGAGAAGGTTGGCACTACTAGGAAACATGCTATTTGTGGCGCACTTTTTTGCCTTTCTGTGGCGCATGGTGGGTGCACCACAGTTAGCACGCCACTAAAATATATTTCTGTGGCGCATCCCTTGATGCGCCACAGAAAGCTCAGATTTCTGTGGCGCACTAATCAGGGTGCGCCACCGAAATATTTCAGTGACGCATCCCTCTGGCGTGCGCCACATAAATGGATGCGTCACAGAAAAAAAATAACATGCGCCACAGAATAATTTACAGGTATTCTGGAATTGCTGCTGCCTGCTGTATAAATACAGATATATTACAGGAAATACAAGTATATATACATGATTTATACAGATATAATAGAAATAATAATATATTTGACACGGTATATGAAAACAGACAAATTACTATGTCATCACATTACTTAGAGCCCGAGATACATAAATATAGTGACAAGTGCCAAATTAATTGTACAAAAGTTCATCTCATGTCACATAAGTCATAGTACAAATAAGGCTGAGAAGCCAGATTCAGCGTGGGGCGCAGGAGCCGACGATGATAAGTGGGGCCTAGTGATCCCTTAATGTCTAAGCAATCACTAGGGCCCACGTATCACGCCGGCTCCTGCTGGGGTCGCTGCTGGGGTCTCTTGCAGGGTCGCTAACGGAGAACACGGCTAGCTCCACTGGTAGGATTGAGCCTTCTTCTTGATCGGCTCCGGGAACGGTTTATAGCAGTCTTTCGTCATCCACGTCCTCATGTCATTTTGCCTGTCTAGGCGTTCTTCGATCTCCCACTTAGACAACCCTGGAGATGGATTGGGATATATATTTGGTTAATAATATAAATAGAGTATGATTTATTCATCTAATTAAGTGGATAAGTCTATAATAAATAAAATAAAGAAGCACTTCTATCGAGTGAGGCAAGGCTTTCTTTTATAATACATCCTACCTCTGGCGTTGTGTAAGGACCCCCCTTCTGTCATGACATCTTCCACGATGATTTGCGATAACTGCATCTGGATGCGATGGAAGTCTTCTCTAAGCTCAGCGTCGGTGATTTCCCCACTAAGTTTGGTCCATTCTTGGAGACTAGATGGCCACCTCGTTTTCTCTGCATCCCGGACAAACCCTTTAATGTGATGGAGGACGTAGAAGGCATCCTTCACGCTGCCAGGCGCATGCTTGATGCAATGGAACCCGGTCCCATGCCAGAAAATGTGTTTCTTGTCCTTCGTGAAACGTTCCCCGTTCTTTACTTTGTGGAAGTGGCCTCCCATTTGGGCATAGCCCTCGAGAGCCTCATCCTGAACACCCTTTATTCTGGTGTAGTCTTTAAGACTCCCCGAGTCGAAATAAGTGGCAATGGACCACCTCGGGCTTAGGACGATGAGTACGCAGTACTCGTCACTGCTCAACACAATTGAAACGGAATGTTGGAAAGGATCAACAACGGAAGAAATCTATAATAAAGCATAAGTTACGACGGCGGCGACCGGATGTGTACTTACTCGGAAAAGAAAGGCAGAAGAAGGCTGTTCTTATCCTGATTGTTCAGCATGATTCTCTGGAGGAACTCCGTGGCCATGACCCGTGTCGTTGATCCTTCCACCAGCTGGCTGTCACGCATGTAGTAGGGATCGGGCTTCATGGACGAAGTCGGCCAAGTCCTTTGGCACCTTGACAGTGAACACCGGGTAATTTGGATCCTCTTCTTTAAGAAGGTTGCCCTCTAGCGTCAAGATAGCATTTTATAAAGAGAGCATGCATCCGTCTGCGAGGCGGAGCAGCTCCCGAGACAGGATCGGTTGACCAGCTTCATGAACTCGGGTCACGCCATCCGCACGGGGTGATACCATGTCTTCATACCCCCGGATAGTCGTCTTAGGAGCTGGCTTACTTCTCTTCCTGTGCTTCTTCTTCTTTACCTCTGGGGATGCTGGGGGTGCATGTTCTGTAGCCACATTGATTGAATACTTGTTGGAGCCGAAGCTGATCACTGGGGGAGGCTCTTTTTTCCCTCCCTCAATCCAAACCCTGACACCCTCACAGACGGTAGGAAAGAGCGACGTGAACGTCTTTGTCACTGCCTGTGCGATGACCGTCTGAATCATACTATTTTCCTCTATCGGTTCCTCGCCTCCTGTTCGAGAACCCCCGGCCTCGTTATTGTCAGCCATGTTCGCACCTATAAGAAAAAAAACGTCGAAGTTAGTACACCAAATATAAGAAAAAAAATCACTTAATTAAGTACTAAGATACCCCGGCCCATGCATTTGTCGCAATACCCCATATGTCCAATTTTTAGCAAAATCATGCCAAAATTCACGAAAAATTTCTGCATGACCTTTGCTAAAAAAGGGACATATGGAGTACCCGAATTTGCCGGAACGGAAGTTAATCGACGTTCCGGCAATCTCAAGGCCCTCTCGGGGTACCTGCAAGCATTTCAAAAAAAATCCACATCTCCGGCCGGCATCTCCACGACACGATGGTCGGAGCACAAACAACCACATGAAAGTCAATATAAGTGGACAAGTCAACCATGTGATGCATGAAAATAAAACATTAGTTTTAACCAAGTACAGTGGAAACATCAGTCTACATAGATAAGTGGACAAGTCAACATAAAACATAGTACGGAAAGAAGTGGACAAGTCGCTCTATGGGTCGTCGTCCCTAGGCCTATCCAGCTGAGCCCAGAACATCGGATCTGCGGGGTCATCAGTGTCCTCGCTCCCCCACGGCTGACCCGAAAGAGTGCGGAACGGAGGTACGTCGTCCCGCCTATTCACCTCGACCCAGTGCCTAGGGTCGGTGTGGTGATAAGCATCGGGGTTCGGCGGCCCGAACATCCGCTGTAGCTGCTGCTCCGACTCCTGCCACTCCTGGTGCCGCTGCTGCTGCCGCTCCTCCGACGACTGCTGCCGCTCCTGCTGCCGCTTCTGCCGCCGCTGCTCAGAGTCGGAATCCCAGTCCTCCTCCTGCTGCTCCTCCTCCTCCTCCCAGATCCCAAGAGAAGTGATGTCGTCGTCAGTAGGACCGGCGCCGTGGGAAGGACCGGTGCCGTACGAAGGACCAGCACCGTCAAAAGGACTAGCGCCGAACTGCTGGTAGGACATCAAGTTTGGCTCGTTCTGCAGGAGATGCCTCACATACGGGTCGTCCTGGGGGCGTGCGTTGCGACGTGCGATCTGCGCCTCAGCCAACCTGTGCTCCTTCTCCTTGGCCATTTCCACCTGTCTGATCCCAGCCGGTATGTACTCATTCACACGGTGGCGATCCGCTGGGTAGTTCAGATCCTTATCTTTCTTCTTATCACCGTACTCGTGTACGGCGAAATAATCATAGGCGCGCGCCGCCTCCTCCGCACGGCGAAATAATCATAGGCGTGCGCCGCCTCCTCCGCTGTATTAAACTGCCCAGCCCAGTGCTTCCTCTTGTTGATATGGATCTGACATCCATACACGTGCCGACCAAGCTTCTTCCTATAGTACGCCCTCACACCCTTAAACCCGGCCATTCCGTGAAACTAAAACATATTAAAAATAAATTCATTAGAATAAAAAAACTACACAACTATATACTACAAACTACACAATGTGGAAATTACACAATATAAACCAACAATGAACAGAACTAAAATTATTTTTAGCAAAGTCATGCCAAAATTATATTCATGCATGTAGGGACATTGATCAAATATGCAAAAGTATAACTAATACATCTCGATCCCATGAATAATTTGGTCCATTTTTATTTAACCCTAATACATCATGAATAATATCACTAATACATCTCCTCTCCCATGCATGAACCTCTCAAACTAATTTCGACCGGGTCCTGAGCCGCGGGGTGCTTAGCCGCGGGCGCTGCGCATCCAAAGATAAGGAACCCTCACAGGGTCATATCTCACGTGAGGAGGAACCCTCTGAAGAAACGACCATGTATTGTTGTACTTCCTATCCAACAAATACATGTAGCGACGGACGTGCTCGTCCTCCTCCCTGATACCGCGACGTACCACCTCCTCGGGGGCCGGCTCCCTCTGCACCGAGCGTGGCCCACGCGACTGCCACCAAAGAAGATCCGGGTCGACGACGTCACCCGGATTCCTCACCAAGATACGCGTCCCGGAAGGTAGCACCTCCCAGTGCCAGCCCGGCGGAGTCCAGTCGCGGACATCGCCCCTCTGGTCCAACAGTGACATCGTCGCCGAGAACAATAAACTAAAAACACAATTTTTAAGTAGCAAGCAAATTTAAATAAGGAACCCTCACAACTAAAATTATCTATAATCTAAGCTACACAACTATATACTACAAACTAGACAACTAAATTATCAATTATCAAATTATGAGGGAGTCTTCTTCATATGTCCTATTTTTAGCAAAGTCATGCCAAAATTCACGAAAAATTTCGGCATGACCTTTGCTAAAAAAGGGACATATGGAGTACCCGAATTTGCCGGAACGGAAGTTAATCGATGTTCCGGCAATCTCAAGGGCCTCTCGGGGTACCTGCAAACATTTCACAAATAAGGTTGGCCGGTATCGCCGGCCGGCCAACAACATTACAGCAACACATCCACATCTCCGGCCGGCATCTCCGGCCGGCAACAAACACAATACCACATCTCACATACACGACAAACACAATACCACATCCACATCTCACACACATACACAGCATCACCACATCCACATCTCACCCGAAAGAACGTGGAGGTTCTTCTAAATTTCCTGCATACGGCAAAATAATGCATTAGTTAATTAAAAATGCCATCTAATATTGGTTCACTAACTAATATGAGCATATGAAGGTTTAAATCGACAAATACTACTCTGCTGTTTCCAGTTTTCAGAATATAGAGTAGCTACATTCGGAGACGCATGGAAGCAAGAATGCTCATGGGAATTAATCGAATCCTTTTGTATTAGAACATATGCATCACATACAAGCTAGGAAAGAACAAATCATCTATTTAGATGAAGGGTAACATCTCCTAAAACGCTATTCTTTACTGTAATTTTTTTGGACAGCTGCAAAGAAACAGCCACATCAGGAGCTTCACAACTCCGATTAAGACGTTTGACCACTCAAAATGATCGTGCGAACAAGGGTTACAAATCAATCTGACTATTTCCCCTCTGATTTGGCCATCTAGGGGAGGCAGCATTTTGTCGAACACATCGCGAGCAGGCGAGGGGAGGCAGGGGAGGGCCGCGGGTTCCTGCCCCCTGCTCGCCGGTCGAGATCGGCTCGAGATCGAGAAGGACGCGCGCAGGCCGCGAGGGCGGGCAGCAGGGCCGGGTTGGCGCGGAGAGCGCGCCCGGCGACGTGGTGAACGGAACGCGCGCGAGGGGCGGTTGGGGCGAGGACAGGCACGGGTGGGGAGAGGAGGAGGAGGAGGAGAAGATTACCGACGAGGGGGGAAAGGATCCGGCGAGTTGGGGCGGCCGGCGGCGGCGAGTCGAAGTACGGCGGCCGGCGGCGGTCGAGAGCGTGTGGTGGTTGCGCGAGTGGTGGCGTCGAAGAGATGCACGGCGAGGGGAAAGCTGGAGGACGATGCGCGAGTGTGGTGGCGCTTAAACGGCTAAGTGCCCAAATTCTGTGGCGCATCAGACCTGGTGCGCCACAGAAACCAACATTTCTGTGGCGCACCCAGTCCCATGCGCCACAGAAAGTTCATCCACATAACCATATCCAGAAAATTCTGTGGCGCATGGGCTCGGATACGCCACAGAAATGCATGTTTCTGTGGCGCATCCAATCCCATGCACCACAGAAATGGGTGGTGGGACCCACGATATTTCTGTGGCGCATGGCATATTCGGTGGCGCACGGCCATCTCATGCGCCACAGCTATCTGTGGCGCACCGCTGGGGATGCGCCACTAATAAACTTCTGTGGCGCACCGCAAAAAGGTGCGCCACAGAATGATGATCCACCTATAGCTAGTTTCCTAGTAGTGTGGTCATGGAAAAGAATATACAAGAACTCAAAGTTTTACAACTTCTAACTATTAATATATGTGGTGAGCAACCTATATTTTTTTTCCGTCAAAAAAAATATGTGGTGAGCAACCTAATTTTTTATATTTAGATTGATCATGTAAAAATTGTTTCATTCACCATATTTAACACCAACATTTATAAGTTTATGAAAGCGCGTCCAAATGAATATATTGTGAAAACCATGTAAAAAATTACAATACATATGAAATCTAGCCGAACAAATGCGCAGGTCGCCCGGTCACCTAGCTTGCTAGTTACCTACGCTGATATGATCACAATACTCCCCGTTCCGCCCAAAAAACAAAGATGGACATAATTCAAGGTTGGTTAACAAAAGCATTTGCATGATATGATCAAAGTCCAACAAGCTGGTACGGCATTTAAGCACTATCAGCCATACTACCAATCATATCCGGAACAGTACTAGATTCTTATTCCGGCCTTGATCGGCTGCAAACACGCGGCCAATTACAAATTTGCAAATGCAATCCAGACCCTGAATATCTGTGTTGTCTGGCTTTTCGTGAGGATGGCATGAGCTACCAACCGGGGATTGATCTCTCTCTCCTAGTGCGCTTTGGCGCCAAAGCAGAAAACAACCAGGGTTTAATATTTCGTTTGTGTAATATTTTTCGCACCTCCCAGAGATTCGCGAATTTCGAGAAAATAATGAAATTTCGAAGAAATATTTCAAAAATTTCGGCCAGATTTATAGTCTGGCGTTCAAATTAAATTCAAAAAATAAAAGTGGGGCAACTGGAATCGAACCCAGTACCTTCCTAAGATCTGCCTAGATCCTAAACCGGTACACTAAAGGCAACTTCTTGTCTGGATTACGCTCTAGTTCTTCTTGAAGTGTAATCTCTCTGGTTTATTCAAATTTAAACAAAAATTCCAACCGACATTATATTTTCTCGCCCCTTAAAGAAAACCGTTGATTTCGCGAATTTCGCTCGAAATTTCGACGAGAATTTTTCCCCTGAAAACAACTCCGCCGCCGTTTCTACCCACACACGCCCTTAAAAGTTTCCAAAGCCTCGCCCCAAGTTGCGCGCTACGCTACAAGCTCTCAGGCGCAAAGATTGCTCTGTGGTGAACCCGACGCATGCGATCTTTCTGCAAACAGTGAATCCATCGTTGTCCCTCGCTAAAAATCTAATACTGTTCTGGTACTAGACTCGATGGCGAGGCTGTTATAGGGGAGAGAGCAGATGTGGAGCACGGCAGCTGCAACAACTGGTTTGTCCTTGAACATCGTGAGGACAAGAGGCTTCTGAAAAGGATGGCTCACATCGATCTCGGGCATATATGGTACGAACCACAGTTGCTAGACACTCCAGAAACCACCGTTACGCGGCTATTCTCCAGCTGATCGAAAAGGTGACCTGACGTACTGATGGGGTACCATTGACAGCAAGCTGGAGAAATAAGTTCAGTTGACGCCCAAACATGTGCAACCGTCTTGTCAGAGAGGGCTAGCTTGGTGCTGATCGAAGTACTCACAAGTTAATTCTTCGTTAAAATACCGACTGTTAGTAAGTCAAGCAAAATCTCTCGCTATCTGAATTTCGTTTTCAATAGCTGCAGCGCACACACATGTACATCTATCTTGTGTGTTCCCTGTCCCCTGATTGTTCAGTGCACTTGTTTCACTGCTAGGAAGTCAAGCAAGCACGTCCCTCATTCTCTGAATTTCGTTTCAATATATTGCTGTATCACACACATGTACCTGTTGCCCTGCGTCTCCTGTCAGTAGCGCCAGCCACCGTATGATCTCAGATGCATGTCCCTGTCACATGAGCTCACCTGGAGAAATGCTCTCCCCCGTAGCCAAAGATGCTCTCTTGGGCGTATCCCAGCAGCAAGTATCCACACATTTGGGTACTTGGTACCAGATGCATGCCCCCAGAGAAATAGGATGGGTGCACAAGTAGTATTTAAGTGACTGTGTTCTATTAATGTAGCATTACTAAGTATGGAGTGTGAACATCATGTAGCTAGTAGCCTTGATGTGACGTGTTGATTGTCAATTTAGCAGCCAGATCATGGTTTTCCTTTTTTTTTTAAGGTAATAAGATCATGGTCACCATATGACATATGTGGTGAGCAACCTAAACAAAGCAATATTTCAAAATAAGATCATGGTTGTCGAAAACGTCGTAGGAACAGCCTTATCCATTTCGCTAGTTGTGCAAGGCCGGGTTGAATTAGTGCACCGAAATCTAACCTCAAGTTGTTAGAGAAATATGGATAGATACATTATATTTCGATATTCTCCCTCAAGTCTTGATTTTTAGGCGCCTATGCATGACGTTAGCTCGAAGGAAGATGTAGTTCATTAAAAAAAATGCGGATTGGAAGGTTAGACGGCCCTCCAATCAACTTTGATAGAAGAAATTTCGGCGAGTACACACGAGGGAGCGGGCGCTGGCACTCGAACTTGAGACCTCGCGGGCAGGGAGGTATCAACCCCTACTAGCCATCCGGGCTATGCCTCGGTTCTCGATGTAGTTCATTTTTTTTCAATAAAAACCACTAAACCAGGTGACAACCTCGACGTATCATAGTTTTCAACTCATGAAAGCATACTGGGGTACAGTCACTAACTAGTTCTTCCAGAAGCTCAAGCTAGTAGATAAAGGTGGATAAAACGATCGGTCTAGTCACACGAGTGTGATTATAAATGTGATCAGTGTAGGGCAGGTATTCGCGGCAACATATAGAAAGAAAATAAAACATTATGTGACTGTGTGTGATAGAGATAGCTCTATTCAGGGAGGCAGGACTGTGATATGCATCACAAGTTGGCAACGGTTTGAAAAGGATTACCTACCAACTCCGTCCGCATCATGTCAGCTAGAGTTATTTCCTCGATATCTAAGATAAGTGATAAGTGAGTGCTAATATTACTTTTGCAAAAAACCCCAAAAGAGTTCGGATAGGCTTTCCCCTCTCTCTACAGTATCCGAGAGAGGCGACTAGGGCGAAGAGAGTTTTCCCCCTTCCTCCCGCCGGAGCCGGAGCAGATCCTCGCCGCCTCTCGTCGCTGCGGCGGCGGGGGGTGGTGGGGGTCGCGTTCCCGGTCTCCCGGCGTGTAGATAGGGTAGAAGTAGGTCTCCTCGGTGGTGATTTTGGGAGGAAATCAGCGCCGATAGGAGCAAATAACTACGGTTCCCTTCCTCTTCCTCGTCGGCGACGGCGAGTGGGGGCCGTGCTCGTCCCACCGGACCTCGGATCCGGTGGTTTTGGTTCTCCTCGTTCTTCGGATCGATGGAGACTTTGCTACCCCCGGGCGGACGGCGGGGCGACGCCGTCGCTCGTCCTCTGTGGGGTCCCAGTTCCTTCGCCCCGGCGTTGTCGCGGCTCCGTCTTCCCCGGCGGCTGCTGTGGGGTGTAGGTGGGAGTTGGTGCTCCGGGCTTGGTCGAAGACGTGAAGACGGCGGCCGGCGTGTGGAGCTTTTGTCCCCTGTTCCTTTCTTCACCGCGGTAGGGTGGGCTCTGGCCCTGCTGTGCAGGATCTGGGGGTGGTGCGGCCGTCCTGGCCGTCTGTACAGGAGCTTCATTCTGGGATCTTCGAGGTGGCTGCTGGTTTTTGGTGCGGCGTTCAGGCCTCTTCTGCCGGCCTTGGTGGCGTGGGGAGGAGTGCTTCTAGCGACGTGCTCTGCTTCGACATGGTTTGGTCTTCTTCCTTCTCTGGCCGGCCGAGGTGGCGAGGGTAGAAGGTGTGATCAGGACGTGCAAGTGGCAGCGACTCCGGCGAGCTGTGGTCGTGCTCAGAGCAGGGTTGGATGGAAGAAGGGTGGTTGCGGGGAGGAGGCGCCATGGCCGTGCGCGTTCAGCGTTCTTCAGTTCCGTTGCTTGCGGCGGACGGCCCATGCGGTCTTCTACATGAGTGGGGTGCTCCCCTTCCCGAGGTTGGCGGCGGCCTGGTGTCTCCTTCTCCGGCGGTGCTCGGCGGTGGAGTTCTTCAGGCGACGCGGAGGTTCAGCGGCGTCCTCTGGAGCTGCTGTTGCGCTGGGCTTCGACGGCTTGTACTACTGCGTATTTCTGTTCTTTCTTTGTATTCTCTGTTGAATACGCAGTGTAGATCCTTTCAAAAAAAAAATTATTACTTTTGCAAGTGCATATGGATGGTGATAGAGAGATCTTGCGTCACTGCTAGCTTAGTTGGCCCGGTTCTATCGAAAAAAGGAGGATGGTAATTTTACCTTGCAGGTTTGCACACTACACAATATTTCAACTTGAGTTGCTTGAAACACTGTATTACTTCGTGTGTGATAGAGTTTTTCGTAGCAGAGACAAAAACTTTATGTATCTTATTCATTCAGAAGAAATTTAAAAATTACACAATAGCTAAGCGTCTCGAATAGAGCCAAACCCCAAAATCGCCGTGTGTGTCACATATCAAATCAAATCACAGGCATGATACAGATGCTCTGAAGTTGGGAAGAAAACAAAGGAAACCAGCACTGGGGATGGATGCCTGATTATCAGCAGATTCTGCGTTTTCAAAGATCTGGATAGCACATGTAGTGTACTTGGCCGGTGCACTGAATCATGGGGTGCCCGTACTGGCCGTACCGGCCAACTTGGTACGAGGGTGTTGCACGGTTGCATAGAACATCAGTATCATTGGCCACCACTGCATAAGGAAGAAAGGACCGATGGCGAACTGCTGATGTTCCTCCACTAGTCGCTTGGATTTTCAGGACAAAGAATCCGAAATGGCCTCATAAGTTATAAGACAGATCGATAGCACCGATACTATATGGCCTTTTTATATTTGATGACTAAGATTTTTTTAATGTCCCAATCAAAGCTTGCTGAGCAACCAGATCAGTCTTGGGGTTTACTTTTTTTGCTTTTACCCCAGGTCTAAATTTGTATTTGGTTTGCCTATGTGTGATAGAGATCCAGCGCCTCACCCGTCAACCGCTGTTAAATTCCAGTCGACTAATGCCTAAATTTTGTTTGAGCAGCTGGCAGGAGCACTGAATTTCGATTAAGGGGAGAGATTTACGGTGAGCGTTTTGACATTTCTAAAAACACCCAAAAAGGCTTTCCGCCAAACGGACAATTGCGGCGCGCGGAATAATCTCAAATGAAGTTCTACAAATCGGATGCCCGCAAGGACCAACCCAGCTACCTCAACATATGTTTGTTGGATTCGGATGAAATCACGGTGGGTGCAAGGTGAGAGTGTCCTCCCACCAAAAATTAACACTCTAGGTACCATGAAAGGATCCACATTGGATCACCCTCTCTGTTGGATTTTGGCCTAAAATAGCCTGGCCCATTTTTCTATTTACATAATTCCTGAAATTTTTATAGTCCCATGTGGCCCATTCATACATGGCAAAAGGTGGGACAAAAGTTTAGTCCCATATTGTTAGTTTGGAACACCACAACACATCCACAACTCATATGCATGCCTCGTGGTTCTCGAGCACTATGCCACCGATTAGTTCCGCGGCGTGCACCGCATGCCTCTTGTACTGGAGAGACGCGATAAGGTTTTTGAGGAGTATAATCACACGATTATTGGCTTCTTCTCAACACGGACGCCGACGACTTCTTCCTCGACGTCGACGACCTCTTCGGCAACATGTCTTCATCAGCCAACGCGAACGGGTCTTCCTCCAATACCATATATGTGATCTTATCAGCCAACGCGAACGGGTCTTCCTCCAATGCCCCGTATGTGATCTTATTCTGCCTATTCAAGATCATGCTTCAAACAATATTTCTAGAGTTTTGTGTAGAATCGCTTTATGCGTACTCTCTCTCTCTCTTTGTTAGATTGGATGACTAGTTTTATTCTTATTTTTCTAGCCATTTTATCTACGGTTGTGAAAAATTGCTCACACTCCATCGTGCGTGTGCCTTTAGGTTCACTCATTTCTGGGCGTCCTTCCAGGTACCATGAACTGATGAACACTCAGCCCCACAAAAAAACAAGGTACCACGAACACTTGCTAGTTGCTACAGCCTAGAGCATGAAGCCAGCCAAAATAGCCATCAGATGAGGATTCTCTGTCATACACTTAAACCTGCAAGGGGATCCGGCCACTCGGACGGACGCCGTGCACGGTGACTTGTCGGCTATCTCGCATTGTCGTCTTCTCTCCTTCTTCCGGCCGGCGTCCTACTCGTAACCTCCGAGCTGACCTCGAAATGTGTACCCTTTCCTAATACGTTGTACTTTTCCTAGTGTAGTTCCTAGGAGTAGCATAGTGCTTGCATTCAGCGTCACTTGCAAGTTGCAGCAAACCTTTTCCGTTGATGCGAGCGAGCGACATGGCCGGCCGTCGGCTAGCTTTTGGCCCACGGAACCATAATAATAGTGCTGTGACAAAACATGGTTTCTCTCTTCTGTTTTCTTTGACAAACCTTAACCCTTTGTTCGAATTTGAAGCAGGACACACAAAGTTCAGCCAAACAGTAAGTTCCTTTTGGTCTGCGAAGTATATGAAAGATCAGCGCCATGGTTCGTGGCGCCCACGGTTGTATGGCTGGGGTTGGACAAAGGGCTAGATTGTGGTCAAGTTTGGACAAAGTCTCTGATCTATCAGAGAACACCTACAAATAAGTGTTTATTTACTAATAACGGAATATATGAACACTCGACTGAAAATGCTTATATTTTTCTGAAAAAAGGTGAAATGATGAATCAAGTGGCGTTTTTTATTCAACCAATGACAAGGAAAAGTTCGAACACGATCCCGACAAATGGAAGCTACGCTACACCCTGTCGCAGCAAGGTCCGCTTCATCGTACCATCTGATTGATGGATGCGCGTTGCTCGCCACATGCCATGCCCGCCGCAGCCAAGTGCACATCGAACATCCATCCATCGTCCTTGTGAGTGGCTTTACTGCACGTCTCAATCTCCTTTCTTTCCTGAGAAAAGATGTTCATGTGGTTCTCCGGACTGCAAAAATAAAAGAAGGGGAAACCGCAAACTGTGGTTTGGTTTCCAGGCGAGTTTGTTTTAACGGTTTTGGTTACATATTTACTGAACTTGGTCAAACAGCCAAGGGAGTTGCTTGGTTCAAATCTTAGGGACTACACCAAGCGTTGTTCAGATCTTAGGGGTTGCTTGGTTCCCGGCCACAACTCGGCATGCCTAACCTTAGAGCAACTCCACCGGCACCCTCAAAGGACCCCCTAAAGTTTCAATGGGGACCGGACACAAAAAATGCTCCCTGCGGCACCCTCGAAAGGTTGTCCGCACCAAAAAAATATGTCCGGCACCCCCAAGGACACTCTATACTTGGGGGGTCTTGCGGGGTGTCGGACATGCATCCGGACACAGATGCACGCGGCTTGTTCCACCTGTACTGACTCAGTCCAACTCTCTCTCTCTCTCTCTCTCTCATTTTCGACCCCGACATGCTCTCCATCCACACCCGCGCCGCTCAGCTCCGGGCGCTCCCCACCCCACTACCTCTGCCACCCCACTATATTTGCCCCTTCTCCGGCTTCCCCCAGCTCCTCCGCCCCTCCTCCGGCTTCCCCCAGCTCCTCTCGCCCCCGCATGCGGCAGCCACCAGCAGGCTCGAGTTCCAAGCGCTAGGGGGCCACCGCGCCAGTCACCAGCAGGCTTGAGTTCCAGGCGCTAGGGGGCCACCGCATTAGCCACCACCAGGCCCGAGTTCGCCATCGGCCAGGCGCCACATGCGCCGGCACCGCATTAAGCCTTCCTCTTCGCCGGTTGCGACACGCGCATGCACGGGACTGAATCCCGCCACACGCGGGTCTGGATCTGCGAGGACTACGAGCACGCACCGGTCATCGACTCATCGTGACCTGCAAGGTCGACGCCGCCACGCTTTGCGTGTCCTGCGACACCGACATCCATGCCGCCAAACCGCTGGCGCGCCACCACGTGCACGTCCCCGTCGCGCCCTTCTTCGGCGCGCTCGCAGACGCACCCAAGCCCTTCGCGGCATCTGGGGCCCAGCAGGCACGACGGTCCTGGAGACGACGAGCCACTGCGCGACGTAGCCGAGGAAGCCCTCGAGGGAGTCAACGGCGAGGAGAAGCTAGGTGGGGACGCGGTCAGAGACGAGGCAGGCCAGTAGGCCGAACGCCTTGCCGACATCCTTGGCGACCGAGAGGCCGTTGAGCTGCAGTTGGGTGAGGCCCATGAGGGTCTTGATGGAGTCGGAGTGGTTGGAGAAGGTGTAGTTGTTCCCCGAGATGCACTGCACCCACACCACTGCCACGAGACCGAGCCACCGCCCACACACCGTCCCCGACATCGCGTCCAGCGCCGGCAACACCATCGTTGACGAGTGCAGA
This sequence comes from Poa pratensis, assembly GCA_947311845.1. Lineage (NCBI taxonomy): Eukaryota > Viridiplantae > Streptophyta > Magnoliopsida > Poales > Poaceae > Poa > Poa pratensis. Next base: position 8,443,117 of record CAMZMU010000083.1, read on the forward strand.
GACGCGCCCGCGCGTCAAGGGCCGGTTCGCCAAGCGCACAAGCACGTCGGGGCTCACGGTGTCCACGTCATCGCTCGTCTCCGGCAGCAGCAACTCATAGGCCCACAAGGTGTTTAGGCTAGTGTTTGAGGGGTGCCACTGGAGAGATTTCTCGCATTTCGTCCGGATGTGTGTCCGGCACCCCCCAAAGAAGACACAATTGGGGGGTGCCAGACAATATTTGGGGGGTCACAGGTGGAGGTGCTCTTAGGCAACCACAATTTCTTAGGTACGGGTTTGGGAATTTTTATTATAGTTGTGGCTTGCCAAACTTTACTATCCAATCTTTGCCACACGTATGGCTTCCATTTTATTACCCAGACATTGCATTATTGCATACGGTTAGGTGTGGCGAAGTTAGCTTCGGCCAAACATGACCTTGGTGCCTTACCTTCAACGAGAATGCGACCTTGGTGAAAGTTTGTTGGTATAACCGTAGATTACAAGTGTGCCACTTGGCCCCATGCTACAGCTAACTAACTACAAAAGCTACCCATCAGCTGGTATGAAATGAACCCTCCAGCTTACAGGACTATCCTACACCCAGGCGTGTACAGTACAAAATACCTAATAAACAGAAGACAAGACTTCTCCAAGCATGAACTTCCAGGTCCTCGCATTTTGACATTGTACTACAAAAAGATACACCTTTGTGCTGGTTATTACTTCATACCTTCAGCATGGATGATGCTGCCATCCCTGAAAAATATGTTCTTCGCTTCGCCTATAATAGGTTAAACAATGAATAGTAGTGTCGTATTTCGGTGCCTCCGTGGAAGCACGAAACAGTAATGCTTCAGCTTCTTTTTTTCTTATGCGAGGGCGCTCGGCCTCGCGCGCTCTAGATTACAACATTCTCTATAACTACAAGTGGGTTCGTGTGCCGACAACAGCTAGCGTTACGCTTTCAGTGATAGCAGCGAAGATACTTCCAAAAACTCGACTAGGCCGGAGGCCGACCTCCGTTGTAGGTTCCACCACGAGAACCAAGGGGGAAGCAACGCCTGCCGTCGGATCAGATCTTGTCATGGAGGTTAACAACCAGGCATGCGCGTCGTCCAGCAGCCTCCAGACGTCCAGCTGACCGGCCATGCTGTTGCACTCACGCAGTATTTCGTCCATGCTGCTGTACTTCTCGATAATGAGCTTCCTCCGCTGCAGGACACAGGCAGCAATGGCGAAGAGCAGCAGGTCATCGGTCGGTGGAGCGTGCAGCCTTATTCTTCCCCAGGTGGACCTCCCGATCCCGGCTCGTATGGCCGCCTGATCTGCCCACATGACCTCCCAAAGGCACACGGTCTGCTCAAAGGTGAGCTCCCTCCTGAAGAGAACCACCACCATTCTGTACACGAAGAAGCAGTCCTCCGCCTGCAGCTTCTGCAGGTGCTTATAGAGGTGCGAGTCCTTGCGCTTGATGATCTGCGAGACAGTCTTCAGCTGCCTCCTTATTCCAACCTCATCAAGCCTGAAGTTATGCCTGGCTTTCCTCATGAAACCAACGAAGCACCAAAATGCTGCACAATCTTCCTCCATCACTGCAATTATTGGTGACAACAGATCACTCATACCTTGGCAGTAACCGATTTCCGGGTCGTAAACCGCGTACGCTTCGAGAAGTCCGACCAACCGAGCAGCATGGTAGATCATATGGGGCTCTAAATGCTCATAATCTTTCAACCCAACAGACGCTGCAGACTGTAACGCTTTCTCTTCAGGGACTTCAGCCTGGTTACGGGAGAATGAAATCCATTCTGTGTTTGCCCGGATAGCATCTAACCTTATTATGCGTTGCCATGTGGCAAAGTCCTCGGAGGTTCTGCTAGACCTAAAAATATCTGCCTTGAATGAAGTACTCCTAGCAAATTTAGGGTCCGGATCACAATTCTCCTCGCCACACACTGATACCCTTCCAGACTCCTCTTCATCGGATGATTCAGAATCAGAAGATTCTGACTCTGCTGTGCATGGATATGCATCAATTAACTGAATTGTGTCTTCTTCCATAGATTCTATAACATCATCGCATGCAGTGATTTCCGGTTGCTCGGCCTCGCCGTGTTCAGGCTTCAGTTCCTCGAGTGACCCACAAGTCTTACCGCCATTGACATCTTCGAAACAAGGTGATTCTGAACCTTCAGCACTACTTCCAAGACCAGAACCCTCAGCACTACTTCCTAGACCAGAACCCTCCTCGTTACCGACTTCATTTATTGATTTCAGCCCACTTCCTTTGTACCCATTCAGAATGTGCTGGCACTGCCGCCTCAGCTTTTCATACTCTTTCCTGGAACAAAAGCTATGTCAATCCAATAATTCTTGACAGAGTAGACAGGATATTAATAACACAATATCATAGTGTTACTTGGTCATTCGCTTTAGGAAGTTATAAATTCACATCACCATCCTAGTGTGAACTAAACAGGAGAGTAAGAGTTAGCAAAATGTTTATGGCTAATGCAGTATCACATCTTTTTAGTACTTTCTGGAATGATAGCGTATTGAGGAATGTTTATGATTATTTATTTAGCTTGAAGTTTATGATTAATTCAAACTAGGCACTCAGCCAAAACAATAAACAAGTGGCCGGTTTAAGGTAGAAACTTATCTTTACAGTAGTGAGCATATTACCTTTTCTTAATCTTGATGGTATTCCGCTCCTCTTCAGAACTATTTAAATCATAGCTGCACACAAAAAACGAAAAGGTAAATCTCTCTGGATTTGAGATGGCAAAGCATATTAAATAATAACATACAAACTAACTTTTAGCACAATCTAAACATAACTTATGGCACCATGCTATGCTGATGAGCAAACTACTACAAGATCGATTATTACGATACTTACTAGACCTGTCCATCCTATATTTTGAGTTCTAGTTAATGATCCATGTTCTAAGAACAAAAAATTCCACCAAAATTTGCATTGATGAAGAGAGTAGTGTTCTTGACAGCAGCAGCTACCATAGACATGCATGACATGCCCAAAATGACATCTACTCAAACTCATGTGTGTATGCGCACATACCATATTATTACTATTATTACTAAAACCTATTTCCTTCCTAAAACATCCGCTAATTATCTCGATTGTGTGAGAGAGTACATTTTAGATTTGGTACTACCGAATTAAAGTATTGGGCCCAAATCAAAATATTACATAAATAGTGTTTTCTTGTATAACAAAACAGAAACTGCATAGATCCATGAGCACAATCTGAAAATGAAAACAATCCCCCCCCCCCCCCCCCCCCCCTCTCTCTCTCTCTCTCTCTCTAAGTAAGCATGTGATCTAATAGAGCTGCCTAGAATTACATTTATTACAAGAAAACTAGATAAGTTTTTAAAATGCCAATTTTACATTTTTACTGGTTCTAGAATAAAGTGCCATGAAAACAAGCACCAGTTTCAAATTTATATTTTTAATTTAAATACTATGACCAATAGGATCACTAGTAAACATTTATCATAAGTCGGTACTGTATCGATATTACACGTCAAAATCATCATGGCAACAGTTTGTCGAGCGAATTACCCTGTGTAGTATCGATACTACACTAGTGAATTATACAATTTACTAAATCTTAAAGGCAAAAATTCAGCTATAAACCAACGCAAACTGATGCAGCACCATCTCATCCAATATTATCCAGAAGATATATCATCCTTTATCCTATCCTTAATTGGCTATATCATTAACCAACAAGGTGCTGTGGGGTATAGCTGTGTGTATATGATGGCTCAAATTTGGTCAAAGATATGCATCTTACAGATTCTACTAAGAATAGAAGAGATCAAGTAACTCACACTCCTAGTAGGAACGGCCAAACTTCAGCCCGAATGCCTGGTTCAATACCCTGGTACAACAAAAAAAGTGTCGATTTTCAGTAGACTGAACTGAGCTGCAAGATGCAGAACATATTTCAGTTGTACTAGATATGCATATATCTCTAACCAACCACACGAGATAGAAGTACAAATGCAGGACATATATGCAAATGAATAACTACACTTACCCCACTACGAACTTTCTTTAGAACCTTCTTTCCTCCATCACGAAGTTTCCCATTGGCCGAAAATTGACTGTCCCACTGTTGACGAGAAAGTACTCTTTTCCTTTTCTTCGAGACCATGGAGATTTAATTCCACCTCTGACAAAAAGAATTGATATGTTGTTAGCAAACAGCTTAAGCAGAGATATTGGTCAGCAAACAAAAATCAACGAACCAACTAACTGGCTACTACAGCGCCATGCTCTAGTCCAATGACATGGCATGCATATTTCGTCTACTGTTCACAGGCAGATAGATGTGACACTTAATAGGGAATGCTTCAATTCCTCATTAATCTTACTTCATGCCTAATTTGAATGCATCACACTGAGTTTAAGCAGCATGCATAAGAAAGAAAGTCATACAAAAGACATTATTGCGAAGAAATTAGAATGATTAGTTTATGAAATCAGCTTCATATGGAATAACCTCCTCACGGTCATTGTTTTCAGAAATTATGTTGTACTATAACTTGCCAACTGTTGGGACAGGCTTATTACTAACTGCATAAATCGATTTATACTGTTTGACCATATTTTAAATCACCAGTAAATAGGCAGATCTTATAATAGTTTCTAACATATACGTTCAAGGTTAAGAATAAACCCGGAGCCAGGACGAGAGAACATCTCAGGTCAGCTTAGATGAAATGACTTCATGAGAAGTCATGATCATTTAGAAGTAGATTTTTACATCACCACGCTGGTGAAAACAAATGAGGTGTTAAGGCAAAAGCCCACCAGACTAGACCAGACCATAACTTACATACTTAAACTGACAAAATAGGCACCTTGCAACTAATTCATTTCACTGCAAACTTGCAATGGCAAGTGACCGAACACAGGATCCATTCACGGTGGCACCCTAATTTAAACACTTAGGACCTACTAATTCAAGATAGCAGCAAGCAAGCAAGCTACTGCCCCTATCAATTCAAACACGAATACCTGAACTAACCCTTTAAGGCCGGCGACCAAGCAATGTGAAATCTGAGCACTAAGGTTATAGCTAGACTAGACCAGAAGCATCTTGCAACTAATCCACTGGTTGCAACGGAAAGTGACCGAGCACACGATCCATTCCCGGAGGCGCACTAAGCCAAGCCGCTCATTCCACCATCTACTCTAATCCAAACTGCAAATTTACAGCTGGGCTAGATCGAATCACATAAAACCCCTAATTGAGCATTTAAGTGGCCTCCAGGACAACAATAGCACCACGGCGAGGTATACCAGAGTCCACAGCACCAGATCAAAAGCTATGTGAAGTTGTGAAGACTAAAATGGTCCCATTTTTACTCCTAAAACAGCCGCCAATCCGGAGAGGGGAAACCCACCGATCCGAGCGCGGCGAGGAGGACGCCGCGGGCGAGGACGAAGACGGGGCCGCCGCCGCCGACGAAGCGGACGCCAAGGCGGCCACAGAGGTCCCGGCCGCCGCCGCCGCCGCCGCCGCCGCTGAGGATGAGGAGTTGGAGGAGGCGGCGGCGACGAGGAGCGAGCGGATGTGGATCCACGAGGAGGAGGGCGGGGAGGAGGCGGCCGTCGGCGACGAGGAGGAGGACGGCGAGGTGGAGGTGCTGGATCGGCGCAGGGCCTTCATGTCCCTGTCTTCTCACCCACCTGCTGCCCACCCCACACCAGACCTATACTGCCCGACGCACTACCAGCACCTCCGCCTCCCCCGCCTCCCTGGCGCCATCCCCGCCGCCCCAGGATCTCGCCGGCGAAGCACGCCGTCGCCACAGAGTTAATCTAGCTTATTACTTTCCTTAACTCTCTCTCTGCCTAAGCTTCTGGCAAATGGACACAGAGCTAGAGAGAGAGGAGCATGTGACGCCAATAAAGCCACACAAAGCGAGAGGAGTGGGTGGGTGCCGTGCGACGTGAAAACGGGTCCGGTCCTGTCTGCCACGCGGGACCCACTCGTCAGTGGGAGCGGAGTAGATGACTAGACCTACCACTAGGACACGTATTGTAGGACACTCAACTGCCCGGCATTCAATTCCTCATCGGTTTCTAGGCATTTGTATTCTAGGTCAACTTTCAAAGATAATTTTTTTTATCAGGCTTCTCCTCCTCTACGACGTTTTAAAATTGGGTTGAAACAAAATTTGTCGGCCGAGATATACTTCTTCCTTGCGGGAGAGGCTGAATTTTGAGTCAACCATTTGGCAAGATCGGAGGAGATCCACACGGTTCTGAATACTACAGTATAATTTTCTTTTCTTTTGGGTTAGACCATGAAGAAGAAGATAGCATGTACCGAACGGCATGGCGATATGGGTAGGGGTTTTGACTCTTGGGCCGACACGTTTAGCTCGTGGAAGGAAGGAAGACGTCGACTTTTTTGGGTCAACGGGCCGATACGTTTTTGCTTCGAAATAAACGGGGAGATTTTTCGTCTTTGTCCTCGTGGACCGATGGAAACTTTGAATCGGTCATGTTCATGTGCGTACATCATTTGAATATTTCTACCGCTCAAGAACCTATGTTGTCAGCTTGCGTAGTTGAGCATAAACTGTGAGAAAAGGTCAACAAGTTATTCTGCTTTTAGCATGCGACTAGGCCTCCAGGTTGATTCTCATTTTATTTTTCAGTTATAACTTATATGTAAATAGAAAAAAAAACTCAGTTGCAACACATGTGCAACTCCAAGATCACCAAAAATCATGACGTAGATCGAATGGCCGAAAGTCTTCACCAAGCTCTAAATTAATTCTCATATAGATAAAAATAGTATGTAAATTGATTTCTTACAAAGAACTTATGATCGATGTTAGCGAGACAACAAAAGTACACCGTAACCTAATCTCAAAAGAAGGTACACCATAAAATTTAAGGTGGGTACTAATTAATAAAGCACTCGGCTATTTTGTCTTCCTCATCTTTATCATGGGAGAGGTTGTATCTAGCAGGGCCTTTATAAGCAACGCAGTCACAGACACTACAAAGTGGAACAAGCGTCTTCACGGATATAAGCATGACTATATAATACTTGAGGATGCAAGTGGGCTAGTTTGGCCCAGTGTCCTTATCATCGGTGAGGTAATAGGACGACTTACAACTTTGCAAGAACATCATGTCCAACAGGGATAAAACCTCTTAATCCTAGGGTCGAATACCAGGCCCTCGAATCGTAAGAGTACGGCTAGATTCGAGCTCGAGGATGGTATAAGGAAGGTAGGGCGGAGACCCTAGTGTTCTTCTCCTTTCCAACTAGCAAATCTACCTGCTGTCAGTCGTTCTCGATTTGTCCGTCGATGAGTTCAAGGGGGGCACATCGAAGCTCAGTTTTTCATTGACACCATGGGACATGTCGACATCAACATCAACACCACGATTTTCATGGTGTTGGCAGTGGCTACCATTGGAAGATCAGAAGTTCTCGATGGCTCAGGTAGAGTTCGAGACATCTAAGTATCGGTGGAGTCGGGGTCTTGGGTGGGATGAAAATATTGCTTCACAGGCTATTGTGCGGACATATATGTGGGATGATGTAACCTTCCAAACCGCATACGTGATACATGTGAGGCTGTCGTGATAGGTAACTTGAAGTAGTGGCCTTGCCAAGCGGGGGCGACAACACTTGGGGACTTCTTTCTTTGTGGTGCTCCTCGAGTATAGAGGCTTTACTTACATGGTGAAAATCTATGTCTAATCTTAATTTGTTGTATTTGTAATGTGATTGCTTCCTTGCTGAAGACATTGTTTAGAGATATTGAACTTTCTCCACAACGATAACCTAAAATTTGTTGCTCGGGTGACGATTGCGCTTGTGCACTGTTTCATTATTGGAGGCGCTGCTTTTTGGAAAACCTCTTTTATAGTCTGAGTGTTGTTTGTGGTGGTGGTTTGGGTCCATTTGCTGCAAGTGATTGATCAATGTGGCTGGGTCTTTTTTTTTCTTTTGTTATATATTCGCTAATTCCTTAAATTATTTTGGTGCAGAGCCTCGGTATAATTGGTATTAATGTATTCCACTTTATCGGAGGAAAAATAATTATCAACATACTGGACATGAAAAATGTTTTTCGATGTCACATGTTCTTAAAAATATGGTTTTTGCTCTATTGTTTTTACATGTATAGGTATATAAATTATACTGAAACCCAAATTTGACATCAATATCCCTCGTTGGCCTAGACGACCACGCATGATCCCTGCCGACAGTGCGGGGCGTGGCTGTGAGTGCCACAAGAGGCTCAACAACGGCGGCGGCGCGGAGCCATCCCCTACCTTATTCCGGCATCGCAAACCGGGGAATCACTCTCAGGGTTGTAGTGTAGCTATGTGGTCGGCTAGGAGATGGGGAAGCAGGAGGTCAGTAGGAGGCGGCCAGAGGGAGTGGGAGGAAAATTTTCCTTGTGCCTAGCGTTAAGCGTAGTTTTAGTATGTATATATATATACTAAACACGTCTAAATACACGTATTTAGACAAATTCATGTCAAGTATTTTGGGACGGATGGAGTAGTATACTGAAAAAATAATTAGTATGGGGGACTTACAGTATCTTCTACAACCTGTTTTCTTCCTATGCTGTAAAATGTTTCTTCAGTTATGCTCCTTTGGGGTATCTGATAGAGTCTCGTTCCACAGGCAAAACAGAAATACTTGGCAGCAAGTCAAGAACCCAACAGCGGCAAGGACACGGTTCCTCATGCAGCGAGCAGCGTGTCCCCCAGAGCAAGACCGATGCTTCCGAATCTCAAGTTTTCTATCAACAAAACCTTTGATTGGCCACAACCACAACGATGAATCAAATGGTGCAGGGGAGCACAACTTCACATGGCGATGCATACACGATAATGATAAGAATAGATTGGTAGATAGATTTGGGAGTGCCCAATATTCTAGGCCATGTAGTCTTTCGGTGCATGCTCGTGTGAAGGAGTCACACACTCACATGATCTGGATGGTTGATGCTCTGCAGAGGAGGGAAGAAAAAACAAGATAATGAGCTGATCATTCTTTACTGGGAGCGGCTGTGCGTGAAGACCACAGCTGAACGCAGGGCAAATGGCAGAATTGGCCGGTGTGGCCGGCAAGCCGCCGGTCACCGGCTACCGCGTGGCAGCGGGCAAGAGGACCGCGCCCGTGGTCCATCACTTCCATCACACATCATTCAATCCTTAATGTATCCGTTAGTTGAACTCCCCGGCATCCATCAACCCTGAATTGTACCCGTTTGGTTGGTCTTGCTAAATCTTGAGCGCCTTCAGTCAAGTTGTGTCTGACAACAGAGTGGCATATGTCGGAAGACAGTGTTAAGGCATACACATTTTTATCCGATGTAACGTCTCGACATAAAAGGGAGGGCCTTTGGAGTTCCTAGCCCTCGCCCTGCGATTGATTTGCGACAGACGGGAGGCGGATACTCGTATGGTGGTGGTAGGTCGAGACGGCGGCCTTGATCTCCCATGCAACAACGGTTGATGGGGCAGGGTGGTGGCACAGTGGGGTTTAGGTGGCGACGTGGAGCTTTGCGGATAGCAAGTTCGTCGACCGGTCTAGTTCAACTTCGGCCGATGCGAAGTTTCGATCTTGGTTGCTGCGTTGGGGCACGGGGCAGCTGCCCTGGATTTGGTGCGACGTCATGGTTTGTGGCCAGTCATCTTGGTAGCAGGGCTACTAAATTAATGGTTGGGTCATGCGGCATTCTGATGTGTGTGCAGTTTTGGTGAGTGGTGTAAATTGGGGCTGTGCCCCCAGAACCAGAGATGTGTGTTTGTTACGTTTGGTAAACTAGCATCTTGTAGACGGCGGGTCTCCTTATTTGTGCATTTTGTCGATCCGATTTTTGTTATAAACAGGTCAATGTATGTATGGTTTTTATCCGGTTTTCCTTATAAGGTGGTCAACTCTAATCTATCTACTCGAGCGGCAAAAATCGACTGCCTTGTCCTTAAAAAAGGGTGTGGCACAATTTTTTTGCTAAGAGCATCTACAACCGGACTCTCAGTTTACTATTTTTAGGCAAGAGCATATAAGTTCGGGAGCATATCTCGCCGGGTGAGATGAAACAAGGGGATGCATCGAATTTCATAAATAAAGGCCCAACCGAAGATCACATGTTAAGCACCAGATATAGGTGATGTCATGAACATACCCAAGGCACCTCGCTTATCAGCGACATGTCTGCGAATTTTCCCGAACCCACCCTCACCCCAAGTCTCTCCCCATGAGTTCTTGAAGCGCCGGTACTCGACACCGTTGGCTGTTGTGCCATAACCGACAATCAAGACAGTGTGCCAGCGGACTGCATTGCCATCAGGCAAGGCTTCATAGTCCATGATACCTCCATTATAACTCTTCAGATCTTCTGAAGACTGCAAACAAACAATCAAGGGTTGCTTCGCTATGGCCTCCTCAAGAGCATCCTCGTTAGGGTCGACAAACTTAAACTCTGATATCATGGCTGCTGCAGTTTTGTTCAATATGCAACCACCAGTACTATTCCGGGCTATGTACGGGTAGGAGGATTCTGTTGATATTCCGTTTTTCATTATATAGTTCAAAGCAAGCGTACATTTACCTCCCTCACAACCACGGTTCGCTGTGTCACAGTCGATGAGTTCTTGAACCGACAATGCGTTTGACTGCTTTGTATTTAGGTAGTGCAATGCCTCGACGGAAGCTACAGCAGCCATGGCCCAACAACTGCCTGTAACAGATGCAATCATTAGAAGGGAACACAAACATAGTTTGTGGTGACCCGTAGTACATATAAAGGGACACATAAAAAAAAAATGAAAAACACAAGCTAGTAGGAGGGGCCCTTTCCCTCTATAAAAACAAGCTAGTAGGAGGGGCCCTTTCCCTCTAAAAAAAACAAGCTAGTAGGAGAGAATAAGCCCAATACAATTACCACATTCGTTTTGCTTCCTCACAACCGGCGAAACAACACCGGCTTCAACCCAGTCAATCTCTGACGGGCGGAGGTTCTTGCTCGTATACCCAAGTCCCACACCAACGGTGGCCAATAAAACCATTGCTATAGCTTGTGATTTATAGTTCCTGTACCAGGTTTGAGAAATTCAATCTCAGTAACGGCAAATCTTAGGCATATTGTACGCCAAAAGAGGTGGAAAAAAAGGGGTTTACTATTGTTAGTTGGCTGAGAAAGAACTTTCTAAGTTATGCAAAGAACTATTGAAAAAGGCATTGAACTGCATCTCCTCCTCCTCCTCCCGGGTCGCTCCTGCCCGAGCGACTCCGGAGGATCTAGATCCATCCCGCCGGGCCTCCCCCCGCCGTCATCTCCTCCTGGCCGTCGCCGTCGCCGGCGGTGGCGGCGGTGGCGGCGCCCTTCTCGTCTTGGACAGAGGGATGGGGAGGGCATCGTGGCGTCGCTGCATGGGCGATGGTGGGGCGGCGACCGTGGTGCCGGGAGGCGCGGTCTCTTCTGGTCGGGGCTTGAGGCCGGAGCGCCGAGGTGGTGGCGGGCGGTGGACAGCTGCGAGGCCTCCGACGGTGCAGGTGGTGGATCCGATCTGGGCCTTAGGGCCAGATCAGGACCGGCCGGGACTGCTCTGATCATCTCCCCTCGGTTCTCCTCGGTTGCTCTGACCGGCGGCGTGGGGGCTGGCTGGTTTTGCTGAATAATGGCGGCGGTCCTAGGGTTTCTCTTTCGCCAAGATAAGGATCTGCTTACCACTTGTTGCTTCGATTTGGCCAGATTGTCGATCTGGCTACCGTGGCGTGTTCCGGAAGACTCCGCCGGCGAACTCCACTGGGCGATTCATGCCTGGAGATTGCTGGATCGGGTGAGATTCGGTCGTGCGCACCCATGTCAGAGTGAGCGCTTCGAAGCTCTGTTGGCTGTTAATATCATGGGACATGTTCTCGTTCCATGGTGCTGGCGGAGAAGGTCATGTAAGTCGAGATCTGATGACTAGCAATGGTGGGTCGAATCTTTCTGGCGAGGAGGAATTGGCTTGGTGTTTTGGGACTTGGAGCAGCGGCATGTAAGTGGGGGCGACAACATACGTGAAGTCCAAAGTCCTACCTTTCAGGGTGAAAATCCAAGGTCTGGACTTAATTGGTTGTGCCTGACAGTGGTCTTGCTGAAGACATTGTTTTGAGAGCGAGGATTATCTTCAGGGTGAAAACCCAAGGTCTGTCCTTAATTGGTTGTGCCTGGCACTTCTCTTCTTGAAGGCGTTGCTTTTGAAGAATTGGACATCAGGTGTTGTTTTGGTGGTGGTTGTGCGGCTGTTGCAAGGACTGTAACTATTTAGCGGGACTTTTCTTTTTATTTCTTCTTCTTATTGTTTTTTGGCTGTGTGCATCCGTAATGGCTTCGGTTATTGCGTTGTTGCAGAGGCTGGGTGCATGTTGTATCTTCTCGATATCAATAAACACTCTTTATCTAAAAAAAATGCAAAGAACTATTTGATCTAAATGATTGAGATTCCGGTAACTACAAATGGTTAAGGAGGTCATCATCGACGACTATATAAATGTCGACGGATAAATAACTATTTCTACATCGACTGAGAAATAGTCAGATAGTACAATAAATTACAGTTGAGTAAACGATTGCATAAGTAGAGCCAACCTCAGCAAGCGTTCACTTCATCAGGTAATCATAGAAACGAAATACGAATCGTTACCAATTTATCTCTGCAGTTTAAATATGCTTTATGTTGTTGACTTGTGGACTAATATTGAAGTGCCGGAAGGTTACCTGCGAAAGGAGCCGAAGTTGCGGCCAGCAGCGGTAGCTGCAGCAGCCCCAGCATTGCTTCGAGCCTGCAACTTCAAGGCCGAAAAATTCAGTTTCAACACCGACCACAGTACCACACACACGCACATCGACAGCGAGGGAGACGAAAAGAGTAGATGTTGGCTTCGATGGGCGTACATGTCGGTGTAGCAGCCTAGCTCCGGCCTGCTTTGCTTGGACTGCGATCCGGCTGCTGCGGTCTGACCGCAGAACCGGCGGAGCAGCATCCTCTCCACGACACCAAACGCAGGACGAAACATGACGCCTGACTGCACCCGGACTCCATTGGTGTCTCGACATCCGATGTATTGTACATAGAGGAGTTGGTGGTGAAGTAGGATCGGGCCAGCGGAATTGGAGTCGGCGACAGCACTCACCGGAACTGGAATGGAAATTGACAGATAAATGGTGAATAAATTCACGGATAAAATGGTTTCAGTACTCATCAGGTTCTACGATCAAGACAGTACTCACAAGTCACAACAGAGTACAAGTTTCATCAGATTTTACTCCCAGACTGTAACTAATTTTCTACATATTTATAAACCAAGCAAGTGTGGTGATTTACACGTGCTTGGTTCATAATGCTTATTACCGCGATACAGCTTAAGCAGCAGAGTGAGTATAAATGTTTTGACAAACATATTGTTACCAATCAACAAACGTAAGAGGATGTGGTGATTTACACTTGCTTGGTTTATAATTCTAATTACCGCGACACAGCTTAAGCAACAGAGTGAGTATAAATGTTTTGACAAATAGATTGTTACCAATCAAAAGTGCATGAACATCATTTACCCATCTCCGAGAGTTGTAACCGTTGAATATTGATACATGCTACCCTCCCGAATTTATGTAATAAAAGGCTGTGTGCATCACTTTGATTCAGAGGCCGGGGTTCTCCCCATTTCTAAAAAAGCCAATCTCCCAGACAACCCCCACCATCCTCTGCATGCAGCAATTAACAAACGTAGGGAGATGTGGAAACTACACAATGAAGCAAAACATACATAGTGCCTTGATGGATTTTCATGGTACAACCAAACATTTCAAATTTCCTGAGATGTTTAAGCCCCTTGTTTGGCATGTCTTATTGTGGTGCCACTTACAACTAGGATGAACTATCACTAGATAAAGGATTAAGCACCAACTTCACTACGAAAACAACATCATTGATTAGATATCAACAGCAGACATGATTCCGCTAGAAATAATTCTAACATGTGGTAAACATAAAACCATGTATATATTTGTATACAGTATTACAACGAAGACTATATATACACCAAGGTGAGATAGAGTTTTACCGAAAGAGGTAAATTTCACAAACAAAGACCCAATCCAAGAATTACATATTAAGCACTGGATATACAGGTGATGAGATGAACATACCCAAGACACCTCGCTTATCAGCGACGTGCCTGCGAATCCTCCCGAACCCACCCTCACCCCAAGTATCTCCCCATGAGTTCTTGAAGCGCCAATACTCAACACCATTGGCTGTTGTGCCAAAACCGACAATCAAGACACTGTGCAAGGGGACTGCACTGCCATCAGGTAGAGTTTCCGGCAAGGCTCCGTATTCCATGATGCCCCCTTTATAACTCTGCAAATCATTTGTGCTCTGCAAATTGACAATCACTGGTTGCTTGGCTACCGCCTCCTCAAGGGCATCCTCGGTAGGGTTGACAAGACTAGAGTCTGATATCCTGGCTGCTGCAGTTTTGTTCAATTTGCAACCGCCAGTACTATTCCGAGCCATGTACGGGTAGGAGGATTCTGTTGAGATTCCGTTTTTCAATATATAGTTCAAAGCACGCCAATAGTTACCACCCTCACAACCATGGCTCGTTGGGTCGCAGTCGATGAGTTCTTGAGCCGACAATGTAATTGACTGCTTGGTATTTAGGTAGTGTAATGACTCAACGGAAGCTACAGCAGCCATGGCCCAACAACAACCTGTAACAGATGCCGTCATAAAGGGAACAAAACACGGTTTGTGGTGAACTGTAGTATGTACACATGAACATGGTGTTTTGACTCGTAGGTATAGATGGACACGATTATGAAAATGCATTAAAAAATGTCTAAAAATTGCAACAACAAAAATCGGATATACATCTACGGTTTCTATATCAGCACACAAAGTTTGCGAAAAAAAATACTTTTTTTGTGTGTTATGTAAAAAAGAAAAATAAATTTCTCACATATGGTTATTTTTGAGTACCGGAATTTGTCTTTTTTACACAAGGCACAAAAAATGTCTTTTTTTTCGCGAAACTTTGTGTACTAATATAAAATGTCCAGATATATATCCGAAAGTATTGTTTGAATTTTTGTACATTTTAAAATACTAATTTGGGTAGTGGGTGCATCTACACACTTATGAGTCAAAACAGATTTCCCCATATAAAGGGACATAAAAAAAATGGAAAACACAAACTAGTAGGAAGGAGAGAATAAGGTCAAGACAATTACCACATGCGTTCTGCTTCCTCACAACCGGAGAAACAACACCAGCTTCAACCCAGTCAATCTCTGACAGGCCAAGGTTCATGCTCATATACCCAATTCCAACACTAATGATGGACCATGCAACTATTCATATAGCTTGTGATTTGTGGTTCCTGCAATAGGTTTAAGTGATGCAGTCTTGATAACGGCAAATCTTAGGTATACAAAAGAGGTAGAAAAAATGGGGTTTTGATATTTTTATGCTAAGGAATATTTGGTCTAATAATTGAGATTCCAATAAGTAAAGAAGTAAGTCTAATTCACTTGGTTAGGAAAGTAGATGTAAAATCCAGCAACCAAAATTCAAGTCCCCGCGGGCACAGATAGATTCTTATTATTTTAAAAAACAATCGTTGTAAGTGCTTCCACTGTTTATACATCAACCGAGAAATAGTCAGGTTGTACCAAAAATTACACGTCAATCGCAATGGTAATAGTGCATTGGTAGCCAACCTCAGCAAGCGTTCACTAATCATAGCATCGAAAATAATTTCATAATTTGCATACGAGTCAGTAGCAATTTCTCTCTGCAGTTTAAGGAAATTATGTTTTCTTTTACGATTTTGCTGTGAAAATTAGATTAGTGTTCAGTCGAGTCGTACACCGTGGGATTTGAATCGCGATTCGCATATATATAAGTTGCAGGTCATAACTTAGATGTTTTAAATTTGAAGAGGTCAGGTAAAAACTAAGCTAATTCACATTCGACTGAAAATTTGTGGCACAACCTTCCTTGTACGTAGTTCACTTGTGGACAAAGGTTGAAGTGTAGTATGGTTACCTCAGAAAGGAATCAAAGTTGCGGCCACTGGTAGTAGGTGCAGCAGCCCCAGCATTGCTTCGAGTCTGACAATTTCAAGACCGAAAAGTTCAGTTTCATCACACACCACACACAGCATTGAAAGAGAGGGAGACGAAAAGAATAAGCGTTGGCTTCGAGGGGCGTACGTGTTGGTGCAGCAGCCTAGCTCCGGCCTGCTTGGACTGCGATCGGGCCGCTGCCGTCTGGCTGCAGAACCGGCGGAGCAGCATCCTCTCCACGACGCCAAACACAAGACGAAACATGGCGCCTGACTGCACCCGGACACCATCGGTGTCTCGACATCCGATGTATTGTATACATAGAGGAGGAGGTGGTGGAGTAGGATCGGAGCAGCGGAATTGGAGTCGGAGACAGCACTCACCGGAACTGGAACCGGACTCGCTCTCATATGCTAGCCTGATTAATTAGACGATTCAGAGATGAACGAACAAACACTGTGTGTGTGCTTGTGTTTCAAGCGCGCGCACGTGTGTGTAGTGATTAGTGAACGCGTAATTGCTTGATCGATGCAGCATTCTTGAGTTGTGATTTTGGAACACCGTCAAGATTACTCAGTCTTGGGCAATGGCGATCTTTTCGGACGCGGCTTGTTGTTTGCGGACGGAGGTGGACGGCGACGGACGTGACCCGGCGCGCGACCTTCGACCACGTGCCCCGCTGGGTGGAGGAGCTCCTCTTGGAACCAAACTATGTGCAGATTAATCGATGATATACTTCCTCCGACCAGTTTTAGTTGACGCGGAGAGAGAACTAGGATAGAACGAGTCTGCTACGCAACTCGCATCAAGTAAAACTGAACAGAGGTACTACATTGGATACTTCAGTCTAAACTACTGTTGCCTTTTTTGCAGAGAGATTATACTGAGCCGGTTAGCTTAGCTGATTTGAGAGAGACAAAATGAAGTTCATTCATATTCAGTATTAATTTCTATAGAGATTAGACAGTGTTTTGCTGTTGATTACTGCTTGATATTTTTCGTTGTTGTCCTATTGTTAGCTGATTGTTGTTGTTCTGTGAATTTTGTATAGATGGAACATGTCAGGTATTATACATATAATATATCTAAAACTCCATCCTAGTAATGCAATGTCCCATTTATTTGTTTTCTCATGTTAATGGTATGCATCATAACTTGGAGATATGAAATATTGGCACATCTTCACTCCAAAATTGTGACCGTGATGGAAGATATTTGTCTCCTACAAATGTTTCTTGCAAGAGAATTATCTAACTAGCATTTTTTATTTCTTTGGGATTTTAGTGACAAAAAAACAACCATAATTCTTCACGGTAGCAACGCCTCTGTTAAAAATGCTTCGTCTAGACAACAAATTTTTTTTAAAAATGAAATTATCAACACGTAGCAACGCACATGCATTTTGCTAGTATTATATATAAACCAAGCGGTGATATAGAGTTTCACCGGGAGAGGCGAAACAAAGGAATGCATAAAATTTCACAAATAAAGGCCTGGTCCTAGATCACATATTAAGCACCGGATATAGCGCTGATCTCGTGAACATACCCAAGACGCCTCGCTCATCAGCGACGTGCCTACGAATCCTCCCAAAGCCACCCTCACCCCAAGTCTCTCCCCATGAGTTCTTGAAGCGCCGGTACTTGATCCCGTCGGCTGTAGTGCCATAACCGACAATCAACACAAAATGCCATTCCCAATGGACTGCATTGCCATTAGGGGCTTCGTATTCTGCGACGCCCCCTTGATAACTGTCCATATCATCTGGCCACTGCAACTGGACTATCACGGGTTGCTTCGCTACCGCCTCCTCAAGGGCATCCTCGGTAGGGTCGACAAGTTTAAAGTCTGATATCCTGGCTGCTGCAGTTTTGTTCAATTTGCAACCGCCAGTACTATTCCGAGCCACGTACGGGTAGGAGGATTCTGCTGAGATACCGTTTTCCAGTATATACTTCAAAGCACGCTCACAATGACCACTCTTACAACCATTGTTCGTTTTGTCGCAGTCGATGAGTTCCTGAACCGACAATGTGATTGACTGCTTGGTCTTCAGGTATTGCAATGCCTCGACGGATTCTATAACAGGCATGGCCCAGCAAGAACCTGTAACGTAACAGATGCAGTCATTAAAGGAACAAAACACGGTTTGTGGTGAACTGTAGTACGTACATATAAAGGGACACATAAAAAAAGGTAGGAGAGAATAAGCTCGAGACATTTACCACATTCGTATTGGTTCCTCACAACCGGCGAAACAACACCAGCTTCAACCCAGTCAATCTCTGTCGGGCGGAGGTTTTTGGAGGCTACACCAGCTTCAACCGACTCAATCTCTGATGAACGGAGGCTCTTGAAGATAACACCAGCTTCAGCCGATTGAATCTCTGACTTATTGAGGTACTTGCTCATATACCCAAGTCCCACACTAACGGTGGACAATGCAAGTATTGCCGTAGCTTGTGATTTGTGGTCCCTGTAACATTTTTCAGCAGTAGTCTCAATAACAGCAAATGTTAGGCATACTGTACACCAAAAGAGGTCGGTTTTGAAAGTTGTTAGTTGGCTGAGAAATAACTACTGTATTTTCTAAGTCGTTCCCTAGGCATATTTGGTCTAATGGTCGATACTCGGATAAGTTTAAAGGGTTGAGAAGATCACCATCGAACAAGTATATAAATGTCGATTTGTCGACTGATAAAACTACACGGCAATCACAATGAGCAGTGGATTGCATCGGTAACCAACCTAAGAGCATCTCCAACCACGATGGGCAAATTTCGCCCCCAAACTGTCCGCGGACACATCTGGACGTGTCTGCGGATAGTGACCGGACTGCCCCTAAAAGTGGTCTTCTCCAACCGTGTCCTCCAAGGCCTACCCAAATTGTGGGGTCATTTGCATGTGATTGGTGGAGAAGGAGAGATAAAAGTCAATGAAGGATAAAAGAAAGGAAAACAAAGGAAAGCGGACGTGACCGGACGTGTCCGGTCGCCCCCAAACCCTTCCCACATATGGGGTGAGTTTGGGGTGTGCCGTACAGCCCGGACGTATGGGGAGAGTTTGGGGGAGACGGTTTGGTGCACAATTTTACTCTCTCTCCTGTCCGGACGGCTGTCCGGACGTCCGTCCGAACGTTTGGGAAGGATTTGGCAACCGTGACCGGAGGTCAAAGCATCGAGAAGAATTTCATGAATTTGCGTACGAGTAGGTAGTACCAACTTCTCTCTGCAGTTTAATTACGTTTCATGTACTTGAGTTGTGAGCTAAAATTGAAGTGCGGGAGTTTAATTACCTGCGAAAGAATCCGAAGTTGCGGCTAGCAGCAGTACCTGCAGCAGCCACAACATTGCTTGGGGACTGCTGCAACTTCGAGGGGCGTACGTGTTGGTGTAGCAGCCTTGCTCCGGCCTGCTTCGACTGCGATCCGGCCGCTGCTGTCTGGCTGCAGAACCGGCGGAGCAGCATCCTCTCCACGACGCCAAACGCAAGACGAAACATGGCGCCTGAGTCCTGACTGCATCCGGGCTCTCAATCTCTCCCTCGACCATAAATCCGACGTATATAGAGGACGAGGCAGCGGTGTTGGAGCAGGATCGGGACACCGGAATTGGAATAGAATTCTGTACTCACCAGAAACCGAACCGGACTCGCTCTCAAACGATTCACCATGGTTATTCAATCAGAGTCGTACTGATAAACAGCTTGAACTGTGTGTCGGCGAATGCATATACACATATACTATAGCCTGATTCCACGACTCAGCACGAACGAACAAAGATATCATTAAGGCCAAGTACCTAAAAAAGGGAACTCTGTCGCAAACTCGCAATGCATTCATAAACCCACATACTCGCATTTTTGGTCTGGTATTATGTCAGTTAAAGATTTATTTTACAGCTGTTGTAAGCGTGTTTTGGGTGATGGTAAGAAAACACGCTTTTGGGAGAACTGTTGGTTGGGACTTGGGACAGAAACCTTTGTGCCAGATTTATCCTAGGTTGTACTACATTACTCTTAGTCATAATATCACTGTTCATGATGTTTTTACAAGAGGTTTTTAATTTGTTAAGTTTAGAAGAATCCCACGGGAGGAAAATTTAAAGCCATGGTTTAAGTTGATAGATAGCTGTACTCATGTTCAGTTGTCGACTGAACCTGACAAGGTTAGATGGGTACTCACCAAATCTGGTGAGTTCTCTGTTAAATCTCTACATCATTATCTGTGTGCAAATTTTTGTTAGATTTCCATATGGAGTTATGTTGAAATTGAAGATTCCTTTGTGCATTAAAGTTTTTTGTTGGCTGGTTATTAAGAATAGAATTTTAACTAGATATAATTTCAGGAGGAGAGGGTGGAAAGGGTGCAATCTGTTTGAATTCTGTAGTTGTCGAGATACCCAAGAACATTTATTCTTTACTTGTCCCCTGGCAAAATTTCTTTGGAATATAGTAAGCATAGCGATGAATCTGGGAGAACATGCCTTCTTCTTTTGCAAGTTTGTATCACGAATGCTTCGCAGCTTTTCTGGTATATATAGAAAAGTGGTAATGATAGGGGATGTTGCAATCTGTTGGGCTATGTGAAAAACACGAAATAAATCGTATTTTCAAACAACTTATCATAGAGACTCGTCTGTTGTTGTTCTTCTGGCTTGTCATTTTTTACATGATTGGTTTAAATTACAGAAAATCATTATGCGAAAGGTTCTTCCACAGGGAGCTGAGCTGTTGGCGAAAGTGGCAAATGAGATATTCGGGAGGAGGCACGGCGCTAGTCCACCGAACGCCACAAAAACACACCATCGGCTCTTGGGACGCCACCTCGGCTTACACCACTCAGTATCAAAACCGCACGGGACCCGCACGACACAACGGTCTGCAAATGTTACCGAGTGAATATTGTTCAAGCACCTAGGAGAGCTTGTGTGTTATCTCATTTCGCTTCTAGGTGCAACCGGAACAATGGTAGCTGTATTCTCAAAAAGTATTATTCACTGATCCTCTCACGATGATAAGAGTAACTCATATTGACAGTCCCTCCCTATCGTTTACTTCAAATTGCCGTCGTACATCCAAAAGCTGATTGCTCGCCTTGCAAATTTGGTTTATAGCAATCATCCCGGAAGGTGATGCACAAGAAGAGTAGGACTTACAATGGATTCTCAGCCATGTCTTCTTGTTTATTCATAATTTGCTTGTGATTTATATTTCTGTTACATGTATTACCCGAGAACAGGACATATGCTTTTTGTCGTCAGTTATAGTCAGTATATCGCTGTTGTACATTTTCTATCCAACTGCAATATTACCTGCCAGTTGTAGAGCAGTCAATACATTGTTTGTTTCTATCATAAAGTGTTCGACAGCAGTGTGCCAAGAGAGCAGATATGCCATTTTTTGATCCTTTCTTGTGATATGGTGAAAAATACAAATTTGTTCATTAAATTGGACGATGAAGTAAAATATGTCCACTAGATAAACTCTCTGGAATCAAATTGTGGTAGTCCCTGGTGAGATAATCACACAGGACTGAAGGGTGAACTGTGAGCCAATAAAGAACTGAACTACAAACTAGGTAAGCAAAACTTTATTTTGTTTTCAGGTAAACAAAAAAGAAGCCCACATGATTAATTGTTCAGGGAGGACCCGATTTGCTTGACCTCCCTGAATAATAAATCATGTGATAGATCTCACTTGAAATATGCTCGACCAGCCTGAAGAATAAATCATCTGACATCCCAACCAAACTACTGAAGGCACTGATTGAGTGTAGGAGAACGAAATTCTGACATAGAAATCTCAAACCTGAAGCAACATGGAACAAAACCAAACAAAAAACAATCAAAAAATTTCCATAAAGGGATCTTTATTACTTAAAGAGTTTTAAGTATTACACCCGGCCTCTGCATAGTTAGGATGCACACAGCCTTACCAAGTTCACAAGTCTTGAAACAACAATAAAAATAAAAGGCAAATTACATATCAGAATGAGAAATTGTAGAAACGCCTAAGACAGTGGTGGTGGAGGGCCAACCCGGAAATTATGCCGCCACCCATGCTGGGTAAAGAACTCCCGCGCTGCTGCCTCCAACCGAGAGGACACCTCCAAAAACAGGTCGCAGTGCTCCACACGTTGAAGGGACGACCATGATCGTAGTGTAGCCGTGCACCGGTAGATAACCTGCATAACAGAAGTATTTTTATCGTTAAAAACCTTGTCATTTCTACTTAGCCATATCGACCATATAACGGCAATCGCAACCTAGAGTCCACACCGTTTAGCCAATTGCCGAATATATTCGCAACGCTGCGTGGAGGGAATAAGGCAGAACCTATCTGGATGGCTGACCATATAGATCTAGCAAATTCGCACTGGAAGAATAAATGCTTAATTGTCTCATCATGATGACAAAAGACACACTTTTTACTCCCGTGCCAATTGTGTTTGGCAAGGTTATCTTTTATAAGAATTACCCCTCGACAAAGATACCATGCAAACACTTTAGTTTTTAGCGGTATCTTCATCTTCCAAATTTTCTTATTATTATTATCAACTGGGACATCAGGAATGATTAACGCCTTGTACATAGAATCCACCGAGAATATATCATTCTTGTTGAGATTCCATTTAAATTTATCCGGACCTTGTGTCAGCTGGATCAAGTCGAGCCGCAATAGCAGAGCATTCCAAGATGCTTGCCGAGGACCAAATAAATTTCTTCTGAACGAAACATTCGGTGGGGAAGTTCCCATCACTTTAGCGAGCGTATCGCTTTTGTTTCGCACAATATTGTACAAGGCCGGATATTGTTCTCGGAGCGTGGTTTGGCCTAGCCAGGTATCCCCCCAGAACCTAATTTCCGAACCATCCTTAATAGAGAAAGATCCATGCGGGAAGAATAACTTCTTCGTGGCTGATGACCCACAAGTATAGGGGGTGTATCATAGTACTTTCGATAAATAAGAGTGTCGAACCCAACGAGGAGCAGAAGGTGTTGACAAGTAGTTTTGATCAAGGAATCACTGTAAATACTATCAGACAAGTTTTTAGGGTTTTTGATATTGCAGATAAATAAAATACGTGTAAATAAAAAACTGTAATAATAATTGCAGCAAGTGGCCCAATCCTTTTTAGAGCAAAGGATAAGCCGTTGGTTTACTTATGATGGCAAAATGTTCTTGAGGACACACGGAAATTTTGTCAAGTGCTTTCGCTTCCTACAACTGATTAATCTTTATTGTTTTGATAAGTGTTGTGTGGGTAAACCTATGCTAATGCACTGCCCTAACTTGGACTAATACATACTTGTGATTAAACCCCTTGCAAGCATCCGCGTTACAAGGAAGTAATTAAGATAAATCTAACCACAGTCTTAAACTCTGAGATCCTACACTCCCTCATGCACCGGTTTACTAACGGGGGTTTAGGTTTCTGTCACTCCGGCAACCCCACAATTAGTAGCCGAATACACAATGCATTCCTCTAGGCCCATAAAGGTGAGGTGTCATGTAGTCGACGTTCACACGACACCACTAGAAGAATAACACCACAACTTAAATATCAAACCATTAAATATTACTCAACATAGTTCCACTACTAACAGCATGACTTCTCCCATGTCCTCAAGAACTAAACGAACTACTCACAAGACATCATATGGATCATGATCAGAGGTGATATAATGATGAATAACAATCTGGACATATACTTCAATTCACCGATAAAACTTAATAGCATCAACCACAAGTAGTAATCAACACCGGGAAAGTTTCCCCTATGAACTACACAAAGTATAACCCTAGATGTTACAGCGGAACGGAGTGGAGCGGTGGAGATGATGGTGACGGCGGTGGAGATGATGATGATGATGATCCCGATGAAGTCCGGCGTGATGACGATGACGATGGCGATGATTTCCCCCCTCCGGGAAGGAATTTCCCCGGCAGATTTCTGCCTGCCGGAGAGCTTTTTCTCTCTCTGTGGTTTCCACCTCGTGGAGGCGGCAGAATATTTCCTCGATGACTCTCCGCGTCTTAGGGTTTCTGGGGGATGAAATACGCGAAGGGGGAGCGTCAGAGGTGGGCCAGGGTGGCCACACCATGCCACGGCGCGACAGAGGGGGGCCCACGCTGTGGGGTGGGGTGGGCCCCTCGTGGCCCATCTCAGCCTCACCTTTTGGCTGGCTCCGGCATCTGACAAAATAGGAACATCTGTATATTTTCCGTGAATTGTTGATCTTCAGAAATAGGGTGTCTTGACGATGCTTTTTCCAGCTGAATCCTGACTCCTGCAGTTAATTCTCCAATAATCATCAAACATGCAAAACAAGATAAAATAACATAAGTATATCATCCAAATATGAAATATATCAATGAATAGCAGTAAATTATGATATAAAATAGTGATGCAAAATGGACGTATCAACTCCCCCCAAGCTTAGACCTCGCTTGTCCCCAAGCGAAAGCTGAACTCAGTAAACAAGACCACAGGTTTATGGAGTGAAGCGTCGATAATAAAGAATACGGACAATAAGCATCAACATGTATTAACACACAAATCATTTTAGACAGCAACTTCCCCTCATATAACTTATCTTGGAACGAGTAATGGAAATCACAATAAAGGTGCATAAAGAAAATCATAGTTTGGTGATGGCAAACTTCGTTCTTGGTCAGAGAACAATTAACAGATTGTACTTATCTTTCGAGTAGAGTCCTTATATCGGAGCTATATTGCAGAACTTACATGCTCAATTATCACAATTTCTTTACAGTCATTGATAACTTTCAAAGTTATATTCCTTCAGATAAAAGACTTGTGCAAAACAAGGAAGGATAACAAACATGATTGATAATATTAATATACAGATGGTTGAAGCACAACAACTCAAATGCTTGCTTAAGAAAGAAGGAAATAGGTTTACTGACTCAACATAAAAGTAAAAGAAAGGCCCTTCGCAGAGGGAAGCAGGGATTAAATCATGTGCTAGAGCTTTTTAAGTTTTTGAAATCATATAGAGAATAAAAATATAAGTTTTGAGTGGTGTATGAGAATTGTCAACGAATCAGAAAATGGAAAGTACAATATGACCCCTGCCAACCAGAAAGCTCAGTTAGTAAATCATCCGAGTCAACTCTCTCAGATCCAATCGGGGTAAGGACGTAGATGACACCGTTGTGCATAAGAAGTGAAGAGATCTACTAGATGCGTACCGGCACAATCGAAATGGCGATATCCAGCGCGGAGGGCGGAGTGGATGATGCCGCGGACGGCGGACGTCGGCAGACTCCATCCGCCACACGCCAAGACTCGCCGCCGGCATCTCGCGCCCACTGTTCAGCATTAGCACTGGCACCGGAGCCATCGCCGCCATTTCTCGCACGCCGCAGCAAACTGCCCCTCTCAGCCGGCTGCTTTGACCTCGTCCGACCAGCCGGACATAACCAGCGCAATTCAGTATCCTTCTCTTTTGCCTGCCATGGCATCGACAGAAAGAAACATTTCTCTACAGAAAGCAAAGACATTTTGTAGTCCCGATAAAAAGCTTTCTAAGAAACTAGCTAGTCCTGAGCAGGTGAAGATCGAGTACCTTTTGAGTCAGCACTCAGGATGCAGGCGGAGGCGCCGAGGCGAAGACTTCCCGCTCGTCCGCTTCGTCAACGCCGCTCCAAACGCATGCTATGTCACTTAGAGCATCTCTACCGGGGGCCTACAAGTGACCCCAAAAGGTCCAAAGGGGTCCGGACGGCAAAAACCGCCACCAGCGGCACCCCCAAAGGGTCGTCCCGAACAATTTCGTGTCCGGCACCCCCGAGAGGGCCTCCAAGGGTGCCGGACACTGGCCGAACATGGCCTCCGACAGGGGTGGCCCGCCCGTCATAGCCACAGTGCCCGCCTGGCTATGGGTTTAAGGCGCCGTGCAAGAGGCTGTTCCGCCCGCGTTAATGGCGACGCGTTTCCGCAGTCGACGAAGGGACGGGACGGCGATGCGTCTCCCGCACGCCTCGCATTTATGGCGGCGCCTGCTGAGTGCCCAGCCTTTCCCAGCTTCCCAAGCGGCGCAGTGGCGGAGACGTGTCACCGCCATTAACTCCGACGCGACGCGTGCTCACCCACCCGGCGCTTCCCGCCCTGAGCCACCGCTTCCCGCCTCGGTTTCCCGCCGAGGCCGGCTATAAAGAGTCCCCCGCCGTGCAGCCATTTCGCCACACCAGCACCGACGCTCGCCTAAGCCATTTGAGCACATAGTCCAGCCGTAGCCATTTGAGCACATAGCCATGCCTCGCCGCCTCGTCACCTCATGGGCCACGCTCACTCAGGCAGCACGCCGTGCTCACGGCACGGCGCAGGAGGACGCTGCCGCCGCCGAACATCCGTTCGACTGGGCGGATGTGGACGACGTCGACGAGCAGGAGGAGCAGGAGCCGGTGCAGGACCCGTACCCTGGCAAGGAGTCGCCGCCGGAGCTCGACGAGGTGCCGCCGCCGCCGCCGCAGCAAGCGCTCCCGCCGCAGCAGGTGCTCCCACCGCCGCTGCGGCCTGACCAGGTGGTTGCCGCCAACTCGTTCGAGAGCTGGCGCAACGAGCACGCTAGTCGCCAGGTCAGGCTTGGCTACGAGGAGGTTGGGAACGTCGTGGAGGCCGCAATCATGCAGGCATCCATCCTGAGCGCGGAGCGCGACGAGCGTTTGAAAGTGCATGTGCCCTCATGTGTGGTTTTGGTAATTAATGACAATCTCTATGGACTAATGTTTGCATTGAGATATCTTTAGATCTTGTCCATGAAGAAGATTGTAATTAATGTGTTGGACTCTAGAAGCTTATACGATGACCAATGTTCTATTTAAGGGTTATATATGAAGAATGGTCATCAAGAGTTGAGCTTATTGCAAGCATGGATTGAAAAAGAAGATTGAGTGAACATTCATGTTTATCTCCAAGCCATCATCTATATCAAGAGAATTAGATGAAGTGCAAGTGGATACATGAAGACGGAGCTAAGCGAGGCTCTCCCATAATGATGTATGGGGGAGTATTTGGAGAAGTCTTCATCAAGCATGTGCTAGCAAGCATAATCAAGAAAGGTGTTCCAACTTGAGGGAGTGAAGATCGGCATCATCTAGCTCAAGTGGAATGCGCAAGGCAAAGGTATGATCTTGATAGGGTTTCTATTTTACCGGTCTCATGATGTTAGTGGGAGACCGAGTTATAGGATAGACGGCGTACTATCAAGAGGGGCTCTCAAGTGAGTAACTTGATCGCATCTTTGTGGAGAGCTCAAACCTTTGCATACTTGGCATATCATCTTTCTTGGTTCTTATTTGTCTTTTATCCATGTGAGAATTTAGAGTTTGTGTTCATCTCCATACCAAGCTCTAGTTCATCAAAAACGGATTTTATATACATATCTTATTGCGTTTTTATATTGGAGGATTTACCGGTTGTTCCTTTTTAGAGAGGCTTACATTTCTACTTTTGGTTTTATCCTCCCTTGTTGGACTATGATGTTTCTCTGCATGATCTTGAAGAGCTCTTCGTTGTGATTCCAACGAGCCCAAGATCATCAAAATCAGAGTCCGAATGAAAATGTTATTGCAGTTCTCGTTTTGCTGTTTCTGTTAGTTTTCAGAAAACCGGATATTCCGATTTTGTACCGGAATATCCGACCCGCTCGACGCGAAAATGGCTAAGGACTCATTTTGTTTCTCTCGGGTGTCAATCGGAATATCCTATCCAAGATGGATCGGATAATCCAATCAGTCGGAATATCCTATCCAACTTGGATCGGATAATCCTATAGTCGGATTATCCTATCCAACTTGAATCGGATAATCCTATTTTCTCTGGCTGAAACGACTCTGTTTTGTGGGACCTATAAAAAGCCCCCTTCTTCCCCAAAGTGAGTAGAGCTTCCAAGCACGAAATTGCAACCCATTGTTGACCTCTTGAAGCTTTGATTTCTCTCTATTCCTCCATGATTCTTGCCTCAAATTAGAGGGAAAAAAGAGAGGAGATCTAGATCCACATTTCTACCAATCCATCTCTCCTCTAAGTGAGGGGAACCCTTTGGATCTAGATCTTGGAGTTCCATTTGTTGAGTTCTTCTTTGTTTTTCCTCTCTTCTCTCCCGTAAGCATTAGTTGCTTTTGGTGGGATTTGAGAGTGAAAGATTTGAGCACTTGTGCTCTTGCCATTGCTTTGTGCATCGGTTTGTGCTCTCCACGAGGATTCGTGGAAGTTGAAAGTTTGTGAGCTTGTTACTCTTGTGTCTTTAGACCCTGGACGCCTTTGTGGTGGTTGATACCTCTTGTGGTTATTTGTAGCTGTTCGGGAGTCCCCAATTCATTTGTGGGTGTGTGCCCCAGATCATTGTTGTAAAGGCTCCAGATTCCGCCTTGAAGGATTTCGATAGTTAAAGGTGAACCAAACCTTTGTGGTGCGGTTCATCGGAGAAGAAGGTGAAGCCTTTGTGGCTGTTGAGTTGACCTTTGTGGTATCTCACACCTCTCCAACGAGACGTACTCCCCTAAAAAGAAGGAACTCGGGAATACATACTCGTCTCCGCGTGACTCGGTTATTTCTATATCCGAGCTCTTTACTTATGCACTTTACATTGTGATAGCCTTTGTGCTTGAAGTATTCTATATTGCTATCACCTTGTTGCTTGTCTTGCTTAGCATAAGTTGCTGGTGCACATAGGTGAGCCTAGTATTTTTAGGTTGTTGGCTTGTTAATTTAAACACCTAGTTTTATTCCACAATTATCAAGCCTAAACCGGAAAAGTTTTAATCGCCTATTCAACCCCCCCCCCCCCTCTAGGCGACATCCTTATCCTTTCAGCGTTGCCGCGCCTTCATGGCCACCGAGCGGGTGGCGTACGAGCAGTCAACGCCCAGGCGGAGGAGCCCACGCAGCAACAGCTCATCGCCCAGGCGGAGGAGCTAGCGGATGCGGACTCCCGGCTGCGCACCGAGCGGGAGGCGCACGAGGAGTTGAACCAGCTGCGAGCGGAGAGGCAGCCTCGCGGGAGGCAGGCGCAGGCTGAGGCGCAGGCAGCGTCGGCGGCGGAGAGGGATGCCATGCGCCGGGCGGCGAGTCAACTCCGGCAGGAGAGGCGTGTGCGCTCCCGCTTAACCCAGAAGGCCGCGCACGACGGCGAGGCTGGCCCGAGCGGCGGCGTTTAGATTAGGCTTTAGTTTAAGTTTTAGTTTAAGTTTCTATGGTTTTAGTTTAACTTTGTAATGTGTTAGTTTAAGTTTGCAACTTGTATCGTTTTAGTTTAAATTTGTATCTTGTTAAAATAGTTCGAATGCCGCGGCCGACACAAGTTGCCACCCGCAAGGTGTTCGATCCTTTGCTCTCCTTTGGGGGTGGGCCTTTGGGGTGCGCCGCTGTGGGCGGCCTCCAAAACTTGGCCGGACACATGTCCGGCATCCCCCAATGGGGCCTCGATTGGGGGTGCCGGACACGAATTTGGAGGCACCGGGTAGAAATGCTCTTACAACCATTTTAAATAATATTCATGCGTATAATAAGCTGGCTTATTAGCTAGTTGCCTCCATTAATTATTAATGCACTAGTACAGAACGACACATCGGAAACAGGCCAAAAACCCCTTCGGCAACGGAGAAAGGGTCCGTGTCCCCGCCTCTGTCACTGATGTGAAGCCTCACAATGGCAACGGAGGAGATAAACCGTTTCTGATGTATTTAACATTAGACACGGAGTTTTGCTAATAACCGTTTCTAATAAGGGTTACAGGAAAACAAAAAAAAACACGGTGACGGGCTGTGCCGTCGATGGAGCCCCGCTCCATGCGACTAGACGGCCGCCCGGTCGTCACCGTATTCCTGTACGCCCTGCTTTACAAAAGTTCATCAGTGCGCGTGGCTGGAGCTCTGCTCCTCTGTCTTCACGGCCGCCAGATGAACATCTACTGTCTTTCCTGCTGCGCAAAATGTACTGCTCCTGGTGACGGCACCGTATATGGAGCCCCGCTCCTAGGTCTTCACGGCAGCAGCATCGTCACCAAGCATCCACCAAGCCCTTGAAACAACGAATATTCTTTGTTAAAAACAGCAAACAAAGCTAATAAACAGAGCCAATAAGCAGTAAACAAAGCAAACCGAGCTAAATACATTGCTGAAGAGCTAACTAACAGAGCAAACCAAGCTAAATAACACTAGTACAGAACGACACATCGGATACCCCTCTATGGAAACGGCAGGTGTTAGGCGACGGAGAATCGCGCTTTCCGCGCGGCCGGTGCGTACAAACCTGACTAGGCCCGCCTACATTGGCAACGGACCCTTTCCAATCTCCGTCACCTATTATATTGGCAACGGTTAATAAAATTGTCCGTTTCCAATATTTGCCTCTATGGTAACGGATATAATTTTCCAACCGTTGAAAATGTTGATACGTGGAGGCTAGCGAATGGGCAGATGGGGGAGGTGGGCGGAGCAGACCCGCGAGTATAAATGGCGAGAGGTACCAGCAGCGGTCTCTTTGAAGCCCCAGTCCATCGCCTATAGTTATTCAAACTTCGCCAGATCCCCTCCGTCCAAATCCATGGCGAGAGGTACCAGCAGCGGTCGCGGCCGTGGACGAGGGCGAGGCCGTGGTAGGGGGCGCAGCGGCAATGCCATGCCATCGGTGTCGCCCTCACCGTCCTTTGAAGACATGTCCCCGGCGAGAGGTACCATCAGCGGGCGCGGCCGTGGACGAGGGCGCGGCCGTGGTAGGGGCCGCAGCCGCAATGCCACGCCGTCGGTGTCGCCCTCACCGTCCTCTGAAGACATGTCCCCGGAGCTGCGCGGCTTCGAGTTCTTG
Organism: Poa pratensis; assembly: GCA_947311845.1. Lineage (NCBI taxonomy): Eukaryota > Viridiplantae > Streptophyta > Magnoliopsida > Poales > Poaceae > Poa > Poa pratensis. The sequence goes on from CAMZMU010000083.1 coordinate 8,474,084, forward strand.
GTTATCCTGTACAAGGGCATCGAGAGCCGCCTGAGGCTCCCGAGGGCGTTCGCAGAGAAGCTCCAAGGCATGGTGGCAGCTACCATGCATCTGAAGATGGAGGACTGCGAGAACGGCAGCTGGGCGGTGAAGACGGCAGTGAGTGCCGGGGGGAATTTGTACCTCGGCCAGGGATGGAAGTCATTCGCCCAAGCGTACAAGCTTGAGCAGGGGCACTTTTTGTGCTTCGAGTTCGACGGCGACAACGGGTTCTTCATCAAGATCTTCGACGGTACCTTATGCCGGAGGGACGCACTCGTGTACAGCGACGACGAGCCCGAGTCTTCATCAGCAGCTGCTAGTAGTAGCATTAGCTAGTAGTAGCATATATGTAATCGTTTACTTCATTATCAAGTCCGTATGTAGTAGCACTAGCTGCTAAGTGGTCTCTGCGTTCATATGTAATTTAGAGTACCTGTTAGTAAGTTTACTCTCTCGCTGGTGTAAAATCAATGGAAACGGTTATATAAAATGTCCGTTGCCAATGTGGCGCTTATATATACTGCCGGCTCGGTCTCATTATCACTCTCTCACTTGTCTCTCTTCCAACCCTAGCCGCCGCACACTGTGGCTTTCAACTCTCCTCACTCTCTCTAATGGCTTCCTCTGTCGGCGCTTCTAGATCCGGCCATCGCGGCCGCGACTCTAGCCGCCGCGGCAGCACCGTTCTAGCGGCAGCCCTTCGTGAGGGGAAGGTCGATCTGGAGGCGGCCATGCGTCTGCTAATGATGCGGCAGCGCCACCATCTGACGCCCTCCTCCTCCGGTGATGCCCGGCTTCTTCTGAGCCAGGCCGATGTGGAGGAGGCCATTCATGAGGTGGTGGTGCAGCACCTCCGGCGGATCTACCAGCAGAAACCCATCTGGAGGAGGAAGTGGCCGATCTGGAGGTGGTGGAGGGTCTGTAGGTGGTGGAGAAGAAGGAGGAGGTGGATGTCGACGAAGGAGAAGGAGGAGGAGGTGATTGCGTCGCAGCGCGCTGGTAGCATCTCAGCGCATTTGGCAGAGGCCTGCACCTCCTCTCTCGCCGGGTGAAAGGTATAAATCTTTCTGTGACCGGCTGTGATGCCGATGAACTAGGTTCTACGTATGAGCATTTCATCACATAAACAAATTCCTAGTGCAAATTCACACATACATGTTCTGATAATTACAAACACTTATTGTTAAAGCACCAACTGTACAAACTAGTTAAACACCCACATCCAAAGCCTATTGCAATTCACCTAGGGCATTCTTGCACCTAGGGCAGAGCATTTCCTGCTATGTTGGACGTAGCCTGTCCTTCAAGGTTAGGATCTTGCGATACAACTCGTAGGTCACGTACCCATCTATTGCTGCGTAGTCGAGGTTAACTTTGTGCAGCGGCATCCACTCCCAAAAATCGTGCTGGTTGGATGGGAACTCCTTCTTCATGTTGGCGTATGATTTGTCGATGAGGTCTGCCGCTAGATCACCCATTCCGTCCCTCTCGTCTCCACCCTTGATTTTGTATACGAGTTGGATGTCCACGTAGTACTCCGGTGGAATGTGGAAGCCGGCAGAAGAAAGCACCTTGCTGTCGTTGGTGATGTCCATGCTTGCGAAGGTGATATTCTTGCGTTCAAAGAATTTGCCCAACTCTGGACAATTCTTCTTGGACTTGCACCAGTGGAACACGAGGACATGCTGGCGCATGGAGAGTTGCAGGACAGACATGTGCCGACGATTACGGGTGTACTCGATGTCAAGGCCGATGAACCAATGCTTCTCCTCTGCTAGCCATTCCTCGTACTTGTAGAGGATCCGCTCCACGGTATGCTCCTCGTTCGTGTACACCACCTCCAGAACGGTGCCGTGGGTACGGACGGTAGTTGTCTCTGTTATTCTGTTGCGGTCGTCCATGGCGGGTGGGGGATTGGGGTGGAACGAGGAAGAAGAGAAGGAAGGAATGCGAACTGTCTGCCACCAAACAGAGCAGTTCCTGGATATTTGCCGTCGATCTTAGCAGTTTCTCGAAAATGGCAACCGAACAAAGCAGTTGCTGGAAAATAGCCACTGATTTTTTTAATATCCAGATGTATTTTGTACATTTCGCTAATAGTTTTTTTTCTTTCACGCAGGAGTTTATTTCGGCAACACTGCATAAAAGTACCAATGTATCATTCCGAGAACCAGAAACCTTAAGGCAAGGAAATTTCGTGGATACTGGTCTTGGAGTGGGTACAGCGACGACCGAGAGCTCATAGAAGGTGAGCTCCAAGTCAAAGATGGAACGCTGGCTTAATTAAGCCAGCCTTCCATCTTGTTAGGTTAGTTGCTTATAGGTTTAGAGTTCATGATTGTAGTCAAAGTGTAATAGGTGATATTACATTATGCCAATGTGTGATAGATATGATTGTAGTCAAATTGTAAAAAACGGTGATATTATTGTATACCAATGTAATGATGGCATTTGTTCTATGTTATGAATTGAATAACGTTTTAGTGCATTGTGCAATCAGCCTTTCATGTATTATGACATATAACCGAAATATGAGAAATGCTCAGTGCAAACGGGTGGATGGGAAACTCCGTATCTGATGAAGGAAAACTAAGGAAACGGAGGTCTGCGCACAACCGTTGCCAAATGGATACCTCATCGGAAACGGTTTTTGGCCTCCGTTACCGATGAAGGCCTTCACATCAGTGACAGAGGGGGGGACACGGACCCTTTCTCCGTTGCCGAAGGGGTTTTTGGCCCGTTTCCGATGTGTCGTTCTGTACTAGTGTAAGTAGCTAACATAGCAAATACATAGCTGAACAGAGCTAACTAACAGAGCAAACTGAGCTAAATAAGTAGCTAACATAGCAAATACATAGCTAAACAAAGCAAACCGAGCTAAATAAGTAGCTAACATAGCAAATACATAGCTGAACAGAGCTAACTAACAGAGCAAACCGAGCTAAGTAAGTACCTAACATAGCAAATACATAGCTAAACAAAGCAAACCGAGCTAAATAAGTAGCTAACATAGCAAATACATAGCTGAACAGAGCTAACTAACAGAGCAAACTGAGCTAAATAAGTAGCTAACATAGCAAATACATAGCTAAACAAAGCAAACCGAGCTAAATAAGTAGCTAACATAGCAAATACATAGCTGAACATAGCTAACTAACAGAGCAAACCGAGCTAAATAAGTAGCTAACATAGCAAATACATAGCTGAACAGAGCTAACTAACAGAGCAAACCGAGCTAAATAAGTAGCTAACATAGCAAATACATAGCTAAACAAAGCAAACCGAGCTAAATAAGTAGCTAACATAGCAAATACATAGCTGAACAGAGCTAACTAACAGAGCAAACTGAGCTAAATAAGTAGCTAACATAGCAAATACATAGCTAAACAAAGCAAACCGAGCTAAATAAGTAGCTAACATAGCAAATACATAGCTGAACAGAGCTAACTAACATAGCAAACTGAGCTAAATAAGTAGCTAACATAGCAAATACATAGCTAAACAAAGCAAACCGAGCTAAATAAGTAGCTAACATAGCAAATACATAGCTGAACAGAGCTAACTAACAGAGCAAACCGAGCTAAATAAGTAGCTAACATAGCAAATACATAGCTAAACAAAGCAAACCGGGCTAAATAAGTAGCTAACATAGCAAATACATAACTGAATAGATCTAACTAACAGAGCAAACCGAGCTAAATAAGTAGCTAACAGAGCGGTCATTTACCTTAGGCGAGGCGGGGTCGCTTTCCGTCGCGGATTGCGTCCCAGGCGTCGGCGCCGGAGCCACTGCCAGAGGAGACGTCAGAGGAGACCTCATCCTACTCGAACACCGGAGCGTCCTCCTCCTCATCCTCCTCCTCCGCCGCCGCCACCGCTGCCGCCGCCGTATCTGGCCCAGGGCCCTGGCCAGGGAGAAGAGAGCGGTCTATGGCCGCCCGGAGCCACGTCTGGAACAACGCCTCCTCGGCGGCTTCTATCGCGTGCTCGGCGGCGGAGATGCGGATAGCTCTCTGCATCGCAGACGCCCGAATGATACCCTCAGCGCGCTCGCGCTCAAAGGAGGCGCGAGAGAGGAGGAGACCGACCTCAGATCCTCGTCCGAGGAGGACGATGAGGACGAGATCCGGGCGTCCGTGGCCGCCGCCGCCGTGGATCCGGATGGGATTTGACGGCTTAGAATGAACTCGCGACCGCAGTCGCCTGGGATCTCGCCCCAGTTGTAGGGGATATCCGGGCTGCGCCTCGGAGGGTGGGAGGAGGAAGATGCTCCATCCTGACTTCCGTCGGCGCCGGAGGATGACAAGGATATACATCTCGGGTACCCTACCGTGAGGGTACCTGGTGCAGGTGATGACTAAAAGCCCAAATAGCGAAAATACGACTCGAAGCCCAAGACGAGAGGCCCAACAAGATGGAGTACTTCCAAGTTTAGACATAGACATAGTCGGTTTATACTTTCCTTATATGTAAACTAGGTCGGTTACAAACTCCCGAGACCCAGCCTATTTAAAGGCTGGGAGGGGTGCCGATCTAGGACCAAGCCATACTCGAACCACCAAAGCTCTTGCGAGATCGTCATCTCGCCGGAGCCACCTTGTAACCACATAATCTCCAGCGATCAATAACAGACAAGCAGGAAGTAGGGTCTTTACCTCCACCCGAGGGGCCTGAACCTGGGTAAATCTTTGCCTCTGCTTGTCAGCCGACGAAACTACCAGTACTACCACGTTCTCTCCCCATAATCTCAACCCTAGGTCCTTAACCATGGGATTTGATGAGGGTACACCTCGTCAATTGGCGCCGTCTGTGGGAAAGAATAGTGCTGGACTCGCGGTTTCTTCGGTTCCATCGGAAAACGGCGACTCGCCGATCGGATCTACAAACGGCAACTCGCCGGCTGCATCGACAAACCAGAACTCGCCGACTCAGGCGGCACACGGCAACTCGCCGGCTCACTCGACAAACGGCAACACGCCAGCTTCACCCGCAAAAAGCGCATCGGATCCTCTGATGGATTTCGAGCCACACTCGCCAGGATTCCAGGAGGCCTTCTCCGATCTCGAGTCAGGTTTGGGTTTAACCGTTGGTTCGTTCAATTTTTTCGTCAACAAGCTTGGTGTGCAGGACTTGACGGATCCACGCCAACTCGCGACTTCCGCACCCGAGGCTCCATCGGTTGCGGCTCCTTCGACTGCGGATCCCTCAACTGTGTCCATACCATCGTCGACCCTCCAAGCTTGTTCGTCTGCAACAACCATGTCCACACGAGAGATGCGCGAGCTCATTGAAGACTCCAGGGCGAGGAGGCCGAATCAGCATATCGCACAAACGATCCCGAGCTGGATCTCCCACTCGAGGATAGTTTCGACTGCGGGATCTCCCTCAGCGACTTCGACGACCTCGAAACTCATATCGACAACCACGTCGACTCCGAGATCTGCGCCAACAACAACCTCGACTTCGAGATTCATAACAACCTCGCCGACGCCGAGATGAGCATAGGCGAAGGCGTCGACTGCGAGATCCGTCCAGACGGACCACTCGATGAACATACGACTCAGACATGAGCCTCGATGAAGATGTCGAGTCCATGACAGGACTCGAAAGCACATACACATACCCTCGGGTCATACCCCAGCAGGTCTACGTGCCATCGCCGCAGAAACATCAGAACTGCGGCCAGCCGCAGGCCTACAGAATTCCCGTGCACAGTCACTATGCCGGACGGAGCCACAACTCTCACAATCACTGCTGAGATGGCAGCAAAAGCAGATAAAGTATCAAGGAGTGCACAATGATGCCAGCAGACGCAACACAAGAAGAGATGTTGACCTTCCAGTACTTCAACTGGCAGGAGTCACTTCGACTGAAGCAGATAAGAGCAACACTCGAAGAACGCAAAAAGCAAGCTAGCTTGTCGAGTGCGCGCAGAAGACAGCTCTCCCTGAGCTCCACCGGGCGAGCAGACACAAGACCCAGATCAAGGTTGTCACACCTCTCGCCAGGCGAGAAGGCGGCACTCACCCGCAACTTAGGCAACTCCTTCATGACATACGACGAGGAAGGACTGCCGGTGCCCAAAACAGCAGCAGGTGCTCTCTACACCGCTGCAGCATACCTGGAGGCAATCAACCCCAGCTGATGACCCCAATGCAAAACTACATCGCCACAGATCAAATCACTCGCCTTAGCGCAAGGCCATACGCCAAATTCCAAAACTCCAGGTGGGAGTCGAGACCGTGCCCTAGTCGACGCGCCTCGGGAAGAGCATAATCACAGTGGTCGTCGCCACCACTCGAAGGAAAGAAGCGGCTCGCGAAGGCGCAGGTCCAGGAGCAGATCACGCAGATCTTACAGTAGCGACTCATACTCTGATCGAGAGCCTGAGCCACATGGAGCTCTGTGCTTCACTCGACGCGTCCGCGAGACACGGATGCCCAAAGGGTTCAAACTCACATCTGAACAGCCCAAGTACACGGGTCGACAGGAACCTTCCGGGTGGCTGGAAGATTACAGGCTGGCTGTCGCGTGCCAGCGAGGCACAAACACCACAGCCATGCAATACATACGACTCATGCTCGAAGGCACAGCCCGCGACTGGCTCAAGGCCCTACCTCCATCAAATACGACTCGTGGGATCACTTCCGCGATGACTTCATCAAAAACTTCGAGCCTCTGTGAGCGCCCAAAAACGTTCGAGAGCTGCGGGCCTGCGTGCAACGTTCAGACGAAAGGCTGAGGTCATACATCAGACGATGGACTGAGATACGCAACTCAGTCGGAGTAATTTCAGAAGACATGGCCATGGATGCTTTCATAATGGGACTCGCCAGGCATGACCTCAAAGAAGCACTCGGTCGCAAAAAGCCAACCTCTGTGGCTAACCTCTTGATGACCGCGACTGAGTGGGCAGATGGAGAAGATATGGCGCGCACACACGCGGGTCCTCACCCCGTGACAATCATGAAAGCGGCAGTCGAAGCCGCAGAGACTCATACAGACGATCGAAGGCGCAACGTTCAAAACGTCATTACGACGACGATAGACCCGAATTCATGGCGGCTGGGTTCTCACACCCGCAATGACCAGACAGAAGCGACCACGATCAGAAGATCGACGGACAGTCGAGAAGATCGACGGGACAGTCGAGATGATCGTCGAGACAGCCGAGACCGCGGCCAACGCAGTGATACTACAAGAGGAAGGACTGGCGCAAGTCACGGGCACAATCTGAGCGATCATTCGAAGAAAAGATGGACGCTGATTGCAGATTCCACCTGTACAAGGGGGACGACGGAAAACTGCGATCCAATCACTCGATGAGAAACTGCAGGGAGTTCGACCAAATGGCGACTGATTACGTAAATCGCAGAAAGGCAGCAGCCGCACAAGCACCTGCACCCGTGCCTCAGCCAAACAACGTGCCTGTTCTGATGGCACCACCTCCACCACCACAGCCTGCTGCAGGCGGAAACCTCGCGGGTGCCATACAGCACATACCTCGGGTGGACGAGCCACAGTACCCTCCACCCCAAGGGCAGATGTACATGATACAGAAAGGTCGACCTTCCAACAGGGAGCAAAAACTTCGCACTCGACAAGTAAACATGGCGGTCATGTCACCTCCTGCGGTAACAGAATACTTGAAGGAGCCGAAACTACAATAAGCTTCAGCAAAGAGGACCACCCTCCATCGGTTGTTCGCCCAGGGCACTCTGCTCTGGTACTCGACGCGCAAATTGGAGGCTACGCCATGTCCAAGGTCTTCATGGATGGTGGGAGCGGCATAAACATCATCTTCGCAGATACGCTCCGCAAAATGAACAGGTCAGTCGAAAACCTGCCAAGATCTCAAATACCTTCCACGGTATCGTTCCAGGGAAAGCAATAAGCCCAGAGGGCACCATACAACTCGACGTAACGTTCGGGGACAAGCACCACTTCAGGACAGAGTCGATTGAGTTCGAAGTGGTCGACTGGAAGTCACAATACCATGCTATACTTGGACGCCCGACGTTCGCTCGATTCATGGCGGTGCCACATTACGCATACCTCCAGCTGAAGATGCCTGGACCAAAAGGAGTAATCACAGTCAAGGGGAACTTCCAAAAGTCTGACTCTTGTGACCGAGAATTCAGCAAAATCTCTGAGATGTTTGGCATGGAAGCAACACTCGCTGATCTAGCGGTCTCCAACGATCGAACACTTATGCCAGAGCACAAAAAGGTGGCAGTCGACAGAGCATTCAATGCCACCAATGACACAAGATCGCATCAGGTGCACCCGACTGACCCGACCAAGACAGTCAATGTCTCGTCGAGTCTGCCTATCGCATAGGAAAGCGCGCTCGTCGAATTCCTCCGTGAGAACTGGGATATATTTGCATGGTGTCCAGCAGACATGCCAGGTATTCCCAGGGAATTCGCCGAGCACTCTCTCCAGCTACTTCCAGATGCTAAACCAGTCAAGCAAACAATGCGCCGCATATCCGGCCCAAAAAGAACTGCAGTCGAAGCCGAAGTCGACAGGCTACTCGCAGCAGGATTCATCAGAGAGATCAAGAAATCACAATGGGTGGCCAACCCCGTACTCGTAGAGAAGAAGCACACAGATATCCTTCGGATGTGCGTAGATTTTACAGCACTCAATAAGTGTTGTCCAAAGGATCACTTTCCACTACCTCGAATCGACCAGATCGTCGACTCCACCGCCGGGTGCGCTCGCTTGTCCTTCCTGGATGCTACTCGGGTTACCACCAGATAAGGATGAAGGAAGAGATGAAGAGAAAACGGCGTTCATAACCCCACTCGGGGTCTACTGCTACACCACAATGCCTTTCGGGCTCAAGAACGCAGGCGCAACATACCAGCGCATGATGCAAGATTGCCTCAAGAAGCAAATTGGGCGAAACGTCCAGGTCTATGTAGATGACATCGTCATCACCACAAGAGAGGAAAACACACTACTCGATGACTTGCGAGAGACATTCGCAAACCTCAAACGCTTCCACATCAAGCTCAACCCGAAGAAGTGCACGTTCGGCGTGCCAGCCGGGCAACTCCTCGGGTATCTAGTCTCAGCTCGAGGAATCGAGGCGGACCCGGAGAAAATACAGGCCATCTTGACGATGCAAAGGCCTTCAAAGCTCCATGACGTGCAAAAATTGCGGGTCGAGTAGCAGCGCTCAGTCGATTCATCAGCAAGCTAGGCGAAAAAGCACTCCCGTTCTATCGACTGATGAAGAAAGCAGATAAATTCGAGTGGACGCCAGAAGCCGAAGCAGCCTTCACGGACCTCAAGCGAGTCCTCACAAGCCCTCCAATCCTCGTAGCACCAAGGGAACGCGAGCCACTATACCTATATGTCTCTGCAACTAACAGGGTGGTGAGCACTGTTCTAGTGGTCGAACGCAGAGAGGAGGGACACGCCCAAAGCATACAACGTCCAGTCTATTACTTGAGTGAAGTGCTCTCCACATCAAAGCAGCGGTACCCGCACTATCAGAAGCTGGCATACGCCGTGTTCATGTCCTCAAGGAAGCTGACGCATTACTTCTCCGAGCACCCGATCACTGTAATCAGCACTTCAGGGATCGGGGACATCCTCACAAACCCCAATGCAACTGGGCGAGTAGCAAAATGGCTCATCGAGCTAGCACCAAGAGACATCAAGTATGATTACCCGAAGGCCATCAAAGCACAAGTTTTACCCGACTTCCACACCGAGTGGATTGAAGCTCAGCTCCCAGGAGCACCAGATGTGTCCAATTCCTGGACTATGTACTTTGATGGCTCGAAGAAAAACGAAGGCGCAGGCGCAGGTGTCATCCTCATATCACCAAAAGGCGACAAGCTCCGCTACATCCTGCAAATGGGATTCGAGTTCCCATCCAATAACGAAGCAGAATATGAGGCTCTGATCCATGGCATGAGGATGGCCAAAGCCCTCGGGTGCACTCGACTGATGATCTACGGCGACTCGAATCTGGTGGTGCAGCAAACAATGAAGGCTGCGACGCAATCGCAGATAACATGATCGCCTACCGTGACCTGTACAACATCATGGAGGGCAGCTTCGAAGGCTGCGAGTTGCGGCACATAGGGCGTGAGAGCAATGAAGAAGCAGATAAGTTAGCCAACATTGGTGCGACCAAAGCACCAGTGCCACCTGGTGTCTTCTTCGAGCGCATCGAGCACAGATCAATCAAAAAGAAGCGGGCAACTCCTGCATCAGCCGCACCAGCCAAGAGCAAAACACCTAGCACAGAGGACCCACCAGTCGAGGTACTCCTCATCGAGCCAACTTGGACTCAACCCTTCCTCGCATACATACTCCGCGGCGAGGTACCCGAAGACTTCACAGAGTCAAGACGCGTCACTCGACGATCTAAAGCATACACTGTCATCAACGGTGAACTTTACAAACGCAGCATATCAGGTATGTTCCAGCGTTGCATAGCATTTGAAGATGGCCAAGCCATCCTTCGTGATATTCATGCAGGTACTTGCGGGCATCACGCCAGCAGTCGATCACTCGTAGCCAAAGCCTTTCGCGCAGGCTTCTACTGGCCCACAGCACTCAAAGACGCGGAGGACATAGTCAAAAGGTGCATCGGCTGCCAAAAATTCGCCACAAAGCCGCACGCACCCGCATCGGCGTTGAAGACAATACCATTGGCCTGGCCTTTCGCCCAGTGGGGGCTCGATATGGTTGGGCCACTCAAAAAATCCTCCCATGGAGGGCATACTCACCTTCTGGTGGCGGTCGACAAGTTCACCAAGTGGATTGAAGCAGTACCCATCACAAGTTCGACTGCCACTACAGCAGTCAATTTCATAAAATCCATCATATACCGCTTTGGTGTGCCAATAGCATCATCACTGACAACGGTACAAACTTCACGGCTGAGGAATTCAAATCCTTCTGCAAAGAGCAAGATATCACGCTCAATTATGCATCTGTGGCGCACCCGCAATCAAACGGCCAAGTCGAAAAGGCCAATGGGCTTGTGACAAGTGGAATCAAGAAGCGCCTCCTGGTGCCACTCAAAAGGGCTGCGGGTGCTTGGGTAGAAGAGCTCCGTCTGTGCTATGGAGCCTACGCACAACACCCAACGCCTCAACGCAATTCACTCCATTCTTCATGGTCTACGGCGCAGAGGCAATTCTGCCATCAGACGTAAGGTTCAACGCACCAAGAGTCGAAGCATACAATGAAGAAGATGCAGACGAGGCACTCGAAGACGCAGTCGACTTGCTAGAAGAAGCACGTAACACGGCGCTCGCACGCACAGCTGTTTATCAGCAGGACCTCCGCAACTACCACAGCCGTCGACTGCGTACCAGGTCCTTCGAGGTTGGCGACCTGGTACTTCGACTGAAGCAAAAGAAGGTGCACAAACTCGCTTCTCCATGGGAAGGACCCTTCATCATCACCGAGGTCATTGGTGGTGGAGCATACAGACTGAAGCACGCGAAGACAGGAGAACTCTCGCATAATCCTTGGAACGTTGCGCAGCTGCGCCGTTTCTATGCTTAGATTGCTCAGTCGCACAATGTAATAGGCACATATGTCGGATAGCTGCAGGTTTCAGACGCGCTCTTTTCCTTACCAGGGTACCTAAGGGGACTGGAAGGTTTTTAATGAGGCGGCCTGCAGCTTAACATTCAAAATGGAATATAATTCATGATTCCTCATATTTCTCCTGCTTACTACTCGCATAACTTGATTTCACAAAATTAGCCTCACCCGAGCACTCGGGGGCTGCGCTATCTCAAAAAGCATGTGTTTCCGCTTGTTCACAACATAATACCCCAGCCGCACTCGAATACTCGGGGGCTGGGTCATAAAAATCATACATAAACACAAAAGTTGCTCAACCCACTCAATTATTCGGGAGTTGAGCCTAGAAGCTTCAAGTACTGCAAAAATTCATAACCGCACACGAATACTCGGGGGCTGTGCAGCTTATGTTTGATACTCTAAAGTATTTCTATCAAGCCCAAAAGTATGTTGCTTCATACACCCCGCTCAACAGGCTCGGGGGCTGCATACATGTAAACAAATAATGTACAATAATCACAAGTGTTGCGTTTTACACTTTGGAGTCACCCCATACACATAACCTACTCAACAGGTTCTTCCTTGGGCTCGGTCCATTTTTCCTCCTCCTTCAGCACACGATGGATTAGGACCAGTGCGTCCACTCGTGTCTCTTGGTAGTGCTCCTCCATCGGCACAGGACCACCACCTGGTAAGGGTGCGGGTCCCATCGCAATCCTTTTCAAATCAAGGTGCGGAAGGTGCGATCGCACAAAGGCAAGAGCAACGTTAGCCCGCTAATCAGTTGCTCACGCACAAACTTCTTGATCGCCTTGCCTTTTCGAAATTTCTTCAGCAAAGCCACAAGGCCCTGTGGTTGCTCATTCAAAGGAAACAAAGCTTCGTGGACTCGAAATAAAGCCAACCTGCAAGTCTCCAGTCGAATGGCTGTGCGCCAAGCCCGGTCCAGAAGCCTTACCAAAATGGCGCTCTTCGCCCTGTCTGACCAGAAGGGGTGGGCGGAGTACTCAGTGCTACTCGCATGACCATCGAGTCGATCCTGAATTCGTGCCTCCTCCTTTATGGGTCAGAGCAAACACCTGCGCAAAAGCAAAGGGCTCATCATCGCCCAGTCGAGTCACCTTGCAAAGAATAGATCTCGATGATCCAAAAATGTCTTACATTCGAGTTGCAGATTTACTCTCTCCAACTCCTCAAGCAAAAAGGCTTCTCGCTCTGTAGTTGGGGATGGCCTCGACTGCAACTCAGCATACGCATCTTGTGTTTCCTTCAGCTCGCGAGTAACTTCGGAAAGCTTTTGATGAAGAAAGTCCATAATTTTCTGGTCATTAACGCTTCGTGACTTCGAAGAACCACCCACAACAGGGCCAGTCGATGGTTTAGAAGCTCGGTTCTACAGTCAGAATAATTCAATGCATAAGGAAGCATAAAAGAGCTCAAACAAAAGGCTCGGGGGCTGCGCCTCCCGATCACTGAAGTTCATGTTTCATAACAAGACAGATACGATGTCTGATAATTTACATATAGCAAAAGCAAAGTGACGCAATTCCTAGACCTAGTCAAACAAAGGGGTCACTGGCTAAGTCGTCGACTTCTTGGAGGAAGTTTTCTTCGCCTGGACCTTGGCTGCCCTTTCTTCAACAGTTGTTACCAGCTGTTGGGCATATGTTTTGGCGGCTTCCATCCAAGTGCCGAGCCCGACGGTTTTGCCATCAGGACCCCGTGGAAACTTCTTTGTGGCTGCGTCAAAATCTGCCTCGACTCCGTGCGCGAGCAACATGAGAAAAGTAGTCTGAGCACCACTTACCATTTGCTCGCGACAGAAGTCAGCGACGGCAGTCCCTTCAGGCTTGAATAGCTCAACCAGCTCTGCAAAGGAAGATGGTAGCTCCTCGCCGGGGAAGAAGCTGCCATGGAGGGCGCCCAGGGCACTCGCCGCCTGCGTTAGCATCTCCCCTGCTCTGCTACTGGTAGCCTCCGAGACAGCCACACTTTCATCAAGTGAGGTGCCAAGGCTCTGCTTGCCAGTAGCAGTCGGGCCATCCATCACGCCTAGCATATGGGCAAAATAATCAGCACCATATATCAGAAACCTCAAACATCTAAGGAACAGAGCAAAAATTCTTACCAGTTAAGCTGGTGCTGGCGGCAGAGAGTCGACCAATTGCCGACTCCTCCCTAACTTCGGCTGCTTTCAGCCTCTTCTCCAGATCAGCCACTCGACGGGTGGCGTTGTTCAAATTTTCTGCCGCTTCAGCGGCGGCCTCTGCAAAAACAGACGCACATGATTAGCAGCTGCAAGAGAAATCACCCTCAACAAGTGGTGATAGCATAAAAATACGCACTCTTTGCAACTTCGAGTTGCTGCTGCAGGGTGGCGGCTTCAGTCTCCTTGTGCACATACTTGGCACCAGCCTTCAGCAACTCTCGCACAAATGCCTAAGTACACGATGGGCAAATTCACAACTCAATAACTGAGTCTAGGCAAAATTTCGCATTCGATGAGGATTAAAACTACGGCAAGCACAAACTTACGTGCTCCAAGAAGGAAGAAGTCGATGCAGGGACACCTGCAGCCGCAGCTCCGCTCTCAGTTGCTGCAACCTCCGGCTCGGGTGGTAGCATCCGTGCAGTGGACGCTGCGCTGCTCTTTTCCGCCGTAGGTGGCGGAGGCATATCCTCATCCGAGGAAACACTGTTTCACACATCTATTATATTATTAAAACAACAAACAATTAACGGTGGAGATTTGTCAGAAGTAAACTTAGATATCTAAACGGTGGAGATTTATCACGCACGTACCACATATACAACAAAGATCTACTTACGTGACTTTCCAAATCGCATGCAAACGTGAAACAAAAGGACACCGGTCAAACAAGAAACTTTACAAAGTACACGCGATGTCCGGCATCAAAGCAATCAGAAATATATAAAAGGACATCCAGCTGCCACCGCCCAATGCAGACTCCATAATTGTTCCATTATATCCAGCCGAATCGAGATCAACACGAGAGGTCGGCGAATCGGAGGCACGATAGGGAGGAGCTCCACAACAGATCGAAGGCTCACCAACAAATCTTGGTTGCATCGGTAAATCGACGACACGGATGTGCAAATATTTAGGTAATAGCTGCGATCATATGCATCGGCAAGTCGACGGCACGCCAATACGCCAGGGCAGCAGGACGCGGGCAGATCAAAGATGATTGATGCATATCCTCCTGGAGACGGTGTAGCAGCAAAGGGCGAGCTGCTTCAGGTGGCGTCGCGTGGATCTGAGATGCCAGCGTCCAACGCCTGGGCCTGTGCGAGGTCTCCAACTAGCTCGATGGCCCAGATGACCACACCCACAAGCGTATCATCTTCACGTATATGATCTTCAGGTACCCGATCATCCCCGAAAACGCCTTAGATCGACGCTCTTCTCGACGAGGCCGCCTGCGCCACGTTCTGCGGTGCCATCTCCCCGTTCAAGGTGGCGGTCGCAGCCATGGATGGCGTCGTTGACAGCCTCGCGGGGCTGCGCGTGGCCACGGCGGAAGGGGCCGCCGTCTGTTCAGATTCTGCAGCACTTCAGGCTAAGTATCATGGTTTCATGGTAGCCATCAGGATATGTGCGTGTCAGCAACACAAGAACATGCAGGCATCATATGTATTGGACTACAACTGTTAACCATGTTGCCGGGCGGCCGGCGGCCTCGCTACGCCACATCCGGAACCAGTCAACTCTCCACGCCACGCATCAGAATCAATGTTTCTCATCTACGTATGGGGACATGCCAGGAGGATGTGCGATGGTTCTCCAGAAAATCTCGCTACAAAGAAAAGCAAGATCGAACGGTCGGCGGCCTCGCTCGGACACATCGGGAACCAGTCAGCCTTCACGCTAAGTCTAATTCAAGATGGACATCAGAATCTGCGTGTCAGCAACATAAGAACATGCAGACTTTCGACTCAGACGATACGGATTGGACTGCAACACTGACCAATGTACTTGCAGAGCTCAAGAACTGGTAGTTCATTTGTTGCATGCATGATGAACAATCATGAGGTAATAAGTTGTGCCAATTTTGAATATGACGATATAAGTGGTCATATTATGGCGCCCTGAATATGAAAATAATTGCAATAGACATTTTATTTGTGCAAGATGAATATGTATCCTGAACTTAATTTATATAATGCTTATAATCTGTCTCTCTCGGTTTGTAATTGTTGCTTTCCTGGCAACAAAATTGGTCCGAGCGTTCCATTCTGTAAGTTTGGATGAGTGCATATTAAATGGATATTATTTTAACATCAATCCACCCTACTGATGCCATTATATTTTCTAATGATCGTATTTTGCTCGGTATGCTGCATAGAACATATCCGCATAGACAAATCCCTAACTTCAAGATTGGCTAAATGGAAACTACAATCGATCTTTCAGACTAGGGTATACCTATCATCTAACAGATTTATTTGGTTGTGATTACATGCAGATTTATTTATAGGAGCATACGTGGTAACTATAAGTGACATTTAGATGGAGCCCCATAAAGCTCCCATTTGGAGCTCCCCAACTCAGCACATCAATTTTCCAAGAGAAAGCTCTGGATTTGGCACATGTTTCTACTGTGATATTTTTTTCAACCTGCAGACAATTCTACTTTACGAGCTTCATGAGGAAATCATTTCGATAATTCGGGAGAAGCCAAAACTTCCTGCTGTCTAACAGGTGCGTATAAATTATTGACGTCATGGTGTCATCATTTAGTTTTTCTGCATTTTCTTACATGAAAACTATCCTTGCATTCTTCTTGCCAAATATGTGCAGAATAGAAATTGGTGATGCTACAGTCATATTGGCCAACATGAAATGGGAGCTCAAAAAAGCTGACGCTGTGAGCAGTAGAAAAAACAGGGCTCTTCCATTGATGCGATGTGGGTGGAGAAAAAGAAGGAAAAAATTATCATTTCCTTTGGATGCGTGATCAATTGAAAGCTCTTTCTTATTCTGCATGGTTTTCTTTGCTCCGCACAAGGACATTCCAGATATCACTGAGGATCCGAAGGAACCACCAGCACGATCTAACAGAACTTCATCTGTTAAGAGGTGAACCCTCTTCTTCGTCTTCTTTTTCTTTGTGAAACAGTTTGTGTATATGCCTGTAAAGTATAACAGGAGCGAGGTTTACAATTGTTCTTACTGATTTGCCTACTCTCTTTTCCACTCTTTTTGTAGTATTCATCTTAGTTTACATAGCTTCTTTCTAATTTATGCCTACGTTCGATAAATTGCAAGTGGACAGCACGGGAAGATTAATATATGCAATATTTATTCTACTCAATATAAAGCTTCCTTTTCTGAAATTTAGCTACAACCAGTACATTACCTTGGAAGACTAAACGATGAGGGTATTAAGGTTTTCATTTTAACATGTTCATATGGTTTATACGTAGGTAGATTAGAACGTGGAAGTAACTGGAATCTCAAAATAACAACATATTCTAAATCATTGTTATATATTTTTAATTCTTTCGTAATATAATCCCTCTATTTTTTAATTACAAAATGATTTGCATATTTTTCTGTGGACCACACACGAATTGATACAGAAAAACATAGATAGGTTTTTTTTATGTGCAAATTTTGAATGGACACACTAAAATGTCTATATACATATGACATAGAAAAATATATAGCTTCTTAATAATTTAAACAGGGGAGTAGTACCCCTAAGAAAAATCATACATTAGGGAAGATTTTTTTGTATCAACGCTAGCCGCGCAAATGCGCGGGCCACCCAGCTAGTTATAAGTATACAAGGTGGTATTATTCAAAACATGACAAAGCATATGCACATAATACTTACTCTTCAGTAAGGTCGCACAGTCGACCTGGTGCAAGCACACCCATGCTCGGGCGCGATTTCTTCGGTGGTCGAGGGGGAAGCGAGCGAATCGGGGGAACCTCGAGTGGCACCGTCATCGACTCCGTCATGTCTTCCTCCTTCTCCTCCGAGTCAGCGGTGTCTTCCTCGTCGCGCGACCGCTTCTGCTTGCCCTGCACCTCAGCATCGCCCTCATCGGCTTCTGGCGTGTGTGCGGTGGCGAGTGAAGCCATCTCATCATCAGAATCTGCCTCGAGTGGCTCATTGTCTGGCACTGGGCCGCTCTCTGGCAAGGGAGGCATTGACTCAAACATTTTGTGTCCCTGCACACATAAACAGCAAAGGATTCAACATCACACATGCATAACATATCAACTGAGATGTAGTATCAACTGTTACCTCTGGCAGAGGGTTGCTGGTCTCATAAGGAGGCACAGGCGAGTTCATCTCGCAGGGATCTTCATCAGTAAGCTTGGTAAGGCTCCTTACCAACTTCTCCGCTTCCGCATCAGATAGCTCCACTGCGCGTGAGCGGGTTGGATCAGAAGCCCCACCATATGCCCACAAAGCATGCACTCGGGCTCGGAGAGGCTGCACTCGCCTCTTGGCCATAATGGCTAGCAGATGGATCCCTGTGACCTCTCGACCAGCAGTGGTCTGAAGCTTCAGCACCTTCTCCATCAGAATGTCAGCCTCTTCGGCTTCGACTCCGGTCGGCTGGGCAATCCATGATGGCCTCTTCTTCACCAGGGCGTCTGCGTCAAAGGAAGGCAACCCGAAAGTTTGGGCGCCTATGGTCACATCCTTGATGTAGAACCACTTCTGGCGCCATCCTTGCACAGATTCCAGGAAGTTGATCTTGAAGTACTCGACATCAGGTCGAGCCTGTACTCCAAAACCACCAGGTCCCATGGTGCTGTGCTGGCGCTTGACGTTGAAGATGCGGCGGAATAGACCAAAGTGGGGTGCGACGCCCAAGAAGCACTCGCAAAGGACGAAGAAACACGCAATGTGCAAAAGCCCATTGGGTGTAAAATCGTGCAATTGCACTCCATACACGTGCATCAGTGTATGAAGAAACTCGTGAACAGGGAAGGAGAATCCCCTGTTCACAAAATCAACAAAGCAGACCCGCTCATTGGGGCCTGGGCGCGGGATTACCTCGGCACTGGGGAGGCGAACTTGAGAGGTGTCCTCAGGGATCAGCCCGTCGTTCCGCAGGCCAGTGAGCATCCTCTTGCTGCAGGTGGATTTGGTCCACGCGCCCTTCTCCCTCTTCAAGCCACTGGCAGCGGCTCCCGCGGCGCTGTCCGCCGATGCAGCACTCCTGCCCCTTCGGGTGGTAGGCTTCGTCATCGCGGTGGTGGTTGCACAAGCTTTGCTCTGAGGCAATGGCGATGCGAGAGGAAGAACAAGAAGTAGCGGCGGCGGAGAGCAAATGGCAAGTAAAACACTATTTACTCCGCCGTCCCCTTTTTAACCTCAAAAGCAAAAGAATCCGCACCGTCGATGCGAGATCGTGGGCACATAAGCAAATCTAACCGTACACGTGGCAGCCACGGAGGGCAACCGTCGCCGGCCACTCCGCCCACTACGCACGGGAATCTAGGAACTACCATCATGGCCCCGGAGAAATCGTGCCTGAACGGTCAAATCCAGTCCAAACGGCTGTACAATGGGCCCACAAGACGTGTCACGTCCCATCTCTCGCAGCATAGCGCACGCCACCGCGTGTCAGGTGGCGCAGTCGCCATAAAACGTCATCCCTGACGTCATTGCAGCAAATTTGTTCAGAAAAGATGTCGGGTTCGCCTAAACATATTAGTCACTCGATTGTTTGTCGAGTGTATGGTCACTCAACTGTCTCTTCGATCAAAGACATATTACTCCCATCGGGAGCATATCAAAAATTTCTTCGACTAAAGATGATCAAGACCAGTGATTTTGAGATTATCCTCCATTACAAGTAATAAAGCACAATCTCGGGGGCTACTCCCATCGGGAGCGCTGCCGCGCACCCGATAGAATTATGGCAAAAGGTTTTCTTCGACTAACAAATGTAGGGAAAGATGGTTTTGAAATTATCCTTCATTGCAGTCAATAAAGCACAATCTCGGGGGCTACTCCCATCGGGAGCGCTGTCGCGCACCCGATAAAATGGAGTCAAAGTATCAGTCGACAACTGTATCGACTACGTTCATATGTAAAATCATACTCGAAATATTCCCAAGTTGCGTCCGTCGCAAATACCTCGATGCTGCATGCATAGTGCAAAGGTAAGACCCGCCGAACTTTCGAGCTGGGCTAAGGACCGTTCCAGCAACGTCAATCCTTATACTTTTCGTGTCAGCAGACATGATGAAAAATCCCGACGGACGCGTTGGGTAAAATTCAAAGTTATACTGCAGATCGACTCAGTAAGACCTCCGCGGCCTAGTCGAATCTGACCAGTTTGTTACAGATTCGAGTCCGGGGACTCGAGTTTGATTGAAAGCTAGTAAGGTGTTACCCAAATGTGTAGTTAACCAGTTCTGATCCGTCGAGTGAACTGGGTCTGCTAAGCTATTATCCCTTGATCATCATAAGCAAAAACCACAGTCGACGAAATACTCGACATAGCCAACATGTGCTATTCATACAGGAATTCCAATTATAATATACATAATGTTAAGCATATGACGTGCATTTACGAAAGAGTCCATGCCCGATTCTTCGAGTCAGACAAGTACTCGGGGGCTACTGACAAGGATATACATCTCGGGTACCCTACCGTGAGGGTACCTGGTGCACGTGATGACTAAAAGCCCAAATAGCGAAAATACGACTCGAAGCCCAAGACGAGAGGCCCAACAAGATGGAGTACTTTCCAAGTTTAGACATAGACATAGTCGGTTTATACTTTCCTTATATGTAAACTAGGTCGGTTACAAACTCCCGAGACCCAGCCTATTTAAAGGCTGGGAGGGGTGCCGATCTAGGACCAAGCCATACTCGAACCACCAAAGCTCTTGCGAGATCGTCATCTCGCCGGAGCCACCTTGTAACCACATAATCTCCAGCGATCAATAACAGACAAGCAGGAAGTAGGGTCTTTACCTCCACCCGAGGGGCCTGAACCTGGGTAAATCTTTGCCTCTGCTTGTCAGCCGACGAAACTACCAGTACTACCACGTTCTCTCCCCATAATCTCAACCCTAGGTCCTTAACCATGGGATTTGATGAGGGTACACCTCGTCAGAGGGGTTCGCCATCGATGGGTGAAGTAGGAGGAGAGCGTGTGCGGCTAGGGTTAGGAACTGGGGAGAGTGAGACTGAGAGTGAGAGTGAGATACAGTACTGGAGTGGGAGATATTAATACCGGCACCGCTTAATGTGCCTTCACATGGGAAACGGAGATAGACCGATCTCCGTTTCTGATGTGGAAATATCAGCAACGGAGATATTCTTTCCTCCGTTGCCTATATATGAGCACGGAGATCTTTTCAGCCTCCGTTACCATGTGTCGGGCCCATCGACCGACTACCGCGCGCGCCCACTCGCGGAAGCGCGCGGAGCTCATTTTTCCGTCGCCTAACTCTTGCCGTTGCCATAGAGGGGTATCCGATGTGTCGTTCTATACTAGTGATGGTTCCATGTGCACGTAACAGGTTGTGCATGGATGCAAGATTCAAAAAATACAGAGCGCCTGCATTTAATCATTAATGGTTGCATTGCTGCAGCACCTGCTCGACCAGATCAAGCGGGCCCACCGGAGTGCCCTCGACCGGCACCGCGGGAGCTTCTCACGGCGGCTTGCGTCGAGCCCGCGTGGTGCGGCATCCTGTTGCCGCCATCATCTCATCTTGCTCTCCGCCTCAGGCAAGGAAGACGATCGAGGCGATGTTCTCCGACGAGCCTGACCCCGAAGAAGAAGCCTACGCCGCGAGGGTAGTGGGTTTTTCCACGCTCCGGGGACCACGCGAGCCGCCGCCCCTCCGGGACGTCACGCGCCACCCTGCCTACTCGTGAAGAGTCGGACCCTAAGGAGTTCAACTTCAGCTCGGAGGAGGACGGAGGCGGCAAGGAGGAGGAGGCTGACCCGGAGATGGCGAATGCCATCAAGATCTCCCTCGATAGTTTTGAGGAAGAGCAGCTCCAGCATAGGAGGCTGGCCGTTATTTTCGGGTGAAACTGGAGGCCGACACCGTGAAAGTGTTCCGGTATTCGCTAGAGACAGCGGCGGAGGACAAGGAGGCGCAGCGGCGCCATCCAGCGGATGCGGCAACTCCCAACGACCCTAGAAGGTGCTCGCAGTCACCTCTCATCCAATGCCAACCCCAAATCGTACGAGGTAAATAGTGCGCATCTACCACGAAAACGAAAAAAACCCCCAAATTACGTGGTAGATGGTGTCCATCTACCACGGAGGACGGGGCAAATCGTGGCAAAAGCCACTTTTTTAGCGTGTACACGAAAAAAGTTTAAATATCCGATCTCTACATATGAATGGCCAATCCTGCATTTTGGCCTCATCTTGAAAAAATCAAAGAAAATCGAAAAAAACAAAAATAGAAAAATTGCGGAAATAGTCGTCTTATCGTGACATGGTTGTTAGAAAAAAATATCAAACCTAGAATTTTAAAACTTTTAAAGAAAAAGGTGCTCACCAAAATTATTGTCATGTACGAATATTCATGGGGTTTCAAACCCAGATGACCAAGGCGATGGCCATATCCATGGCTAACTTTGGGCACACATGAACGTCTTGTCATTTTAAAGAAAAGACCCAAAAAAATTCCAACTCTGTTGTGTAAAAAATGAGTTCTAGTTTGTGAGTGCCGATGATTGGTTTTTTTAAGCACCTGCAAAAATATGGTCAAATTGTTGCCACCACAATTTTCACACAAAGCAAAACTCGTGAGACAATCGAGTATCAGTTTTGAAAAAAATATCTTGCTTTCTAGTTATATATATTTTTAGTTTTTGGAAGATTTTTTCCAAATTTAGCTCAAATCTGAACTACAACTGCGTGATATGGTCCCAATACAACAACAAAGACTTTCATTTCCAACCAAGTTGGGTAGGCTAATATATGGTCGTAATATTTGGTAAAAATTATTCTAAGATACTCTATTATGAATCCAGACAGTGTACAAAAATGTTTAAATATTCGACCTACAAATGGCCAAGCATGCAATTTTGACTCCATTTTGTAAACATCAATGCAAATAAAAAAAATGAAAGCAGATGGGCATATCCATATTCATAGATTGCAAAAATCTAGGTAGGCCGATAGTGCGGTGGGTGATCTCCCTCCACAGTAATTCTCAGTCTTACCTATTAATCCAACTAAATAAAAATTGTCATTTGGATGAATTATCTTTCCGGGAATATCTACTTGTGTTTCATGCTTCTACTTGACGCTGTAAACACACTATCATATTTCAGAAAAATGGGGTTTCACTAAGGCAGTTACGTTTTTGATTAATGTTTGACATGTTTCGGTAGAAAAGTGAATTGTTTTTTAAGCTTGTCAAGAGTTGAGACAGACAACGTCATACCATCCTAGAAGTAGAATCTTGTCGTTTTGCACACCATACGATACAGTCCAGTATGGATAAATTTCCTTTTGGACAAATTTCAATCAATCGATGGACAAATTTCCTTTTGGAAAGACAGATGGATTGAGGGCAATGTGGTGAGCCATCTTGCGCCTGACCGATGCAGTTTGTTGGCAAAGCAGCTCAAAGCAAGTCTATGGCGGAGGCCTTGCAAAAAAAACAAAAACAAAAAACTCATGGGTCTTTGATATTAAAGGACAACTGACTATTCCGGCACTAGCTCAATACTGTCAGCTATGGGAACGGGTCAGCCAGATTAGCCTGAATCAAGAAGGCCAAGATCAGTTCATCTGGAAGCTCAGTGCCTTTACTAAAGGTAGGTTTATCCTTAACGTGTTGTTGCCACACATGAGGTTATCTGTGATGTACATTCTAAAACTCTATCGAGTTTGGCCCTTAAATTTGATTATGAAAAAAACTTATGACGAAATAGGCCGTAGCCCGCTATATTAATATACCAACCACCCAATACAACCAACGAGACACACGGCTGGGGCGACAGCCAACATACATCCAAAGAAAGGCAAGGAAAATGTCGTGTGGGATCACGGCAGATGCCATAGGTATGGCTAAGATGGGGCCGAATGGTCGTTGGGGGAATCCGGTGAGGGTTTATGCACTCAAGAAGTGCACACGCAAGAACACGCAAGAACACGAACAAAGAAACAAGAAAGCAAGAACACAAAACACACCACGATGTACCCTGCTTCGGGGCCCTCTTGCGGAGGTAACACCCCTACTGCAGCACTATCCTAGTCAGTGTATAGCTCAGAGTGACAAGTACAAGCTGCTCCTCGAGCTGTATGATGATACAATGGTGAGAACCCGAGGTGGAAGATGATGCTACAAAGAGAGGAAAAGGCACTCCGAGCCTGAACCGAGGTCTCTCCGAGGTGTTCCGAGCTTCCTCTCTCTCTTTCTCTCTTGATCAACTAGCTCCAGCGCGGGGGGGGGGGGGTCTCTCTCTTGATCTTGGATCCTGGATCTCCGATCCCCTCTAGCAGGAGGGGGTGAAGCCCACTATAGGCCAGCCGGGTTACCATTGTGCCCCTCGCAGAACACTGTTGCCATGCCTCTGCAACGGTCACCACCGTACCACCGTACCTCGGTCGGGGACAAGACGTGGCTTGCCCATCTCCTGTAGCCTAACGGCAGAGCTAGCATGTCCCCTCTGACCGAGACAGGACGTGGCCTGGCAGAGCTACCTCGTAGCCTTTACCCAGACCTCGCGTGGTCAGCGGTCGGAGACGTGCAGGCCCGCCGAACCTGGAGCACGCCTCTGCCATGCTCCTTGACAGACGCTCCCGTGTCAGGCGCTCTAGTACCCGGCTGGAAGTGACAGGAGCATTGACTCCGGCCCGACCTACAGCCCACCACCTCGGTTAGCTCGTCACGGATGTGACGGGCTCCGTACCTCGGGTCTTGCGCTTAATATCTTTTACTAGCTCGGATCTTACTTCCTTCCCACAGCTACTCCTGCACCCACAACACAAACCACCGCACTGAGGTAGTTAGGTCGGCAGAACATAGCTCGGACTGTGAACCTCGGCCCTGGCCAACAGTATACCTCGGACCCCTCTGGGCCAAAATAGGTCGGCCTGTACTCTCCAGGTCAAGATGAAGCTCGGAACTTCCCAGGCCCAAACAGGTCAGCCCTTTCCGTACCTCGGCACAACTTCGAACACCACCTTATGCCAAGTCTTGACCCTACCCGGGGATACTCCCCGACATTAGTCCCCGAAGCTGGTGCGGTCCTACGACCTCGGAAGGAGGGCCGTAGCAGGTTCAAAACAAGCATTACACCACCTCCTAAACCGACCTCCAACATAGTCACGCGAGGTACCCCATACACCACCATCCAATCCGAGGTAGATATGCGAACTGAACTCTCCGAGCTATCTGACTCAGCACCATCTTGCCTCAAGATTTTCCGAGGTACGTGGCGAAGAATCTCTGCCCGGGCTTCGGAATCCGGACCTCTGCCAAGCAGATTCTGACCACACGCCGCCCTCGTCAGCCGGACCCACCGAACAGCGCACCTGCGCACTCAAGTACTTGACCGCCCACGACCCCTCGATTCTTGTGCTGACCAGCGCAGGAAATCCGGGGTGGGCGGTTGCCACTCTGCGGCCCACGATGTGGCCGATCGTGCGGCCGCTGACCGCGTAACCGTGCGCCCACTCGCACACGATCCCGCGCCCCCGATAACCGCGCGGTAGTGGCGCAGTTAATGCGGGCAGTTACCCGCGCGGCTATAAGTAGGGCCCCGGGTAACTTCGCCATCTTCTTCCTCCTTCACTCGCCCTCTCGCCTCCATCGCCACCAGTGCCGCCGCTTCCGGTTGAGAAGAAACACGTTCCCGCCGCCGCCGACGAGCAGCTCCTTCGTCGCCGCTGCGACCGACGTCACGGCGCCGCCCTTCGGCACCGTTTTCACGGTATGCCCTCCCTTTCTTGATACCCTAGGCATTGCCCTAGGTTTCTTCCTTTTTGCGCTTTGGTTCTTCATATGTTCTTGAATAAAACTCTATTTACCTCCTCGGTAGATCTTACTTGCATACTTTTTTGGGTAGTAGTGAGTTTCATACCTCGGATAGATGCTCGCCTAGCATAGATATGCCTCTATATACACAAGATAGCCGTCCAACTCCTCCTGAGTTAGCCAGATATAGC
>CAMZMU010000083.1:8499833-8625952 GCA_947311845.1 Poa pratensis
AGGTATGGCTAAGATGGGGCCGAATGGTCGTTGGGGGAATCCGGGGAGGGTTTATGCACTCAAGAAGTGCACACGCAAGAACACGCAAGAACACGAACGAAGAACCAAGAAAGCAAGAACACAAAACACACCACGATGTACCCTGCTTCGGGGCCCTCTTGCGGAGGTAACACCCCTACTGCAGCACTATCCTAGTCAGTGTATAGCTCAGAGTGACAAGTACAAGCTGCTCCTCGAGCTGTATGATGATACAATGGTGAGAACGAGGTGGAAGATGATGCTACAAAGAGAGGAAAAGGCACTCCGAGCTGAACCGAGGTTTCCGGGGTGTTCCGAGCTTCCTCTCTCTCTTTCTCTCTTGATCAACTAGCTCCAGCGCGGGGGGGGGGGGTCTCTCTCTTGATCTTGGATCCTGATCCCTCTAGCAGGAGGGGGTGAAGCCCACTATATAGGCCAGCCGGGTTACCATTGTGCCCCTCGCAGAACACTGTTGCCATGCCTCTGCAACGGTCACCACCGTACCACCGTACCTCGGTCGGGGACAAGACGTGGCTTGCCCATCTCCTGTAGCCTAACGGCAGAGCTAGCATGTCCCCTCTGACCGAGACAGGACGTGGCCTGGCAGAGCTACCTCGTAGCCTTTACCCAGACCTCGCGTGGTCAGCGGTCGGAGACGTGCAGGCCCGCCGAACCCGGAGCACGCCTCTGCCATGCTCCTTGACAGACGCTCCCGTGTCAGGCGCTCTAGTACCCGGCTGGAAGTGACAGGAGCATTGACTCCGGCCCGACCTACAGCCCACCACCTCGGTTAGCTGCACGGATGTGACGGGCTCCGTACCTCGGGTCTTGCGCTTAATATCTTTTACTAGTCGGATCTTACTTCCTTCCCACAGCTTCTCCTGCACCCACAACACAAACCACCGCACTGAGGTAGTTAGGTCGGCAGAACATAGCTCGGACAGTGAACCTCGGCCCTGGCCAACAGTATACCTCGGACCCCTCTGGGCCAAAATAGGTCGGCCTGTATTCTCCAGGTCAAGATGAAGCTCGGACCTTCCCAGGCCCAAACAGGTCGGCCCTTTCCGTACCTCGGCACAACTTCGAACACCACCTTATGCCAAGCCTTGACCCTACCCGGGGATACTCCCCCGACATTAGTCCCCGAAGCTGGTGCGGTCCTACGACCTCGGAAGGAGGGCCGTAGCAGGTTCAAAACAAGCATTACACCACCTCCTAAACCGACCTCCAACATAGTCATGCCGAGGTACCTCCCATACACCACCATCCAATCCGAGGTAGATATGCGAACTGAACTCTCCGAGCTATCTGACTCAGCACCATCTTGCCTCAAGATTTTCCGAGGTACGTGGCGAAGAATCTCTGCCCGGGCTTCGGAATCCGGACCTCTGCCAAGCAGATTCTGACCACACGCCGCCCTCGTCAGCCGGACCCACCGAACAGCGCACCTGCGCACTCAAGTACTTGACCGCCCACGACCCCTCGATTCTTGTGCTGACCAGCGCAGGAAATCCGGGGTGGGCGGTTGCCACTCTGCGGCCCACGATGTGGCCGATCGTGCGGCCGCAGACCGCGTAACCGTGCGCCCACTCGCACACGATCCCGCGCCTCCCGATAACCGCGCGGTAGTGGCGCAGTTAATGCGGGCAGTTACCGCGCGCGGCTATAAGTAGGGCCCCACGGGTAACTTCGCCATCTTCTTCCTCCTTCACTCGCCCTCTCGCCTCCATCGCCACCAGTGCCGCCGCTTCCGGTTGAGAAGAAACACGTTCCCGCCGCCGCCGACGAGCAGCTCCTTCGTCGCCGCTGCGACCGCGTCACCGGCGCCGCCCTTCAGCACCTCGTTTTCACGGTATGTACTCCCTTTCTTGATACCCTAGGCATTGCCCTAGGTTTCTTCCTCTTTGCGCTTTGGTTCTTCATATGTTCTTGAATAAAACTCTATTTACCTCCTCCGGTAGATCTTACTTGCATACTTTTTTGGGTAGTAGCGAGTTTCATACCTCGGATAGATGCTCGCCTAGCATAGATATGCCTCTATATACATTAGATAGCCGTCCAACTCCTCCTGAGTTAGCCAGATATAGCCTTAGATTCCAGATTTACTTTTTCTTTGCTAAACTTCTGTGCATTCTTCTGCAGATTGATTCTGCCGAGATGTCTCCTCCTGAGACTTCGGAACAAACCGAGGTTCCAGACCTCGAACTGGAGGTCGGAGAACGAGCCGGCTGGGAAGGTTCGGATGTAACTCCGGACGAAATCCAGTGGCTCAGGGCGACTCGGCGGATTCCCGCCGGGGTAGAGTGTCGCCTGCCAGAGGGCGAACTCGAGCCTCAAGTCAAGGAAGGGGAACGGGTGGTCTTCGTCGCGCACTTCCAGCGCGGCTTCGGACTGCCCGTTAGTGATTTCTTCCGGAGCTTCCTCGACAAGTTCGACTCCAGGTTCATCACCTCCCCGCCAACGCCATCACCACTCTCTCCTGCATCGTTTCCTTCTCTGAGGGATACCTCGGCCTCAAAGCCACGGTAGACCTCTTTTCTCGCTACTTCCAACTTAAGCGGCAAGTGATCCCGGATCCGAAAAACAAGGATCTGCCCAAGCTACTAACCGCCTGCGGAGCAGCCATCATAGCTCCTCGCCGAAACTCCATCTTCCCACGTATCGCTACTCCGGACACCGTTCGCAAGTGGCTCCGGACGTGGTTTTACGTGAAGAACTCCGGCGAAGAGGACTTCCTCAATCTGCCGGCGTTTAACCTCAGCCCTCCTACGAACCGCTCAACTGGGACTACACTCCCCCTCTCACCAGCGAAATCAAGTCCATCCATGGGTATGTTGCGAAATGGCAGGACCCGGAGGACCCTGCGAACGACGGGAAAGTCCTGACGGCTGACGATCTGGCCTGCACATTTGTGAAGCGCAGGGTCTCCCCTCTCCAGGCGAGGACTCACAAGATCTGCCACATGAGCGGTCTTTATGATCCAACCCGCCATACGCATGTTGCACTGGACAACGCCGCGGTAGCTCGGCGAGTCCGAGCTATCACCAAGTCCAAGATCTGACGCTTGGACATGGGGAAGGGAACCC
Organism: Poa pratensis; assembly: GCA_947311845.1. Classification (NCBI taxonomy): domain Eukaryota; kingdom Viridiplantae; phylum Streptophyta; class Magnoliopsida; order Poales; family Poaceae; genus Poa; species Poa pratensis. The sequence continues at coordinate 8,502,938 of CAMZMU010000083.1, forward strand.
CACTACAGGACCAAGCCACCAAAACAGGTACGCTGTTCCGACGTTTTCTTCGGTACTCCTTTACCACCGAGGTCTTGCTACCGACGTTCATCTTGACCATTTTCTTCCTAACTCCTTTTCATATGTCTGCCATATAGCTGTTCTCCCGCCAGACCGCCGAGGATGGAGTCCATCCTGCGGACCACTTCGGCAAGGATCTTCCTGTCGAGGACCCACCATCCAACGAGGACCCTGACAACGAGGATTACATGCCCATTGCCTCGGCCCGCGTCACCACCGCGGGTAAGCCTCAAGCACAAGCTTCAGTTCAAGAGATTTCGGATGACGAGGAGGGATTTCTCGTCATGGAACCAATAAACGCGGTACCTATCTCCTGCCTTCCTCACCTTCCGAACTTTACTCCAGCAACCAGCCGGAAACGCGCTGGTGCCGCAACTTCGGCCGCCGAACCATCCGCCACTGGAGCCTCCGGACCCACTGCGGCTCCGGTCAAGAGACGTCGGCTGAAGAAGTCCGGAAATCCTCCTCATGCCCGAGGGGGCAAGAAGTTTCCTACTTCGGATGGGTAATGCTTTGCTTCTATAGCCAACAAAGTTTGTTGCTTAAACTTATCACCTCGGTACTAACACTTGACCATCTTCCTTCGTTGCAGTGACCCCATAGAGTGGATCAGGAGGTATCCTCCATGACTGCACCCGTTGGTGCCTCTGAAGCCACGACCACCCCGACGAACTCTCGCCCCGTATCTCCTCCACCGAGGTCTGGCCCGGCCTTGGAGAAATCTGCCCCCACCCGAGGTCAGACTTCTCCGCGTCCTCAAACGGATGCGGGGACCAATCGCGCCAGAACTCCGGCTACCGCCTTGCCGGAGCCTCGACTCTCCCCCCGCAGCCAGACTGCCCGCAACCAACAGCAGCAACAGCAGAAGCAACAGCAGAAGCAACAGCCCAAGCACAGCCCAAGCAACAGCCCCAAAAACCAGTTCGCCAGACTACCTTGCCGTTGGAGAAAGGCAAGGAGAAAGAGAAAGAGACGGTGAAGTCTAAGGTCACCCCCAAACCAACATCTGGGTCTGGCACCCTGACTATCTCTTCTCCTTCAAGGATGCACCGAGGTCTCCTCCCCGGTGACACGCCGAATTCCTCCATTCGCCGCACCCGTTGATGAGACTGCTCCTCCGGCCGACGAATATGCTCGGAGGACATCTCTTATACTGGATAACCGGCCTGCTTCAAGCTCCGAGGCTGCTCAAGCCTTGGAGGCCTCGGTTAGGGGCATCGAGCAGGGCGGACCGTGGGGATATCCTCCTCTGCGCACTGACAGTGACCAGAGCCTCGGCTCCTTGGAACACTACAACGCAGACTGGAATTCTGCAGACGAGGTCTCCTCGGCCTCCCTAGCTGCTCCGGTAGGTGAGCACCCTGCGGGAAACAGCGCCTGCGGCCGAAGCGTCACGACCTACAAGTCGCTGCCCTGCGTGCTGCTCAAAACATCGACGTAAGTCCTATTCTCTTTACTTTCATGCAGTATCTCATCTAATATCCACCATTCCCAGTCCCCGAGATTCGAGGTAAACTATTGACGCTCCGCCGGAGTTAAAATTGTTTGGCTTGAATCTCAACTTTCAATTTTCATCCGACGTATCCAAACCATTTTACCTTACTTTATCATGCACCTCGGGTACGAGTCCCCGAGACTCCTGTCGAGGCATACCCCGGCAACATTTTCCAATGATTTGACTCCGAGTCCCCGAGACTCTTGTCGAGGTATAGCCTTTCTAACCGAGCTATGTTTTTCTTCCTTGCAGAATACTATGAACGTCCGCACGGACATCTTTCACCCCTTGTTTGACCACAAGAAACTCCACGACGAGCACAAGGCCGTCCTTGCAGAAAAGAACTCTTTGGACGAAAAGCTCCAACAAGAGAAAGCCGAAGTAGCTCGTCTGGTAAAGGAACTGAAGCGCATCACTGAGCTGCGGACGTCGGAAAAAGAGCAGCTGCAGGCGGAAAAGGCCAGTGTTGTTGAAACAGAGAAGAAACTTCGGGAGGATGCCGCCAAGGAACATGAGAATGCGCTCCAGTTAGCCGAGGCCCGCGCCACCTCGGCCACCGAGGCTTATGAAGCCCTTCAAGCTTCGGTTAACCAGCTCCTCCCGACGCTGGAACGCATCAACAAAGAAATGGACGGTAAGCTTCTTGCCCCCCTTATCCTTGCTTTGTCCTCAACAGTACTGGCTCTTTGCCGAACTGTTTCTTTCATTATTAACAGGCTATCCTTCTGCAGAGCACTTCACCTACACCCAATTCGGCTCGCAATATCACTGATCAGCACAGGAAGAGGCGTAGCGAGACGAACCCCGCCTGGACCATTGAGGACCACATCGTGGCCATCAAAGCTCGGATCCATCCCTTGAAAACCATTGGGTCCGAACTCCTCGATGCAGGTGTGTCTGCTTTCCGAGCCTTGTGGCCTCTTGCCGATGCTCCCAATACTACGCCTGAGCTCGCCGCCAAGCTTCGTGAAGCCGAACAAAGACTTCGAGAGTGGCGCTCATCTCGGCTCGCGCTGGAGCTGATGCCGCTCTCAAATTCATCATGACTTGGTGCGAGAAGCTCGACCTCGAAAAGATGGACACTCTTCGCCGAGGCTCGCCCTGGTCCACGGACCCAATTCTCATCCAGCGGCGCGAAAAGATGGCTGCCTTCTTCGCTGGATATGCCAACACCAAGAACTTGAGCGAGGGAGACACCTACTCCGACGCCGAAGATGACGAGCCAGAAGAGGATGAATACGAAACAGAATCCGACGTCGAAGCCGAGCAAGGTGACGATGGTGACACCCGCGAAGCAGAAACCGAGGCTTCTCCACAAGCTGGTGCCGAGGTTACTGCCGACGTTGCCAGCACCTCCCAGGCTACCTCGGCTGCTGCCGACGTAATTCCTGATGCCTCGACCTGAACTTATGCTTGGCCAAAAAACTTCATTAAATCCCCGGTATGCCGGGACGCAGATGTAATCAAACTTAAGTAGTTCCTTTTGCTACCTCTGTTACTATCATGCTTATCCGAACCATGCTTTTCTAAGCTTTACGTCGAATCCTTTTGAATGATTGCTCGAGTTTACTTTCGTGTTTACTATGTTTGGCATTCTTTGCTCTTGACTACCTTTTAGGCAGATGCCAGTCGAGTCACAAGATTGTTGTTCATAGCATACAGTACTTGGTAAATTCCGAGGTATGTTTCAAAGTCATCCGACATAAACGAAAGGTAAAGACAGGGGTTAGTAAACGACACATGCCGAACTATAATTTTGGACCGAGTCCCCGAGTTCATTTTCATGTCTCCCACGTTTTTTCCTCTTTGCTCTTGACTACCTTTTAGGCAGATGCCAGTCGAGTCACAAGATTAGTTTCATAGCACACATTACTTGAAGTTTGAGACGAGGTTCAAAATAGTTCGGCATATGAACAAAACTGACAAACAGAGATAAAACATAAGCACAAGAGCGAGGCAGTCCCCGAGCTTTAACCTCGGAGTGCCGACATTTTTATTAAGGATTAACCGAGGTACATACATTGCGCCTTTCATGAGTAGAAAGGTCGGAGTAGAGCTACGTTCCATGGTCGCCTGACCTCTGACTCGGGGTTGTCCAGCCCATCTTCCCTTGGTTCCTGCGCATCTATAAGATAGTAGGAATCATTGAGCAGAGCTCGGCTCACAACGAACGGTCCCTCCCATGGAGGTGACAACTTGTGCCGGCCTTTCTTGCGCTGCACCAACCTCAGCACCAAATCTCCCTCGTGAAACACACGAGGGTTGATACTCCGGCTATGATAACGTCGGAGACCTTGCTGGTAAATTGCTGACCGAGATGAGGCCAATTCTCTCGCTTCCTCAAGCAGATCTACTGCATCCTCCCGAGCCTCTTTTGCCTCGGCTTCAGTGTACATTGCCACTCTGGGCGCATCATATTCGATGTCAGTGGGTAGCATAGCTTCTGCCCCATAGACCATAAAAAATGGCGTATAGCCAGTCGATCGATTTGGCGTGGTCCTTAGACCCCACAGTACTGCTGGTATCTCATCTATCCAACACCCCGGCGTTTTCAGCAGTGGTTCAATGAGCCGAGCCTTGATGCCGGCCAACACTAGAGCATTTGATCTTTCCACCTGTCCATTAGACTCCGGGTGTGCCACCGAGGCTATGTCCAGCCGGATTCCCTTGTTCATGCAAAACCGAGCGAACTCTCCAACAGCAAAGTTAGTGCCGTTGTCCGAGATAATGCTATGGGGGTAGCCATATCGCAGAATAATCTCCTTCAAGAAAGTCACTGCTGAATGACCATCCAACTTCCGGATTGGTTTCACCTCGATCCACTTGGTGAATTTGTCCACCATCACCAATATGTGTGTCATGTTACCTCGGGCTGGTTTGAACTCTCCCACCATATCCAAACACCATACCGCAAACGGCCAAGTGATAGGAATTGTTTTGAGCGCCGAAGCGGCATATGCGTTTGCTTGGCAAACCTTTGGCATCCTTCACATCTCCGGACTATGGCCTCTGCATCAGCAAGAGCAGTGGGCCAATAGAACCCATGCCTAAACACCTTGGCCACCAGAGCTCTTGTGCTGCAATGATGACCACACTCTCCTTGGTGGATCTCCAAAAGCATCTCCTTGCCTTCAGCTGGCTCAACACACCGTTGCAACACCTCGGTTACGCTTCTTTTATAGAGCTCCTTGTTGATGATGGTGTACGCCTTGGCCCTCCTTTGAATCCTCCTAGCCTCGGTTGTGTCACTTGGCGTGCTTCCCTCCGTTATGAACTTCATAATTTGCTCCGCCCACTCCGGCACCGGGTGCAAAGGAAAAAGTTCCTCATCCACCTCCATTGGCTCGGCCACCATAATCTCCTCCATTATTTCCTCCACCATCCTGCGACCAGTCCCCGAGTCTGGATGAGCAGTCCCCGAGGTTTGGTGTGCAGTCCCCGAGCTCTGCCACGCAGTCCCCGGGTCCGACCAAACGCATCCGACGTCTACCTCCATTGGAACAGGTCCGGGCTCTTGCTCCGCCGGGATGAAAATAGATTCGGATTCAGGAGAAGGTTTGATTGAAGGAGTTCTCAAGTGATTCAGGGCTACCCCTGGTGGTACTGCCTCTTTTGATGAACCGAGCTTTGACAACACGTCGGCAGCATCATTTTCTGCCCGAGGTATATGCCTGTACTCACACCCTTCAAAGAACCCGGATATCTTTTGCACATGGAACCGATATAACGCCATGTTGGCATCCAGAGCATCCCAAGTTCCAGAAGATTGTTGCACCACCAGGTCGGAATCGCCGAAGCACTCTACACGCCGGATACCGATCTCCTTTGCCACCTTGAGGCCATGGATTAAGGCCTCATACTCCGCCACATTGTTTGATGCTGAGAAATGAATCTGCAGCACGTACTTCAGCTGATCTTGCTTTGGCGAGGTGAGGACTATTCCAGCCCCCAGCCCGATCTTTGTTTTGGACCCATCAAAATGCATTTTCCAATAATTATAGTCCGGCCTGGGTGGCTCATACTGCATCTCGGCCCAATCACAAAAGAAGTCCGGCAACGCCTGGGATTTAATTGCGTCTCTTCTCTCGTAATGTGGTGCATATGGAGACACCTCAATCGCCCATTTGGCAACTCGGCCAGTTGCATCTTTGCACCCGATGATCTCCGAGATTGGAGCTTCGCACACCACCGTCATGGGATGCTCCTGGAAATAATGCTTCAACTTCTTGACCGCCAGGTAAACACCATACGTCATCTTCTGGTAGTGAGGATAGTTCTGCTTCGAGGTAGAGATCACCTCGCTCAAGTAATACACCGGTCTCTGCACCGACCTGCCACCTTCTTCGCGCTCCACCACCACTGCCACACTTACAACTCGGTTTGTGGCCGCAATGTAAAGTAACATCGGCTCATTGTGCAATGGTGACGCTAACACCGGGGCAGTGGACAACATCTTTTTCAGCTCACCAAACGCCACGTCGGCCTGCGGGGTCCATGTAAACCCGGTACTTTTCTTCATGAGCTGGTACAAAGGTAAGGCTTTTTCTCCTAGCCGAGCTACAAATCGGCTCAACGAGGCTAGGCACCCTGTGAACTTCTGCACATCTTTCAAACACTTCGGTAACTTCATGCTCTCAATAGCTCGGATTTTGGCCGGGTTAACCTCGATACCTCGGCTAGACACCAGGAATCCGAGCAACTTTCCAGCCGGGACACCAAAGGTGCACTTGTCCGGGTTAAGCTTCAACCGATACTTTCTCAAATTCACAAATGTCTCCTCGAGATCCTCGAGGAGAGTATTTTTCCTTAGTTTTGATGACAATATCATCGACATACACTTGCACATTTTTGCCCATCTGAGAGTGCAGGCATTTCTGCATACACCTCTGATAAGTTGCCCCGGCATTTCTCAGACCAAAACACATGACACGATAGCAATACGCCCCATACGGGGTAATAAAAGCGGTCTTTATTTGATCCTTTGGGTTCAGTGGTATCTGGTGAAAACCAGAGTACGCATCGATGAAAGATAACAGTTCACAACCAGCAGTGGAATCGATCACTGATCAATCCGAGGTAATGGAAATGGATCTTTTGGGCACGCCTTGTTGAGGTTAGTGAAGTCAATGCACATGCGCCACACCTTGACCACGGCTGGCTCGTCTTTCTTCTTTTCCACCAAGACCGGATTGGATATCCAGTCCGGATGCAGTACCTCCATTATGAACCCGGCTGCAAGCAACTTAGCCAGCTCGTCCAGCACCACTTGTCTCCGGTCGTCTGAGAGACGACGGGTCGGTTGCCTCACCGGTTTCACCTCTGGCCTAACAAATAAAGAGTGCTCTGCCAACTCCCTCGGAACACCTGGCAGGTCCTTAGCCGACCATGCAAAGATATCCCGATTCTCACGGAGGAAGTGACAGAGCTCGCCTTCCTATTTCTCGCCTAGCCCGGTCCCAATGATGGCCACATGCTCTGGGTGCTCCGGGTCAATGGGGATCTTCTTGGTCTCCTTGGGTACCTCGAACGCCGCAGTTGAGTCCGGGCTCATCAGTCCGGACAGGCCGAGCTGTGTTGACTGCGCCATTGCCACCACTTGATGCAGCTTCTTCTTCTCGGCTGCGATCACCAAAGACTCGGCTAGGTTAGATCCCGCCGAGGCACACTGAATTGCTCGCTTGTAGTCACCCGAGATGGATATGATCCATTAGGCCCTGGCATTTTCATCTTCAGGTATGCAACATGGGTGGAAATCATGAACTTGGCCAAAGCCGGCCTTCCAAGCAGTGCATGGTATGCACTCTCCAAGTCCACCACCTCGAACTCGATACTCTCAACTCGGCAATTTTCCTTGGTTCCAAATGCTACATCCACCCATATCTTGCCCATGGGTGCACAGGAAACGCCGGGCACAATCCCATGAAAAGTACAACTGCTTGGCATCAACTGATTAGGCGAGATGCCCAATTTCACCATTGTGTCTCGGTACATGATGTTGATGGCACTGCCATTGTCCACCAGAACTCGGGTGAACCTCACATTGTTGGTAGGCCCACACAACGTTGGATCTACCACCAGGGCATACTTTCCAGGGCTCGGCATGATCCGAGGTGTGTCCTTTCTGCTCCAAGTGATCTCCTGCTCAGACCAGTTCATATAGGTCGGCACCACCGGCATTACTGCATTCACCTCCATGGCACGCCTCTGCACGCTCTTCTTGTCAGTTGGCTCGGTCACAAAGACCACATAGCTCGCATGAACCTCTCTATAGTCATTTCCGGGGTATTCATACTGCTGACTTGGTCCGGCACCATTGTTGTTGTTATTACCTCGGACATTCACACATTCACGGGTCTTGCTGCTGCAGGCCTCGGAAGAGGTGCAGTGGTTACCGGGGTAACATTTGCTCCGGACAGATTAGGGTGGGACCTCGGCTGAAATCTCTGAGGTGGTGGTCCTGTTCTGATTCCTCCGGCCCTTGCCCCCTCTTCTCTGATTCTGCGGTTCCAGCTGCACTGCCGGGTTGAATGGTTGGCTGGCTTGCGCGGGTCAGTCGTATGGTAACAGCACGGACCATCTATCATTGATTCATAGGTCATGGGTGGCTCCTGGTTCGGACTAAATGCCGGACCATTGATTTTTGGCCTCTGGACACCTCCAGCTCCGGGCTGATCCGGGTTCACCGCTGCAACTTGGTTGGAGGGTATGGATAGTCCGGCTCCCTCCTCTTCTGTCCGAACTCCTGACGGTCATTACACCTTGGTCCGAGCCGGTTGTTTATTGGCTCCCTCCTTCTGTTACGTGCTCCTGCCTCTGCTGCTGGCTGCATCGGATCACCCAGGGCATAAGAATCTGCAACCCGGATTGTTTCTGCTAGGGATCTCGGCATATCTCTCTGGAGCCTCTGCCACAGCATGCTGCCATGTCGACAGCCATCTGCAAACCAGGAAATGGCCTGGCCTCTACCACTCCTTCACAGGAATTCCGAACATTGCTCCACCGAGTTAAGAATTCTCGGTCAGTTTCATGATCATCTTGCTTACATGCCGCCAGGAGCTGAGGTCGGTTTGGCCTCTTGTATGTACTAGCAAAGTTGCTGTTAAACGCCAGCTCCAAGTCTATCCAGGAGTTGATACTATACTCCGGCAAATTATTCAGCCAGATCCGAGCTGGACCTTCCAACATGTGCGGGAGATACCGGACCGCCCATCGGCGATTGCCCCCCGCAATGTGCACCGAGGATACATAATCTGTCAGCCAATCTTGTGGCTTGGTGCTCCCATTGTATGGCTTGGTGTTCCGACCTAACTGGAACTGAGATACTGGTGGTGGTGGCTCCTTCATGATCCGAGGTCCAAAACACGCCGGACCAGGAGGGCCTTCCTCCTCCAGTTGCTCAGACAAGTAGAGTCTATCCAGCTTGTTACGGACATCGCCTGGAGCTAACATCCGACCTCCTATCCGAGGTCCCAACGCCCCATCCACTCTGTGGTATCCAGCTCGTGCCATGGCCGAGTCTCCATCATCATATCGGTCATCGCCTTGACCGACGTTCTGAGGTTGCTGAACATACTCCGGCTCTCGCTGATATTGCCCCTGCTGCCGAGGTTGTTGCTGATACCTCGGGGGCGGAGGTGGTTTACCTCGGCCAGCCGATGCGCTTGACCGCCGTTCTGATTTCCCTGACCGGAGTTACCCTTAGCCCGGCTCGCATTGCCTGGGCCGGGGTTTCCCTTAGCTCGGCTAGCATTGCCCTGGCCCACCTTCTGCTTTGCTGCTAGGACTGGATCATACATCTGCAGCTGCTGGTTCTGACCCGAGGTGACACTCCGGGCTCGATCGGCTCCTCCGACGAGTGGAGACGAGGCTTGCCCCTTGGACACCTGACTGACTGGCCTAGCTGAATAAACCATCTCTGAATCACCAGCCCCGGCATTGCTCTGCGGAGAGCCTCATTCTGCTGGTTAGCCACATATACTAACTCATTGACTCGCTTCTGCTGCGCACGCCATGCATCTCCAGATAATCCGGATAGCTCGGCCCTGCCTGCCTCGGCAGCTCTGAGGTTCTTAGCAGGGGAACTATACACCGGCCTTCCAGTTGACACGCGACTCCCACTCCTAGCCGAGGTGGTAGGTCGAGCCTCCCTGTTTATCTCATCGTTGAGCCCCTTGCCTCTCTGCCGCACCTCGGCTCCCCTATGTGTATCAACCGCTACCGGGGTGAAGCCATTCGCTGCATTGTACTCGCGCAGATCTCTATTGAACTCATCTCTAGCTGTTATCATTGCTACAGCCTCCTTCTGCAACAGGACACGCTTTGCCTCTAGGTCGGCCACAGTCACTACTATGTCCACTCCTGGATTTACTGGGTCTGCCAGTGTATCCACTATCTCTACCAGGGTCGCACCTCGGCCCCGCAGCTCTGGGGTGCCAGGCAAGTCCTTCTCTAGCCTGGGCTTTGCAGATCTCACCTTAGCAACCTCGGCTGCCTTGGACTGGCTGGCATCTACTTTGCCAGCGGCGTCAACCGGACCTGTCACCATCACCTCTACGCAGCTCTCGGGGCGAGTGATACGCCGACCTAAAGCCGCGAGGAGAGGAGTTTCGTCGTCCACGAGCACCTGCTCCGGGTACCCGCGAACAACCTCGACAGCAACGTACGTGACGAAGCTGCCGAGCATCATGGTGAAGCCGTGCTCGGGGAAGGGCTTGCCGGCGAAACACCCCGCGTTGTCGCTGATGAAGGTGAACTCTCCGATCTTGGCGACAAGCCCGGAAAGAACACGCTCGCCTGAGCCCGTCCGGATGAAAACTCCCTCCAACGCCTCAATCTGCCCCACGGTGGGCGCCAACTGTCGTGGTGGGATCACGGCAGATGCCATAGGTATGGCTAAGATGGGGCCGAATGGTCGTTGGGGGAATCCGGGGAGGGTTTATGCACTCAAGAAGTGCACACGCAAGAACACGCAAGAACACGAACAAAGAACCAAGAAAGCAAGAACACAAAACACACCACGATGTACCCTGCTTCGGGGCCCTCTTGCGGAGGTAACACCCCTACTGCAGCACTATCCTAGTCAGTGTATAGCTCAGTGACAAGTACAAGCTGCTCCTCGAGCTGTATGATGATACAATGGTGAGAACGAGGTGGAAGATGATGCTACAAAGAGAGGAAAAGGCACTCCGAGCCTGAACCGAGGTCTCCGGGTGTTCCGAGCTTCCTCTCTCTCTTTCTCTCTTGATCAACTAGCTCCAGCGCGGGGGGGGGGTCTCTCTCTTGATCTTGGATCCGATCCCTCTAGCAGGAGGGGGTGAAGCCCACTATATAGGCCAGCCGGGTTACCATTGTGCCCCTCGCAGAACACTGTTGCCATGCCTCTGCAACGGTCACCACCGTACCACCGTACCTCGGTCGGGGACAAGACGTGGCTTGCCCATCTCCTGTAGCCTAACGGCAGAGCTAGCATGTCCCCTCTGACCGAGACAGGACGTGGCCTGGCAGAGCTACCTCGTAGCCTTTACCCAGACCTCGCGTGGTCAGCGGTCGGAGACGTGCAGGCCCGCCGAACCCGGAGCACGCCTCTGCCATGCTCCTTGACAGACGCTCCCGTGTCAGGCGCTCTAGTACCCGGCTGGAAGTGACAGGAGCATTGACTCCTGCCCGACCTACAGCCCACCACCTCGGTTAGCTCGCACGGATGTGACGGGCTCCGTACCTCGGGTCTTGCGCTTAATATCTTTTACTAGGTCGGATCTTACTTCCTTCCCACAGCTTCTCCTGCACCCACAACACAAACCACCGCACTGAGGTAGTTAGGTCGGCAGAACATAGCTCGGACAGTGAACCTCGGCCCTGGCCAACAGTATACCTCGGACCCCTCTGGGCCAAAATAGGTCGGCCTGTATTCTCCAGGTCAAGATGAAGCTCGGACTTCCCAGGCCCAAACAGGTCGGCCCTTTCCGTACCTCGGCACAACTTCGAACACCACCTTATGCCAAGCCTTGACCCTACCCGGGGATACTCCCCCGACAGAAAAGAAAAAAGAAAAAACGACATAGGCGGATCGACTAAGCGATGAAGACCCATAACCGCCGCGCCCTTCCGAAGATAACCACCACGCTCCTAGCTCGCATTGACGAGTACCAAGCAGCACCTTCAAGAAGGAGAGTCACGCTGCTGCCGGACCAGCGCATGGTTCTAGGATTTCCCCGGCACAGAGGAAAGCGGATGAAGGGTAGCCACGACGCCCTTCAAGAAGGAAAGATGCCACCTGAAGGCGGCACCGCGTCGGTGTCACACGAACCGGCAAGGATTTCTCCCGAAAACCCCATCCACAACCCGGACAATCCGTAGCACAGGAGCCCCGCGAGGACGAGCCTCGACACCACCAGACTAGCCGCCCACCAGCATGCGCCAAAACGATCACGAAGCCACCATCGTCGTCTCACCGAAGTAGCCGTCACGCGGCCTGCAAGCCGAAAGAGAGAAGAAGTATGAACCGAGGTCAGCAGTACCGCGGCCGCGCGGGAGGGAACAACCTCCATCGACCAAGGACGGTAGTCGACCGGACGCGGCAGCAGAGCCAGTCCCGTCAGGTCCGGCCGACCCAGCGGGTCCGTAAAGCCCTCACAGGGGCACACCAGTCCTAATAGGTCCGGCCGGGTCCAGAACGGGCCCGTGAAGCTCGCCGCCACGCTGCAACAGGCCGGTCGCCGTCGCCGCTGCCCCCTGCAACCTCTACTCGCCACCAGCTTCAAAACGCACCGCAGAACAGGCGGGCCCGCCGACCCAGATGGGGCCCGACGGGCCCAGATCTGGGCCACAGGGCCCATCTTGCGCCCTACTGCACGCCGTTGCTCACCACACAGCGCCGCCCGCCTGCGCGTGTGCACCGCCGCCATGACGCCACCACCCGGTCGTGGCCGGTCCACCGCCGTTCAAGGAGCCCCGCCTCCACCCACACCGGCGCGGGAGAAGACAAGCCGCCACTGCCGGCGCCCACCGGGCTAAGCCCGGCAGCCTCTGCCGACGGCGCAACGGGAGAGAGAGAGATGGGGAGGCGCTGGGCGAGGAGGAAGGAAGGCCCGCCGCCGCCGCCACGGGGGGCGACGGGGCGCGAGGGAGAGGGAGGGTCGGGGTGGGGAGCCGAGGGCGGCGTGGGCCGGCCGCTGTGGGCGCTGGCGCCGGTGCCGGCGGCGCTAGGGTTAGGGTTAGGGGAGGAGAGGGGCTCGGGGAGGAGAGGGCTCTTATGAAAAAACTTATGATAGAGAGTTTGGTCTCAAAGGGATATCAAGGGTTAAATCTATCTTGTTAATGATTCTTTTTGTCTGAGAATGAATGATGTTAATGGCAGCTATTTTGTAGCTGGTAAAGGTTTTAAAGCACGTGACCCCTTGTCACCCATTTTTTTTAATCTAATTGCTGATGTGTTTACTAAAAGGCTCTCAAAAGCTGCCCATAATAATTTGATTAATGGGATTTTATCTTAAGTTATTTCTGGTGGTGTCATCAGCTTGGAGTATGCCGATAACACCATTCTTTTCTTAGAAAAAGACCTAGATATGGCCACAAACTTGAAATGGATTTTAACTTTCTTTGAGCAAATGTTTTGGATGAGGATTAACTACCATAATGTGACCTTCTAAGTATTAATCTGCTTGAGGAAGAGGCTAACCCCTTTGCTCGGGTTTTGGATGCAACTTGGGTCTTTTCCTTTTACTTATTTTGTTTGGAGCCATATTTCTGAAATTTTTGGAATTGATATTGGTAGTTATTTTGAGTTTGTTATCAGATGGTGGATTAGCAAGAATAATAATTATGTTATAAATATTTTCTCCTCTGCAGTTATATGGTGCATTTGGTCACTCAGAAATGATATGTTCTTTCAGGCAGCAAAATGGCCAGGTATACAGGAGGTGTTGAGAAAAGTTGGACTGACAATTGAAAACCGGAAAATCTTGTGTATAGCGTGAGAACTTCAGGTTTACATTCAGAGATGTTGGATTCAAATTTGATGCTGCTGGATTGAAAGAGCGTGGAGAATTTCTCAGGATAGTATGGATGTGACCGTACTGCTGAAGTTCTATCTGATGGACCTGATGCCGAATGGTGATACTTCTAGCAGTCCCTCTACGGCGATTAAAAGGGCTTGCGAGGTGTTGGTTGACAATGCTCGATTGATTATGTAGTTCTGTACGTGTTGTAGGCTCTCTTTGGTGTCTAGCCCTATTTTGTGAGTTATTATGGTTATACTTCGCTTTGTTTCTCAAAGCTTGACCTGCGCTTGGTGGCGAGCCATGGTGAGCAAACAAAAATGTTTCACTGCTTGTCAAAGTAGCCATACCACTGCCCGATGTCATCATCCCAGAGAGGCAGCCCTTGCTTGATCCTCCTCACCCTCTCGATCACGCCGTCGACGGCAACATCCACGGCGTCCTTCAACCCGTGTCCCGCGGTGGCCCTCGGGTCCCTGTACACGATGCTGGGATCATCCTGACCAGCTGCTCCCTCATGGCCGCCACCTCCCTCGCGCTGATCCGCCGGAGCACGTCCTCCACCCTCACCGTGCCGTTCCGCACGCCGTCCTCCGACACGAACACCGAGTACTTACGGTGGTCTGCCGGCAGGTGCCACCGGTACTGCACGTACGCCGATCCTGGGTGGAAGAACACCGGCACGCAGCCGGCGAGCACGGCGTCGAACGCCGACTTCCGCGTGTACGAGTCCCCCTGCGGCTGCAGGCAGAAGGCGGCACTCTTGAAACAGCCGCATGACGTTGCCCGGCGCGGAGCAGTCGTTGCGCCGGCCGCGGGCGCCGCACTGGAGGAGCCCGCACCGCCGCGACTGCGCGCACTGCTCGATGATCGCGTCGCGGACGACGCCGTTGCCGTCGATGTTCTTGTCGCTGCCGTGCCCCCGCGTGCCGCCGGCGAACGCGAAGAGCCACGGCCGCCGCACGCGCCGCACGGCGCGCTGCCACGAGCCCACCTCGGCGGAGCGGGACGGTGGAAGTAGGTCGGGTACGGTACGCCGACGTCGTTGCCGTGCCACGGGCTCGACTCGATGGTGAGCGTCGTCATGTTCTTGGCCTCCGGAGGAGGAGCAGCCGGCTGCCCCACTCGCGTCCGTCCTGACGCCGGAAATCCCATGTGATGCGGCCCACCTACGAAAAAGTGGTCCCGCCCGCCGTGCGCCGCCCATGCCGGTGACGACCGGAGCCACTCGACGAGGTCCTCGGCGAGGGTGTCGCGGAGGGCGTTGCTGAACCCCCAAAGGTATCGGCCGACGTCGAGCCCGGCGTAGTAGGGCACGTAGACGGCAGCAGCGTGGGAGGCATCGGTGGTGAGGCAGTCGTACCGCCGCATCCGGTTGTGGAAGATGACCTCCAGGGTGAACTGGTTGGTGTCGTACCAGCCGGTGGACGGGAGCACGCCGCCGGTGCGCGTGAGCCGCGGGCCCATGCCGCCGTTCGCAAGGTGCTTGCACATGTCCGTCCAATCGCACAGGGACCGGCAGTCGCGGATCAGGTCGGCGTTGAACCGACTCGGCAGATCGTGGATGTAGATGTAGCGGTCGGCGCACCGGTCCGCTCGCAGCCGCCGGCGGAGGTGGCGACCGAGTCTCTGTCCTCACTTGGCGTGACGGTGGCGGCGACGCGTTAATGGACTCCCGACCTTCCTGCGGCGGCGGCGGTTGCCATGGGGACGTGTCAATGATCTCTCGACGCTCCGGAAGCGCCGGCGTTGGCGTCGCGTCGACGACCCGTTGCTCAGGCAACGAAATCCTCGGCTGGAAACTCTCCCGCACGACGGCCGTCGGAGAATGAAAGAAGAGGAGCATCCACAGGGCGCAGCACGCCGGAAAGACCAGCGGCAGGAGATACCTGCCGGCCGTCGACCCATGCAAATTCACCATGGCCCGTCCCGTCCGTACGTCGTAGCGAACAGATCACTGCGCCGGCCGGCAGATGGAATTTAATCGGCCAGCGCGTGATCGGTCTGATCCGGGTGTCATCCCGCTGCCCGATCATCAATAGCTCGATCGCGTCGAATTAAACGCGATTTGATTCCGGGAGATTCCGGAAATTGGGATGTGCATGCGCATGCGTGAATCAGGGATTTCTTTCCTTAGCATATGCAGGGCAGATCTTGCTTGATTCATTTCCATTCGTAATTCACCTCTCGTGATTTGTGTTTCTTCTCTGTTACGTCATGCTTTTATACATCATTTTTTTTATGTGGCCATGTACAATGCAAGGTGCTTAGTGAGATGCTTACAAAAATAAACCAAGCATTTTCCTAAGCACCAATACTTATTTCCATAGGAGAGGTGCCTAGTTAAGCATTTCTCTTGTGTAAATAAGCACTAGTGCCTAACCAAAACCGGTTTATTTTGCTAAGCACCTCTATAAGCACCTTGCATTGTACATTATCTAGATCCTCTGGCTTATTTAGCTACACTTGTTCTCTAACACTGACACCAGGTGCTGGCCTTGCCAGTTCCATCCCGACTCAATAGGAAACAAAGGAGATAACCATGCTTGCCACATAGATGATCACATACGGCAAGCATATCATTTCTTATCATGCGACCATAGCATTCAAAAGCGAATTTTTGGCAAATAACCCGAGCACCCACTGGGTATGCATCGCAAATGTTACTTGCTAAAAGCTGGAAGCCGATTGTCTGAAACACATTACTCTAAACAATATATTACAGACAAGCTCAAGTTCGCCTTACATGTGATCCACAAGGGGGACTCCCCACAAGGGAGGAATGCAACAATACAGGCCCCTGGATATTTATTCATGTGAAGAGGTTAAAGCTTAGATCGCCATGGGATTCACTGGTTCTGTAGCATCGACACCGCCTCCTTGTCAGTGAACCAGGTGAACTCTCCATGCTGAAGGACAACCCATCTCAACAGGTAGCAGCTCAGAAGTCTTCTTGTCAGAGAGCGCCTTCTGCACCGCACCAGCTTTCCCAGCCCCGGCTACCCATGGCAACATATGCAGACGAGTGATCACCGGAAATGTAAATGTAATCCTCTCTGGCGGAGGCTTTGGAGAGTCCGTGATGTGGGTGACCCACTTCTGGTTCTCCTTAACAAGAGGGTGACCTGGAAGAGAGAAGCAATATGGCCGTCTGGGCCCATGCCGAGAAGCATCACATCAAACCTGGGAAACCCAGTTCCTGTTGACATTGCAAGAACGCCATTCTTAACAAGTTGCTCAAGATAGTTTCATAGTCATCTGCTGCTCCCTCAGCAGACAATGCATCATTGATAGCATACACTTGACCCGTAGGAATTGGTACCTGCAAAGTTGGAAGAATCCACCCAGTTTAAGTATTGCTCAGTACATAGCAAGTTACACTTAACCTGAAAACTGGTGTGAATACAATACTTAGAAACATAATAATGCATCTATGGCAACCTAAATACAATGCTTTATTGATGCTGCGTTATAAACACCACCATAAAAGATAAGGTCATTTATGGTATATTTCAACAGCTTTGCACATTTGACCATGAATACATCTAATGACTAGGCGGATCATAAGAACTCAGTACTGAAAGAAATGTATCACCATTGCTGATTTACATATGCTTCTTTATGACAAAGACCCTATTATGATGATGATTCACAGAGCACAAGGGGGGTTTGTAGAGGTTACGTAAATTAGGATCAGAATGACTGCCTCTCTCTCCTTTGCTATTGCACAAACTGTTAAACAGACATAACAATCCTTACAATAACTTTCCATAAGCTTGAAAATCTAAATCTGTTCATATCGTTCTGAGAATCGCTACCAGAGATTCAAGCGAGGCAGTCCACACTATCAAAGAACTGTAACAAAACTAGTTGCAGCTCTATTCAGATTTACAGGGATGACCTTCACAGATGCTACTGAACCTATCTGTAGGTTAGATGATATCCGACTGAAGTGAACATACGTATGACAACGATGCCATACATGCAAATGATTTTGAGTAGCACTGCAATTACAACAATAAATTAGTCCCTCCGTTCAAAATTAAGTGACACAGATTTGAAATGGAGGGAGTAATAACATGAGTTTAATTATTATGTTTTGAAGCCACATATATTGCACAGGATTCTAAAAGAAACGGATCGAGTACATGAAAGAAGCCATGTGCTTTCTCAAATATACTCACGAAATTTCATAGAAGACACCGATACACTTATTAGATAGCTCCAAATTTGTTCAAAAGATACCATTGTAAAGCTAAATAACCTGTTACCAAATGGTTATAACAATTAAACCGGCACGAATTCAATCCCCATATCTAAATAATAGGCAAAAATATCTGCCAATGCAACCTGTAGTGATACATAGTACGCACATGCATCATTAGCTTGAAGTTCCTATCAATTCAAGCACTACCATAATGCTATTCTGCATAACCCCCATTACTCCAAGCTACTCCCTCTTTTCATAATGTAAGACGTTTTGGTAATACTATAAATAGTGTCTTCCAGATCTCCTAACCGATCACTGGAAAGACCTGAATTGGTAGAACCAGCACTCCAGCAGTTGCGGGAAGAAGAGCAAACCCAGTAAGGAAGAACCCGTGGGGATTACCTTGGAGAGCAACCCATCGTAGGCGAGCTTGTAGTTGCTGTCGTCGTGGTCCTTGGCACGACCGCTCGTCGACCCAGAACACGTGCCACTTGCTCCAGTCGACCGTCTCCAGGTACGGCGGCTCCGCCAGCTTCCTGCGAGGGGAAACAAGAGATCTTCACCCGATCTGGACCCAACCAGGGAGGCGCGGTCTTTGGTTTGGTTTGGTGGGGGACGGACGAACCTGAGGGCCTTGATGAGGGATCCGCCGGAGACGACGACGGTGAAGGCGCCCTCTCGGCGGCGAACTTCGCGGAGAGCTCCGCCGTGTACTTGGCGAGCGACACCGCGAGGTCCTCCTCGGCGTCGAAGATGAGCAGGTCCCTCTTCGACGCGGCGGCGGGGGCGGCGCCGTCGTGGCCATGGCGGCGGGGGTGAGAGTGCGCGCGGAGGAGAGGAGGGGGAAGGGACCGGAGGCTCCTGAACGGGACGCTGGAAGCCGGCGGCGAGCGGCGGCGGTGAGGGGCGGCAGGGAGCAGGATGCGGCGGCGGAGGCGGAGACCGACATGGAGGTGGACCTGTGCTAGTAGTATATGCGAGGTGTGGGGCTAACGGTGGAAGTGACAGGTGGGGGTGAGTCATGCTGCGTTTTGTACCGTTGAGATCGAGATAGACGGCCACTGTGCGGAGGCAACGAAGCACAGTGCCCCCTTCAAATTTCCCAAATTTTCCATTTCGGTATGTTTATCCAGGAAACATGAATGATAGAATCAAAATCTAAAGCATGGAACTAAAGTGCAAAGAAAAGGTTGCTGAATTCGAATTGAAATTCATATTGTATAATATAAAAGAAATAGAGCAGCTAAATGCGAAGGACTACTAATAAGCAACACATTACACATCAGATGAACTATGCTTGACATACATGCGGAGATGTCACATATATGAGTTGATCACATATCAGCTTTCAACATAACAGTAACATAGCGGCAGGCATTGCATTTCTTAATCATGGGCCAATAACTTTTAAAAGCAAATGTTACCCATTGGACAATGCCTTAGCAAATATTATCTACTACTGTAAGAGATACTACTTAGAAGCTCAAGTTCAGGTGCTCCACTAGGAGGAATCCAGGGCAACAAATGCAGGCCCCTAGATTTTTTATTTAAGTGAAGAGCTTAAAGCTTAGATCGCCATGGGATTCACTGGTTCTGCAGCATTGACACAGCCTGCTTGTCAGTGAACCAGGTGAATTCTCCATCCTGAAGGATAGCCATCTCAGTAGGTAGCAAAGGTAAAGTCTTGTCGTCTGAGAGCACCTTCTTCACAGCGCCGGCTTCCCCAGGCACGGTTACCACCATGGCAACATATGCAGACGACTTGATGACCGGAAATGTAAACGTAATCCTCTGTGGTGGCGGCTTTGGAGAATCCATGATGTGGGTGACCCACTTTTGGTTCTCGTTAAGAAGAGGGTGGCCTGGAAGAGAGAAGCAAGATGGCCGTCCGGGCCCATGCCGAGAAGCATGAGATCAAACTGGGAAACCCAGTTGCTGTTGACATTGCAAGAACTCCACTCTTAACAAGTTGCTTCAAGACGCTTTGATATCGGCTGCTGCTCCCTCAGCAGACAAGTATCGTTGATAGCATACACTTGATCAGTAGGAATTGGTACCTACAAAGTGGAAGACATGACCCAATTAAGTACTTCTTGATAGGTAGAAAGTTACGGATAACTAAGAATTGATAAAGAAGGAACAATTATACATAAGAATGCATCTCTAGTAACCTAGATATACATGCTTTATCTAGCGGGTGTTGTCATCATAAACACCACTATGGTAGATAATGGCATTTTATGGTATATTTCAAGAGCTTGGCTCATTTGGCTGGTCAGGCATAAAAATCATTACAATTGCTTTCCACAAGCCTGAAAATATAAATATATTCAATAGTACACTCTGAGACACTGGTAAAATAGATTCAAGTGAGTCGGTCCATGCTATCCAAATAACCATGACACAATTAGCCGCATAAAATGAATGAAAACACCTTGGCAAATGTTACTAAACTTATGTAGACCCTGTTTTGCCAAAATCACATGTTATCTGAACAGCTACCTAGATGATTTCCAACCGAAGATAACATAAATATGACATGAGGCCATACATCAAATGATTTTGAGCAGCAGTGTAATCTGTACAATGAATTAATAAAGTAAGCTTAATTATGACTTTTCGTAGCCAGGATTATATAGAAATGCACCGTGAAGAGGAAGGAAAGCCATATGCTTTATCAAATGTACTTGCCAAATTTCTCAAGGCGTGTGTATACTCAGATAGCTCTAAATTCATTCAAAGTTAACATGCTGAAGCTAGACAACCTGTTACGAAATGTTTATATTCATAAAATGTACAAACACGATTCAATTCCGAGCGTCCAAGCAGTGACCACGATGATGCATAGATTTAATTTTTCATTATCCGAAGCATTACAATACTCCTATTCCTCCCACAACTCTGTATAACGTGAAGCCACAGAATTATGCGTTGCAAATGCCCTAACTGACAGAGAGAACGGGCAGTTGCAGGAAGAAGCGTAAATTCAGGAAGAAATTGTGGGGAATACCTTGGAGAGCAACCCATCGACGGCGAGTTGTAGTTGCTGTCCACATGGTCCTTGGGCACGACCCGCTCGTCGACCCAGAACACGTGTCACTTGCTCCAGTCCACCGTCTCGAGGTACGGCGGCTCCGCCAGCTTCCTGCCCAAAAGAAAACACAGAGAGATGGTCTCTACCGGATCCGAGAGCCTCGGACCCAACCAACCAAAAATAAGGACGGGGAACGAACCTGAGGGTCTCGATTAGGGTCCCGCCGGAGAGCACGACGGTGAAGGCGCCCCTCTCGGCGGCGAACTTCGCGGACAGCTCCGCCGTGTACTTGGCCAGCGACACCGCGACGTCCTCCTCGGTGTCGAAGGTGAAAAGGTTCCACTTCGACGCGGCGGCGGGGACGGGGGCGGGGGCGTCAGTGGCCATCGCGGCGGCTACGGAGGAGGCGGGGAAGGGATCGGAGGCTCCTGTGCGGACATGGAGACGGAGGTGGACATGTGTTATATTCGAGGTGTCGGGCTAATGGTGGAAGTGACAGGTGGAGGGCGAGGCTAGCGGCGTTTTGCACCGTTGAGATCGAGATGGACGGCCACCGTGCGAGCCAACGAAGCAAAGTTCGCCGTGTGCTCTTCAAATCTGCCACAATCTCCATTTCTGGTTGATAGAGTTTGGCAAACAAAAATATTTTGAAATTTTGAGATAGAAGAGGATACTTGACTTCTCAAAGATTAGTGAAAAACAAGAGGTTTGAGCAAATATTTAGAATCTTCTTGAAGGCAGAGGAAAGAAAGAATTCCTAGAGGTATTTTTCAAAACATATCGGCGTTCACAAACAAAGTGCCTCAAACATCTTCAGCTCGTCGGCTGATGGTGGCTCCCCTTTTTGGCAAACCCTTCACAGGATCAAAAGTGCCTTTAAGCTTGGTGCCAAATTTTCAGTGCGAAAAGGTCGCCGTATCCTCTTCTTGTCTGATTGGTGGACTGGAACAGCTCCCATGTGTGATAGGTTTACATCCCTCTTTTCCATATGCTCTTATCCTGACATCTCGGTTGCTATAATACCCATAACGGTGAGGGCTGGTTAACTAGGTTTAGGAAAAACTTTGGGAAGGAAGAACCGCTTCGGTGGGAACAATTCTGTGGAGGAAATTGAAGGTGTTTGGCCTAGTGAGGTCCCTGACACCATCTCCTGGGTTCTGGAGCTCTCAGGAACCTTTTCACCAAATCTCAGTACAAGAAGTTATGCCGGGGAGAGGTTTCTCTAGTTGCCAAAGATATATGGGTGCTAGGATCCACCTAAAAGTTAAAATCATTACCGAGCAACTCTCATGTGACCGTCTGCTTTCAGATCACAAATTCGTAAACACCATGGCCCCATGGTCGATGTGCTTTATGTGGTCTTGAGTGAGATGTTAATCACATTTTCTTCAACCGTGTGTTGGCGAAATTTGTGTGGAGTGGGGTGCATAAAATGCTTGAGGTGTAGTGGGGGCCATCTTCGTTTCTCATTTTTTTGCTATTCTTCAAAACTTTTCGGGAAAATCACGAAATTTACTATCTTATCAAGATCCACTTATCATTTTGTGCTTGCATGAATCTCTATGATTAGAACAAAGGGTTCTTTAGCCTTTTCTTTTTTAATGAAAAAATATTTTTATCGTCTCAGAAATAGAAAAATGCGAGAAAACAATGTCTCGGGTTCCCCTAGCAGAGCGCTGTATGCGCTAGTGGGGATCAAATCAGTTGGTCCATCCAAATGAACCCACTATAAAAATGTTGGCTATTCTTGGTAGATTGTCTATGATCCCATTGATGACCCACAAGTATAGGGGATCGCAACAGTCTTCGAGAGAAGTAAAACCCAAATTTATTGATTCGACACAAGGGAAGCAAAGAATATTTATAAGCCTTAGCAGCTGAATTGTCAGTTCAGCCACACCTGGAAGTAAACTTGCTTGGAACGGTTTAACAGTAGCAACAGTAATATAACAGCAGTGGTAAACTAGCAGCAATAGTAATGAAGTAACAGCAGCAGTGGTAGCAATTATATTGAACAGCAGGATTAAAATATTGTAGGCATAGTGATGTAAAAGCGGACGTTGCATGATGAGATAATTCATGAAATAATTGTAACGCAGGGCAATATGCAGATAAACAATAATAAAGTATCCAGTACTAATATAAACATAGGCATTTATTCCATATTTAGTCGTATGTGCTTGCAATAAGAATCTTGCACGCATTTTTTGTCCAACCACCCGTTTCAGCAAGACCAATCATAGGACCTAAATGGTAATTAAGGTACTCATTTTAATAGAGTACTGGAGCAAAGCATTAACACTCCCTGAATACATGAAACACTCAAGTCACATCCATCCCCTCCGGCTATCCCAAATGTTGTCACTATGGGGCCTCGGTTCCGGACAATAACAGGTGCATACAACTTGTAGATATGATCTAGAACAATAATTATACTCATGAAAACATAACATGTTCAATATGAAAACATGGCACTCGGGCCCTAAGTGTCAAACATTAAGCACACCAAGTTGCAACAACGATAAATAGCACACATACGAATACTAGGCATCATGCCCTAATGATCTGACATCTTATTACATGAACAATCTCATCCAATCCCTAACATCCCCTCAGCCTACAGCTGCTTCAGCACACATAGGAGAACAACGTTGTCTATCCAGGCCCTTGCCATGAATTTTGGCCGGGCAAATAGAAGAGGAGTTACTATACAGAAGAAAGGCAAATGGACAAAACCACCACTTGGACATCAAATCCTAAACGTTGATGCGACGTTCCTGGAGATGGACAAAACAGGTGGGTGGGTGCAGTGGTGAGAGATGACGTTGGCGCTTTTATTGGAGCTTCTTGCACAAAACTGTGGCATGTTTTCGATGCTGAGATGGCTGAAGCAGCTGCTTTACGTGAAGGTCTCTATGTGGCCAAGCGTCTAGCATGTCACTCCCTAATTGTCCAATCAGATTGTTTATCTGTAGTTGAAGCTGTCAATTCAAATATGAACTTATCTTCAGTGTCTGCACCTATTCTGGATGAATGTCGAGAAATGATGCAGGACTTCGGAAAGGTGACTGTCCAATATTGTAATAGAGATTCGAATTCTGTTGCACATGAGCTAGCTAAATTTGGGAGGGATAATCCACCGACTTTGTGGTGTGATATACCTCCGGGTTTTATTTCCTCTCTCCTTGTAAACAATGTAACTATGGTTACTTAAGGCAGCAAGTTTCAGACGCACTCTTTTGCTTACCAGGGTACCTAAGGGGACTGGAAGGTTTTTAATGAGGCGGCTTGCTAGCTTAATATATTGTGGTTTAAATTTCAAAAAAATGGATGGGGGAAACATGGATGGTCGATGGAGAGGCGGCGGTGATGGCGATGGCGATGATCTCCCCTCCAATCCCCGTCCCGGCAGGGTGCCAGAACAGAAACTTCTGCTCCCCGAAATAGGTTTCGTGGAGGCGGCGGCGCTCTGGAACTCTTCTGGAAAATACGATCGGTGTTCTGACATTTTTAGGTCGGGGGAAATAAATAGGCCAAAGGGCGTCGCCGACCCAGCCACAGAGTGGCCAGGTGGGCCCCAGTCGTGGTCCAGCCTGGACTGCGGCCAGGTGGCGTCTGGGGGCTGTGGGACCCCCTGCAGCTCCCCTTTTGGCTTCGTGGGTCTTCTACCAAATAAGAATTTCTGGAAATTTTCCAGATTTTTCCTAGAACTTTGATTTCTGCACAAAAATAAGACACCAAGGTAATTCTGCTGAAAACAGCGTTAGTCCGCATTAGTTGCATTCAAATCATGCAAATTAGAGGAAAAACAACAGCAAAAGTGTTTGGAAAAGTAGATATGTTTTGGACGTATCACCCATCAATGTGTAGAACATCCACTTTAGTAGTTGCATTGTCGCAATATAAAAATCAGGGTGATTTATTCCTAACAAACTCATCTTGGTGTCGATTTCCAGTATAGACACCTCTGTCATCATCCTATTAACTTTACTACACTCAATAAATAACAATCGTCAAAAAGAACAAAACCAAAATTTCAGGCTAAATATAAGAAACATAAAAAAAGGGAAATTTGAAATCTACTAAATACACAACAATTCTTCCACTCGTGCATTCAAGGCACAAAGAGAACATCGAAAAAAAAGGCGAGGAAGATCAACCGTGAAACAGCAGAGGTGGACACTCGTATGTCCACGAGTTAGCATTGTCACACTCTAGACATCGGGATTCTTCTATAGACACAAAATAGATTCTGAATGGGTGAAATACTTCTTCTTGGAGACGACAGCATGGTGAGCGATCTCTATAAAATTGTTTTCGGATCACTATGGCTCAACCGAGATAGAAATCGTTACTTTTCACTCGATGTAGATGGCCTTCCGACCAAGATATTTTTATCCTTTCTTCTTGCCCAAACAGAACAGTTCTCGGTGTTGTCATAACAATTTTTTAATGCATTTTTATCATTCTTGCCACTATGACAAACCCTAATCTCAGTTTTACCATTTGACCGACCGAAATTGCAAACTTGCCATTGCTCTGTTAGTCCCTCCTCAGTTTTGTCACTCTGCCTCTTCACCGTTAGTTTATTCTAAGTTTTGCCATTCTTGCTTCAAATTGGGCAGGTCGGATTGACACATGACAACTTGAGGTTGCACAAGGAGTAGGTGAAGAGGTCATCAGCGGACGACGAGATGTGCTCGGAGGCGTCGGCAGGCACACTGTGGAGTCATGTACATGCGCGGCTGCAATAGGCGACACGTACTGTTGTGGCTTCCGATGCTGAAACGTTGAGCAAAAAGAGCAGAAGCAGAGGAAGATCGAGCTGATTGCATGACAAGAGGCGTAGGGAGGGCAGCACTGCACCGGCTTGGGGATGAGATCATGACGCCAACCTCCAAGTGGAAATTCCACTTGAGAAATCGCAGCCGGCGTTATGCGGTTGACTGGAGACACTGCGATGTGGTGAACTACTCTGGATTTGCTGAAGTGATGTCATGTTGGTCCAACCAATCAGTGAGATAAAAAAATAAAGAGAAAGGATGGTGAAATAAAAATAGCAAACCTGAGGAAAAAACTAACGGTGAAGAGGCATATTGGAAAAACTGAGAAGCGACTAATGGAGCAGTGGCAAGTTTGTAAATTCAATTGGTTAAATGGCAAAACTGAGATTAGTGTTGGTCATAATGGTAAGAATGATAAAAACCCTTTCTTAATTGCCCAAAAATAGCAAAATCAGTATTTTTTCTAGGGATATTACAGAATTGCTGTTGGACTACTTTCGCAGAATTGCTGTTGGGAATCCATGTCACACGGTGTCTAAGTCTAGCATAATTGTCGGTGTACTAGATTTCTTTAGAACAAATAGTGGAGTAGTGGCTAAGTGAAGTGGGGATCCAAGTCAGTTGGTCCATCCAGATTAACCCACTAAGATCTCGGCCCAGCCCAACGATGGTCGAACCACTAGTGTTGCCGTCAAAAGAGCCTACATCCTAGTCCAGTAGTCCTCTCCAAAAGGGGAGGCCGATTTCCTTGGCGATTTGCACCCAGCACCACTGACTAAGGAACGAACGACAGAGAGTAAGTGCTCCATTGGTGCCGGTGCTTGTCAGTGTCACTCTCGCAGTTGCATGCCAGCGTTGCACGCTCGACGACGAGAGACGGCGCGGCGGCAGCTAGCGGGAGCTTATCCCAAGCGCGCGTGAGAGAGCTAGACCGGCGCCGCTTCGCCAGCCCGCCCCGGTCGACACGCCCACGACGGCGACGGTGAGGTATAAGCAGCTAGGCAGAGCACGTACTATCTTAGCCGGCCAGCGCGGCGATGGTGAGGAATGAGCAGCTAGCGAATAAGCGAAGCACGTACCAGCTGGTAATCATAAGGGCGCTGGCTGAATGCGCTAGCTAGCACGTTTCCATCACCGTCGAGTCTCAGATCCGACATCGATCGCGAGGGGCGCTGAGTGCGAAAGGCACTCGCCGGTGGGGAGCACGGAGGCGCGCCGGCACTGCTGCTCGCGATGTTGACGACTTAACCAGTACGCACGACGTCTCCGCGCGAGATGGCGGGGGAGACCACCGAGTCCGACGTGCGGAGATGAGAGAGATTCACGCGCCGGTACGTGCCTTTCCCGCCGGTTTACAGATCGTCCTCGTCTGCCATGCGGGCGGCCATATGCTACTGCCGTACTTTGCCGCATTTTTTGATTTTTCTCCATGGTTCTATCGGGTAACAATAATGGTTTTGCTATTGTGCTATTTCTCACCCGACACCGAGAAGTATTTGTTTCTAAAGAATATACACCTATAGCATACATACAAACATGAATGCATACTGAGACGAGTGCAAATACCGAGAGGATACAACCGCCTCCCCCCGACGCCCACTATTGTTTGGCACGCTTAGGCAGTACCCCCCCCCCCCCCGACGCCCACTGTTGTTTAGCACGCTTAGGCAGTACGCGATGGACAAACATCTCTCTTAGGCATAAGCAGAACTCTAGGCAACACAACCAAAAAATTCTCTACTCTAGCAACAAATCATCACATATTGCACTGGTCATAATCCAATGACAGTTTTAGTAGTTTACTCATTTATATGTTCTAATGTAATGTTTATAGTCATATAATAACCCACCTGGTGATAAGCACTATACGCTCGCCTAGGTAGCGCCTATGCCTACCGCTTTTTCCAACTTTGGACACACCTTATAATTCTATATTCCCATATTCGAGGCCGAGGCCACCGGGGAATGCCGCTGAGGAAGACACTCAGATTTGATCACTGCATAACACCACAACTGGCCCTTCCAAGCTTATTTGATGGACTGCCACCACCACTGCACGGATTCAAAGCGTCGGATGATCACCCACTTCTGAAAAATCAGCAGATCCGATAAAGTACCGGCGGACTGACCCCCCCCCCCCCCCCCCCCCCCCCCCCCCACGTGATCCCCGTTGGAACTGGAGCCAACAACATCATATCAGCGATAAATCCACCACCTCGCCATCCTCACCAAGGCAACATAACCTACAAAGAAGTAGGATCTTCTCCCGCCGGCATCATCGAGCTAAAATCCCGCCACATTTCCGGAGGTCGTGAGGGCCTCCGGATCTGGGGAAGACCGGCAAGCATGCTGGTTTGAGGGCACACCTCTAGATCTTCTCCAATGACTCTCCAGACAACTTGGGTTTGTGGAGGAGGAGGACGAGTCAAATATGTCCCAGCCTAGAAGTAGTTATTTCTAACTCAATGATAAAGCTATATGATCTAAACCTAAGGGATGAGAAGATTTTCATCGAACAACTATTAATATCAAGTGAGACATAAGTATTGACTGAGAAACTCCCAACAATAATATTGGTATACATGAGAACTACTATTTGATGCCTCCTATTCAACACCTAACTAGAGTTGGCATCTAGCTACTTCCGACCTCTTTTTGCCCTCCTACTCCAAAAAGGAAAAAAAATAGCCAACACGCATCCTTTATCCTCTCTTACCAATTCCATCAGTCTCCCTTGACAGGTTTCAGTGCAGGGAGGAGGGAGAGACCATGGTCTTCATGCTTGCGGGTAGTAAATGTCTAGTTCTTAGGTTTTTGTCTCCTCGTGTCGTTCGTACGGGAGGTGGAGGCGATGACATAGTGGAATAAGTAGTTCCGGCCATGTCCCCATCTTGATGGAACTAGGTCCAACGTCGTCGTGGGACGTGTGAGGGTTAGTTTCCCAATATTCGTTTCATCGGTTGGGGTCGTCATCAACCCTGATGCTCCCGCCTCAGTTCAAGGTGGCGTTGGTGATCTCATCTGTAAGTTTAAGCGGTAGTGCTTTTTGCGTCGATGTGGGTTGGGTCTCCTGATCCGTCCTTCGTCTCCTTCTCCAGGCCGACGTTTCGTGCTTTAGATTATCGTCAATGTCATCTCCTGGTAATGTCTGTGACTTCCAGCTGCAACTACAATGACGCATTGGCTCCGGTGTTGCGAAGAATATGCCGAGTTGGCTAGGCTCACCGCTCACGCCACACCACGGCTTTTGTATGTTGGAGAAGGTGACAAAGTTCCTTTGGGCCTATGGCTAATTTTCATTTTCGTCCAAGGTTTTTCTTGTAAGCTCGAACTTAGCAAAAACATGGATTCTAATCTTGGCCAAAAGAAGAGCTGCTAGGAGTGGCTAGGGTATTGAGACGAAACCATTGAGACAAATGTGACGGAGGCAAGAAGAAAACCTCGGGAGAGTTAGAGGTTAGCATTAGGGCACATTTGCTCATCGATCGGAGCAGGGCGGTAGTGATGCGGGCCACAAGACATTCAGTTGAGCATGGTACAAGGATTGACGGAACAAAAGAAGCCGATCGCAATAATCTGATCTGATTCACAGTGATATAGTACAAAGATAAATGAGCAGTGGTGGACAGCTGATGACGCGATGGTAACATGCATACTATGCGAGTGGATAATGCAGAGAGGGTTTATTGATCTCGACACACAGACGACGACGAGACGGTACGAGAACATTTTACAGGACGGGACACCTCAACTGTAGCTTTACACGTGAATCAACATAATACGGAGTAATAAAGAATATAATATAGGGCATTCTTCGTCACTGGCGAGCGAACAGGCAGCAGATCAAGGACTGGAACACATTGTCTGACGGACGGACGTTGGTGGGTGGTTGGACGTTTCTCACCAGCAAAGGAATCCCAGTGTAGGGGATCCAAGGAATCCTGCCAAGGAAAAACCGATCTCTGTTAGTTAGTTAGCCTCGGATGCTGCACGTCCATGCATGATGCGTAGCTCCATACAGATGAACTGGGACAACTTCAACTACTATTACGGCACCGACACATGGTAACAGAAATCAAGATTATGGAAGAGTCGGTATATATATCGTCAGAATGTTTGCTTCGGTGGTTTAGGTGCACCGTAGTTTCAGCACATTCATAAGCTTTACATTGCCCAGCTGCCTGTCTGCTCATGCTTGTCCAGTTGCAGGCTTGCCGTGATTTGAGCACCATGTGCTCATTTTGCCTCAGAAAGCTCCGGGACATGGCAGAGGGGGCATGCCTGTTAGTACTACCCCATGCCTTCTAGTTTCTAGCTACTTCCCAGGTGTTCGTTCCACTCGTGTCACTCTTCCCACCAGAGGAAGTCCCATGGCAGGATTCAGAGATCACATGAATATGGGGTGCGCGGAAGCTAGTTGCCAAAATGGCTTTCCATAAAAGAATACTACCTTTCCTGACCAGTTGCATTTCAAACCAATGAGCACTCAAACCTACATAATTCTTTCTACCTGAACTATCATCAGCTTCATCATAGGATTATTTCCGTGAATAATTGTGTTATTTTCATTTTCCCTACTAACCCCCCTTGCCACCAAACGCACACTTACTTTTCACTGACCTTACTGAAGCTGATAAAATTGACATGCTCTATTTCCCACCGAGATGTCGCCACAGGCAAGTCCCATTTTCTATATTTCAAATGTGATTGGTAGATAATGACTAGTCTTCGGACCCATCAACAAACCTATATTTGACCAAGGGGACCCAATCTACACTAAAACTCCCGCAAAAACAGCATAATTTAATTCTAAAATGCTGGGATCCAAGGGAAAAAAATATAAGAAACCATCCACAAGACACCAGGCATGTTTGATTCACGGCACTGCTATACAATTCAAAAAACAGATGAAACAAATTGTAGGTAGTATATTACCAGATAGAGACAACTTGTCCGCGATCCTAGGCCTCAATGAGTGGAGGTCCCTCGGCAGTAGTGCGTCCATTGAGCTGCTCTGGGTGAATCTTCTTCCCCAACATCTTCCTCATGACCTACTTATTTCCACAGGTGACCAATACCAACAGATGATGACAAGTTAGTGATTCTTTATTATTCAGATATGCTCCGGGAAAAAGAATTATCAATATATAAAACACTACCCATGCAGTAAAGTGGTGAATTTGAACCATTTCTGGGTTAGTAGCAGACAGTGCAACACGACAAGCATGCATTTGCGGGTTCTGGAATCATTTGTGAACTGACTCATGTCCACACTCTACATACTGTTATCGTATAAGAGTGTTGGTAGTTCTGGTAAAAATGAAAGAATGTTGGTGGCCGGAGCTAAAGTCAATGCTTCCATAAAATGTGTGTAGTTGCAACATGTATAAGATAGAGACGAAGAAAGCCATACTCGACTTAATTTTCTTGTAGCCTTCAGTGGATCTGGCATTGGCTTTGTTGGCTTCTTTTGATGCGTCTTTTCCATGCACAACGTAGGCCTTGAAGTCGATGACCCAGCAATTATGACGGTCTTCTGGCAACTTTTCTCCCCTGTATCACTTGATGAGAATTTTTCTGCTGCAAATAGATCAGCAAGAGTAGTTCTCACTTTCTCCACCTTCTCTACCATCAGAAGTGGTTGTTCCTGGATTTTAGCGACATCCTCCACTTCAACTTCACACGTCAGGATTTCTTCCTTTACAGAACATGTGAAGTGGTATTCTTTCGTTGATGATGAACGCATCTTGGCAGGTTCAACAGCAGGTTCTGGTTCACTTGGTGTTGTAGCCAATGTGTCGTCTTTGTTTCCACCCTTTTCCTCTTCCCCACTCTTTTCCTCTTCGTACTTCTCTTGCTCCTTTTCCCTATCCATGATGACGAACTCATGTTCATGGCAGGCCTCAGGGCAAAGGGAGCTCACGTTGTGGCCAAGCGTGCCAATCGCAAGTATGCCGTTAAGCAGCACATCACGGAGGAGCAGAGCTTCAGTGTCTTGCTCAGCCACACTCTCACACACAGAGTCTTCCTTCTCCATGGCTACTCCATTCAAAACAGAAGAAAAAGTGTCAACATAAGAAAAAAGAACTGCATGATCCCATAAGTTCCTGACATGCTTACCCTTATTTTCATCAATGGTGCAGTACTCAACATTAGAATGCATCTTCCGATTCAGCCAACTGAACACCTGGTGATGTCATAAGAAGACATAGATCATTAGCAATAATACCCAATACAAGAACAGTGATTGGAATCTTACATGCAGTTCAAGAGGGGCAGAAACTGCAAAGACCTGTACTTTGCAGCATACACTATACACCGACAAATGGTGCATCAGCACGAATTAACTGTATACCTTTAGGGCCATCTCTCTAGAGCCAATCTGGAGTCAGAAGTGAAAGCCAGACAGTATCTCAGATCCTCAAATGCAAGGCATGGTTTTATATTAACATACTAGTCTCATAATTGAATGGTCCAGGAGACAAAAGAATGGACTTTTGGTTGCAACTGGTTGGCTTGACTTGCGTGAAGTAAATTCTTTCACTGAGGTAGATACACACACTTGTGGCACTCTCACGGTAACCAAAGGTCAGTTCAACTAATCACAACAGGTGTGAATGATTCGAGATAATCCAACCACCAAACTTTGGCACAGTGCATGTGCATACTGGGCCCCTAATGAAAGAATCGATCAGACCTAATTGGCCTAATTGGCCCCTGATATCATGCAAACTTCTAAGGAAGTAGTCATCTAAGGGTCATGGCATGGACAGAGTTTTTTTTTTTTAACTATGGCATGGACTGAGTAGGTGAGCTTTTCTCACAGACAGGACTACACAAGTATAGTCTTTATTCTTTAACAGCTGATCAAGTCCAGATTTGTTACTATTTTCAAGAAATTGAAATTAATTAGTTAGTCATTTACATGACATCTGTACAAATAGTGTCATCTTCTAACGTTTCAAAGAGATGTAGTTTTCATGCACTTTGTTCATATTTTCAAGATTCCTGCAAGTTGCAATGCCAAGAGCAGCAACATGCAGATGCTTTCACTTGGGCTTTGATGTATGGTGTGCTTGAGAATTGTTCATAGAGCAGTAGCCACTAACAATGGGCTGTGATGGCCCAAGCAGTTAGAGACTGGTAAGTGGTAACAGGCAGAAAGCCTGCACGTTGGCAATCAACAGCAACTTAATATGGGATTTGAGGGCACAAACAAGTAGAGAGGCCCAATGTAAATCTGCATAGGTAGCTAATGGTAGGTAGACACACACATGCAGCTTGTGGGCAAAAGTTCAGTCGTGGGTCCCCAGTATTCTGCTTGATTTTTTAAACTAATAGTACGGTTACAGACTGCTCATGTCTGAACTTTTAGGAGTCAATACAATTTTATTCTGCTATCTTTGTAACAACTTACGTAGCATGTATAAATTTTGCACACAACTTGAATGGCACAAAAGTAACAATACCCCCCTCATCCCTGTAGACTAATTAATGTTAATTTTTGCTGACGTTTTTTGTGCCACTTTCACAATCTGTTTGTCGTATCAATGCAATCGTGCTCTACGAACTGAGATGTATTCTTATTATTCACAAAAAAAATCGAGAGAAGTATTTGCAAAAGGTTGGGAAATTTGTCTGCTGAAAAAGGTCAGAAAATTAGGAATCAGCTTTAGAAAAAGATTATTCTATATACAATAACAAGAAGCAAACATACAAGTGGTTTTCATTAGTTCTCGCACCTCTAATTAGCTTCCCACATACAACGTATCCAACAATATTCTCACGACAGACCACGTGCGGCTGTTTGCTCAAAAACTAAAGCGCTGGTCGATATTAAATAATCATACGTGCAAGATAATACAATATTGATCAAGTAATCATCAAAATAATACCACAAGACAATATGAAAAGGTAACCTTGTCCGCATGACGGTTCTGAGGCGCTTTCCCTGCATAATCCCCCACCACTATCACCCTCCAGTATGGAGCGGAGACCTCATGTCTTCTTCGCAATGCCAGCAAGCTCCAACTTTGAATGTTCAGGCTGTGTCCACGACCCTTGATGGATGAAGAGAGCCCCAGGTGCATGTCGCCAAATCTTACAAGAGCAGAAACGTCTGTTCTGCAACCATCTGCCTACAGTGGCAACCTTCATGCGGACCCATATTTGAGATACAATAATATGTCACACAGTTCCATCCGGCTTGGAGCTTTATGAAGGATTAGAATAATACTGTATCAAGTTTCAGCACAGTTCAGCAGCCAGTTGCTACACAGCAATCAAGAAACGTATGGAAGAACAGTAGTAGAAAAGTACTGTACAGAGAGGCAGAGAGCATTAATCAATGTAGAATACCAGATATACCCTACCGAAGAAAGATATCACACAATGTTGATTTTG
The DNA here is from genome assembly GCA_947311845.1 of Poa pratensis. Lineage (NCBI taxonomy): Eukaryota > Viridiplantae > Streptophyta > Magnoliopsida > Poales > Poaceae > Poa > Poa pratensis. Next base: position 8,536,920 of record CAMZMU010000083.1, read on the forward strand.
CGTCAGAATTTAGAAACAGTTTATGGCAATCATAAGGAGTAGGGAATTCTCTCTGCATAACGATGAGGACCGATGCATGAACGTACCAGGTTGTGCAGCATTTTACAAAAGGCTGGTGCGGAACCCTGTGAAACAGACATTCCAAAGCATGAAAATCAAAAGTTCCTCTGGGGGCAAAGATTAATGATATGGGAGGAAGCATCTGGGCCAGTCAATGATACAGGATGAACATATACAGAGGAAGCGAAATTCAAGCACACAGTGAAGTTATGAATTCTCTGTTTCATATAAGATTTTAGGAAACAGGACAAGATCCAGCTGTTGAACAGAAAGCATTATTTGATAAACTGAGGAAACTTAATGATTGCACGGGGAAATATTGGCCATCATGAACCTAAGAAATCAGTAATATTACATATGATTAACAGAGTAACCAATATCAGTGTTGATCTTACAGATTATTCACAGAATCTATTGTTTTCTGGTAGGGAATGGACTCAAAAATCTCATCTTAAAACAATAGTCCAGTGCAATAGCAGAAGGCAGAAATATAAAAATACTCCCAACCACACTAACTGCGCCATCAAGAGCAAGTGAAATCAACGCATCAGTGCTCAGCTCGAAAGACCTCCCAGATTCCACCAAAGCAAGACCTGCAAACAATTCAGTTTCAGTAAACACATAACCGCGATGAGGAATATTTGCTCAGAAGGTTTTAGAAATGGCTTCATCTGGTTTTACCTCTGACAAAAGCAAATGCAGCAGCAGCTCCCGTTTTAAGTTGGATATTATCCAGATCTCTTCTAATGGCATACCGGAATGTGACTCCAAATAACGCACTACTTATAAGAACAACCGACGATCGAATAAACAGTTGGGGTAAACTTTGAACTTCATAGGAAGATACGGGCAAACTAGCCAGAACACCGATTAGAGAGGAAACTGCCGCAGCTTTTAAAGATTCAAGCCTCTCGCTATCCTCGTCGATATCTTCACCTGATGCATCCCCAAAGCTTCGATCCTCAAGACTAGAAGTCAACGAACGCTGTGCTTCATTAATCATTTCTCTTGCCTTTTGCAATTCCTGCTGGGACTCTGCAATCTTGTTTATGTAATGCAGCATTATAAACACCATATTACGAAGAACTGCACATGGAGCACCAAACTAGAAAAAACTCATGCATTTTCTGTTTCTATTAATGGAAAGGTATTCGATGATTGCAGAACTGTACTATCATTATAAAGTTGATAACAATCATTCTGCCTTCATCATCATCGGACCACATGAACATGGCACATGCCACTACAACTTTATGTTTGCTCAGAAGAAATGGAAACATGTCATTATCTCAGTTTACCAAATAAATCAACATATTCGCAATAAGCTATACTTCCACAATGCCTCTCAGGCTGGATATACATAACACATCTTGATGAATCAAGAAGACCATATAAATACAAATTTACCGACTGTACGACTCTATTGACAGGGTGTTTTGAAGACTTGAACCCTGTAAGGGTGGAAAAATCTACCGATAGAAGGCAATACGATGCCCATCAGGCTTCTTTTTTTACCCTGACCATCAGGCTTCTTAAATTCTCTAGACTTAACGAGTTCCACAAATAGCAATTCTCTCGTCTGTGGGCACACAAAGCTCATGCAGTAAATCTCATATCCTCTACCGCTGGTCTGTCTACCGCAGTCTGCGCGCACTACCTTCACAAATCACATACACCTAGAGTGTACTCCTATTGTTTGGCTAATTAGAGCGCACCATTCACCATTTCTCAGGCTCGTTGGCGCCACATTTGCTCAGACACAAGATCAGCAGTCACCGAACATCGGGGGGACACGGTAGACAGTACTACTACCATACGTCCATATCCACAGCGGCGTAGAATGGCGCCAGAATCAGGCAGCGGTGCACTGGTGGTGCCGGTTCGTGCTACGTATCGCCCACTGTGCGCTCGCACAGTACAGGCAGGCCAGGCCAGGTCGTTCCACGCAATCACCGGTCGAGCGGAGCGTCGAACAGGCTACGTGCAGTATCAACTACCAAGCAGTGGCGTGGTTTGTGATGTGCGTACGTACCTCGTCCCGGCGTCTCTCGAGGCGGCGGAGCTCCTCGCTGGCGAGGCGGGCCTCGGCCTCCTGGCGCTCGATGTCCGCGAGCGCGGCGCGGGCGAGCTCCACGCGGCGCTCGGCAGCGTCGACCCCTTCCAGCAGCGCCCGGTTCTCCTCGCGCCGCAGCAGCTCGTCCACCTTCGCCCCCATCGCCGAGCTCAGCCACTCCGCGCCGGGTGCGCCGTTGTCCGCGCCCTCACCGGGAGCACACCTCAGGCGGACGCCTCGGCGGAGGGCCCGGCAGCGGCATCGCGCGGCGAGGGGGCTCGCGGAGAGAAGAGGGGATGGGATGAGCGGGCGGAGGAGCGCGGCGTGCTGCATTTTGCCGTGTGTTTCGCGGCGGCCGCTGGCTCCACGGTTTGGATTGGGAGAGAACGGCAGCAACACTAGCGGAGGGACGTGGGGTGTCACCAACGCGCGTGGGACCCACAGAAGACCAACACCACAGAGCAGCAAATCAAACAAAAAAAGTGTTCAAGGCACTGCAGAGGCATGGCTTTGGAAGCATCAAAACCAGAAAAACATAGATTTTGAATTGGGAATATGATATCAATTTATTTATCTTGAAAATACAGCGATTTTAAAAAGAAAAGACAGCAGTATTTGTTGATACAATGTCCACGATTGCCTATTTGTTATGCACGAGTTTAAACAGCGAACAGTTCAATTCCCACAAGATCAGAAGGAAAAAGGCAAATCGCTACTAAATTCTCACACTAGGCATACAACATGGACATACAATTGTTACAAGAATTAGGGTCTTTGGTTTCTCTTAATACTCTGTCGTTGCTCTGTAGCACCGGAAATGAACGAGCGAGAGCAGAAGCAAGAAAAGACCCAAGACGGGTTTACCCTTTTGGCAGCAGCATACTTGGTTGGCATTCAAAGGCGACCCATTTGCGAGCAGCTGGTTAGGATCAGTGGCCTGCAAGTCGACAATGCAAACAGGGTTTAGCTTGTAGTAGAGTATGATTCAGAATATGTCGCATTTATCATCAGCAAGCTTGAAGATTATGGCATGCATTTCTTGATTACAGATGTAACTGATGGAAAAGCAGATGCTGGTCCGAGTAGCTAGACCGAGTGCTTGAAGCCTTGAACATTCTGAACCTAAACTTTATGCCTTCATGTCATACGCTGAATATAGTTGAACATGATGAATATAAAGTACTCGGCCCCCCAACAAGTGTTTGTATGTCCTAGCAAAAATAATGGCAGGGCAAATTTGTGCAGACATAAGTTTCAGTTAAATATCAGTCTAGTGCATAATATAAGAAAACTTGGGTCTGCTTGAATCCCTCATATCTCATCAATGAGAGCATGAAACTTGAATGCGAATAGTTAATGATGTAATCTGAACTTGTTCAAATCTCTCTTATCAATGAGGGTTCTAGTCTAGACTGGTTTTGTTATTTAGTCTACGAGTTTACTTATGTTTCTGCCACGAATATAACTTCTAGTTTTAGGAGTACAAATCATACATATAAGCAGTAGTTATGTATGATATCTGATGTACAATTATACTGGTCTGATTCTTGTTGTAAAAGAACTTAGTGGGACAATGCTAGAGGATTTACAGGATTATAACAAATGACAACGAACAAAGTAAGAAAGTAACTAATCCAATCTGAAAGCAAGCAATCAGTTATGGACTTATGGCCCGACAGTTATGCCTAAACTTCTACAAGATGATACAGAGACAGAGTACTGCAGCATTATTCGTATATTCATATGGCTAAACTCGCTATGCCTACAACTACACAATATTCAACATTCTGCATACTTGGACAATGGATGACATATTCATGCATAATGAAGACTATCCATACAGTACTAGAAAATCATGCCTGAATTCCCGGATAACTGGAATTTGATTAAAAAATGGGCCATGCACATTTCTTTGATACTCCCTCCGTCCACAAATAAGTGTCTCAAGTTTGGCAAAAAGTAGATGTATCTATACATGAAACATGTCTAGATAACTCCACTTTTGAGCAAACTTGAGACACTTATTTTTGGACGGAGGGAGTATATGATATGTGACCTTACTCACTATTGCAGAAGTCTCAAAGCAATAGGGCAAGAGAAAGGAAAAAAAACCTCCATGCAACTGCAACCGCAAGCTCAGGAATCAAATTTACCTTTCTTTCATGTCTACAGGGACGATACGTTCATATGTTATGAAGGCTCTAACCACTACTAGGAATCGTATAACGATCTGATATGAAATCCCTGGGATATTAAAAAAATTGGCAAAAAGTGTCGGCACATTGTTTTGATATGATATCTGACCTTACTCACTATTGCGGCAATCTCAAATCAAATATGGCAAGAAAGAGGCTAAATAAGTTTTAGAGTTCAGACAGATTACAACAAATTGCATATCATCTAAGTAAATACTTCCTGCATTTACCAAAGTATTATTAGTTCCTATGAGCAAATTCAACAAGTGTGTTATGTTATTGTTCTCTACTTCAACGGTTCAACCAAGATAAGAGTTAACTGGCACAAAGAAGATCTCCATGAAGTGTCTTGTATACAGAATTGACATGGTAAATTTCAGCAACAGCAAGCTCAGGAATCAAATTTTACCTTTGTTTAGCATCAGAGTCTTTGGTACTCTGGTTAACGTTCCTCAGGCTTGCATCAAGCTGGGGAAGACCCAAACCGGAGGTCTGAGAGGTGAATCGCTGTTCAGGGGTGGCGCACCCGCATATTCGGCATAGCAGACATCACAAGTTCCATTAACCAAGGAATACTCGTACCATTCCCCCAAGCGTCGTCCAGCTGCATATATGCAATCACCTCGAACCTCCGGTAAATCTGGACCGACGCAAGCCGCGAATCCATTGAAACCAAGAAACAATGTCCGTCCGCCCAAGCTTGTCATCGCCACCCACGTTCCCTCGACGGAGACCCACCGAAAAACGCGGTACACGATCGTCTTGCCGCTCGCACGGCTCTCACCACACGTCCGTGACGGATTTGCAAAAACACCCTTAACAAACCCAGAAAACAAACCCGCAGTCCACAGTTTCACGAGAAGAAAACGCTCGCAAGGACCTAACCGTAAAATCCGGAAACGACAGGGACTTTTTTGCAAAACTGCCTGCAGAACACGGTCTCCCTCCTTCTTCCTCTCTCTCCCGCGACGTCGCGGGTCGCCGCCGCCGCGCATCGCGCCTCTCCGGTCAAATCCACGGCCACGGAGGGCTTCGCCGCGCCGCCCTCCACCTCCTCCCCGCGGATCGCGTCCCGGGGCGCCGCGGCCGAGCGGCAATCGCCGCCGCCATGCCACGGTTTACTCCGCCGCGTCCATGGTCGCCGGCGGCCGCTCCGGCAACCAAATGACGCTCCGCGCCGCCCATTCGCCTCGCCGCGACGCCCGCCAGCGGATCCGCACGCTCCCAGCCCCTCGCGCGTGCTCCACCGCGCGAGCGCGAGCTCGGCAGCCGCGTCCGTCGCCGGCGGGTGACGTCGCACGATGACGTCACCTCGGGCCCACCTGTCAGCTTTCCCAGATTTTTTACAAAATTGCAAAAAAACATGCTGTAAATTAGAAAAATCATATCTTTTAATCCGTAACTCAAAAAAATACAAGTAATATACCAAAATTTGCAGAAAAATGAAACCTTTACAGCTAACACATCTCCATGCATAATTAAACAACTGTAAATAATTTTACTTACAACAACTAACTAAACCTTTTTATATTCATTATGAACATTCTGGAAAAACGTCTTAAAAAATAGCCATTCCAAATACATTATAAACTTTCCAAAATTATTTCAAAACTTAAATTTTATTACTCATTATATTAAAGCTGTGCGATTTCTCGCCCTGAGAGCGATCCGCCTACTGTAGAAGCTACAGTAGTACTGTAGAAAAACTACAGTGTTCTACAGTAGTCGATCCCGGCCGTCCGCTGCCGCTCGCACGGCTCTCACCACAAGTCCGTGACGGATTTGCAAAAACACCCTTAACAAACCCAGAAAACAAACCCGCAGTCCACAGTTTCACGAGAAGAAAACGCTCGCAAGGACCTAACCGTAAAATCTAAAAACGACAGGGACTTTTTTGCAAAACTGCCTGTAGAACACGGTCTCCCTCCTTCTTCCTCTCTCTCCCGCGACGCCGTGGGTCGCCGCCGCCGCCGCGCATCGCGCCTCTCCGGTCAAATCCACGGCCACGGAGGGCTTCGCCGCGCCGCCCTCCACCTCCTCCCCGCGGATCGCGTCCCGGGGCGCCGCGGCCGAGCGGCAATCGCCGCCGCCGTGCCACGGTTTACTCCGCCGCGTCCATGGTCGCCGGCGGCCGCTCCGCAACCAAATGACGCTCCGCGCCGCCCATTCGCCTCGCCGCGACGCCCGCCAGCGGATCCGCACGCTCCCAGCCCCTCGCGCGTGCTCCACCGCGCGAGCGCGAGCTCGGCAGCCGCGTCCGTCGCCGGCGGGTGACGTCGCACGATGACGTCACCTCGGGCCCACCTGTCAGCTTTCCCAGATTTTTTACAAAATTGCAAAAAAACATGCTGTAAATTAGAAAAATCATATCTTTTAATCCGTAACTCAAAAAAATACAAGTAATATACCAAAATTTGCAGAAAAATGAAACCTTTACAACTAACACATCTCCATGCATAATTAAACAACTGTAAATAATTTTACTTACAACAACTAACTAAACCTTTTTATATTCATTATGAACATTCTGGAAAAACGTCTTAAAAAATAGCCATTCCAAATACATTATAAACTTTCCAAAATTATTTCAAAACTTAAATTTTACACAATATTCAGATTTTACAACTTTCTTTCTAACTGAAATAAAAAAACACGAAAATAATATCAACAACTGCATGCAAAATATAGCAGAATGATCACAAAAAAAGGAAAAATGAAAAAAAATTAAACACCGCCTATTTATTTATTATGACCAAAATTAAAATTCTAGATCTTCAAATTCCTCACAAACTTGCCAACACACAATATTTTATTCTTAAAAAGTCAAGTTTCTGACAATTGGTTCCCTTTTCCTTCAACAATATCCAAAAAAATAAAAAAATCAAACTAACTTGCTTTTAAAATTTCGAAAATTCAAAATACACCCTCTAATTATAGATCGAACTTACCGAATTCTCATACGATTAACTCACTCAGATAATGGAGTCCAGATATATATTTATGACAAAATTTGAAAATTTAATTTCAAGATGCCTTCGAAAACCAATCATTTGAAAAACGTAATATATATTGTAAGGAACGCAATTTAATTTCAAGATGTCTTTGAAAACCAATCATTCAAAAAACGTAATATATATTGTAAGGAACGCCGAAAATGTTGCCATGCTCTAACATTTAGATGGAGTTGAATTCCACAAAACAAACTACCTAATTATGAATTTCTCATGCATTTCTCCTAATCTCAATTAAATTTTGCCACTAAAATGCAAACATGTAATTTTGAATACTCAGATTTTGTCACCATTCAGAGGTAATTGAAATGCAAAACAAATCACCAAGGGCGTGGCGTGAACAAATTCAAAGAAACACCAAATGTTACAAGATCAATATCTTCATGCCTATCCACCACAAAAACATCGACAACATTTCAGAATGATCAAAAAAATACCTGCCAACTTTTGCTGGCAAAATGCAAACATATTTCAACATTTCAGATTCATACACATTAAAAAAAAACTAAATACATTTCCTCTAAATATGTGAAGTTAGAAATAATATGTACTCACACAATACATTTCCTTTACTTATGGAGTTCAATTACATACTTATGACAAAATAGATACATATTTCACCAAATTAATTAGCTAAATCAAATCTGCATAACTCTACAAATGTAACCACATTCGAATTTGAATTTTACGACATGAACACAACATACTTGACCAAATTCAAATATGAATACCAGTTTCCTCCAACTATCGAGCTAAATTAAATATTTAACAGAAAAATCATTCAAATCCAGCTAACATATTTGCAGACAATATACCTCGAAATCTAATTTTCAAATCTGCATAACTCTACAAATGTAACCACATCCGAATTTGAATTTTACCACATAAACACAACATACTGAACCAAAATCAAATATGAATACTAATTTCCTCCAACTATCGACCTAAATTAAATATTTAACACAAAAATCGTTCGGATTTAGCTAGCATTTGCAAATAGTACAACTTAAATCTCTCCAATTATGTACTAACATTGGAAAAAAAATGCTTGATTAGGTGGCTATTAAAATAAAATACAAATACATTTACCCGTAATTACGGTTGCTTCCAAATTGAATTTTAGCAAAATACATCGTATCGAGCTAAATTAAATATTCAACGCAAAAAAAAAATCATTCACATTTAGCTAACATATTTGCAAATAATATAACTCAAATTCTCTCTGATTATGTACTTACACATAGTTAATGAATTTTAATTTAACTTAACTTGCATGACATACTCACTACAATTAACAAATAAACATTTGATTAGATCAACATTTCGGTAAAATGCAAATTCACTCCCTCTTATTAAAGCTTCATTCCAAATTGAATTTAAAAAATGCTCAAAAATGTATTTCCTCCAACTATCAGGTTAAATTGAATATTTAACACAGAACGCAAACATATCACACCAATTCAACTTAACCACACAAATTTAGCTAGCATTTGCAGATATTACGATTTAAATCTCTCCAATTATGTACTAACATTCAAAAAAAAACTCATTATCAAGGACGAGCAAAATGACGCCCTCTCAGCCACTCTCGCACAAACCCGCACTGTTGTTCTCTCAGGAGAGCAAAGTATACCTGATCATTCACATGGGGTAGTGTATTGATATTTCAGTGTACTCTTTTCTGTGTTACAAGTAGCTAATACATTGCACTGAACGTTTTCATATAAGGCCTGTTTGATTTGTAGCCACGCTTTGCCAAGCCAAAGTTTGGTAATTTGACTGTTTTGATTAGTCAGATAAAGGTATGCTGGTTTTGTCCCTGGTTGCTTTTCTCCACGGTTACATTTACTGTATTGAACAATAACGACAACTACATATCTAGGGGAAGGATATTTGGCAAATTAGTGCACACATGTTTACTCCTTTTTTTTCCAATTTATTAGAAATAAGATTTTATGAAATGTTTGTTACAACATCTGAAAACATAAGATAAATTCTACTGACTTTTCTTCGACTATACCTACACACTTCTGATTTTTTGTGTGCAACCTTTGACTCTTGCTCAATTCATTTACTGTACCAAAAGTTGCTTACTTCAGTTCCTTTCTTTTACAGCAACTGATTGCGCTTCATGTATAACAGAAAACCAAGCTAAGCCAACTACATAATATAGAGTACTTATGCTTCCGAGACGGAGATCTTGCATCGCAATAGCTATTTTATAGGCTTCTTTTGCACCAAATGTAATGTCTAATATAATGTGTTTATGTACATAAATTTAACTCTTCGACTTCATCACCTCCCATTACAATAATTTACATATTTTAACAAGAATATTACATGACGAGCACGCCGTGCCGACGCAACAAAATTCTACACTATATGAACAAAAACAATTTAATTCGGCCAAAATTTGAAAATACGGAAAGAAAAACACTTGTTCCAATTATATGGACAAATAGATGGAGTTGAATTTCACAAAACAAACTCCCTAATTATGAAATTCAGTTCGACAAATGATCTTTCGCACCCATTATGGACTTAAATTACAAATTGACAAACAACATAAACATTTTTAAACCTTCCAACTTGCTTTAAGATTGGACATACTCTAATATATATCAGAATTTTTTTTCTTTTCAAAAACAATTTGAGGAACTGTTAAACTTCCGACATGTGGGCCTACCCTATTTAAGCAGATTAGAAACAAAAATTGTAGAGGTAAACTTCTTCTTCCAAAAATCAAAACGTTTAAATATAAACAACTTTTGAGCATGTACATTTCCAAAAACAAAGTTTCTTCCCCAAGTTTTCACAAATATGGCAAATATATGAACACTAACACAAAAAACTCCCTTCCTCTAATTACGTGGAGTTACATATATTAAATGCTCACATAATGCACTTCCTCTAGCTGTGATCTCAAATTAAACATTTCAAATTGGTAAATATTTGGAAATAATATGCACTCCCTCTAATTACATGAAATTCAATTGAATAAATGTGCGTTTCCCACATATGGATTTCAACTAACTACTGATAAAAAAATAGAAACATTTTCCAACCATTTCGATTTTATATGTGCCAACATGCTTACAAAAAAATAAATGTGAACTATTTAAGTCAACATACCAGCATTTTCAGACATTTCCAATTGCTTAATATTCCGATATTCCACAAAATATAACACAAATGCTAAAAAAACAACTAACTACTGACAAAAAAATAGAAACATTTTCCAACCATTTCGATTTTAGATGTACCAACATGCTCACAAAAAAAAAATGTGAACTATTTAAGTCAACATACCAACATTTTCAGACATTTCCAATTGCTTAATATTCCGATGTTCCACAAAAATATAACGCAAATGCTAAAAAAAACAATATACTCATATCAAATTACAAAAATATTACAACATTTCATTTTGGCCAATATTTCGACACCATACGAACGAACTTTCCGCAAATGTAGGATCAAATTCAAATGGATTTTCCTATTTCACTTAAAAATTGACGTCGAAATGCAAACATGTTTGACCATTTCGATCCACTGAATATTTGAATATTATATACAATATATCCGAAATGCACACAAAAAATGCTACCTATTCATGACAAAATAAAAACATGTTCCAACATACCGATTTAACTAACATTTTGGTTAACAAAAAAATATATACTGCACAAAAAAAAACATCAAGGGCGTGCCGTGACGGCACGCCAAATTCAACTAGTTAGTCTTTATATGTGGCAATGATTATGATATTTTGGTACTCGATTATCAGATAAAAAACAAATATATGCATATACAAGAAACATGGTACAAACTCAGATAAACTCCAGAAACTTAACAGCTCTGTCTTGTTCTCATGAAAAAATAGACTCGATGGATTTCAAAAATTAATAAGTCGAATCCACACTTTTCACTGAAGAAACAACAGAGTTCTGAAGCAAGAATCAGTGAATCACATGATTTACATTTGCAGGTTGTACACGCATAATGTTATTCCTTACTTCTTACAGTGCGAGTGATTGGGCCAAAAATGTAATGCTTCTGTAGCAGCGTGGCACTGGTGTTCCAGCTCACAATAACACAAGGGAAAAAATACAACAGCGCGATGGGATGGATACAAACTGACTGGTTATGACTTCCCTTCCGAACCGCCGGTGGCATCGGAGCTGAGGGTGACGCATGGGAACCAGTATCTACGCTTGCCGTCCCTGTGTCCGTCGTCGATCATAGCAAGTCCCTCCTGGTTGTGCAACAAAGTTTTCATGGGTTAGAAATCACTGATACTGGTTCGGAAGGCCAAGAATTGTACAACTAATGCTAATCATATAGCTCCACAAAATTACAGTATTGTTCTCGGTCTAGTGTGAATATTTCAGGCGTTCCAACATAACTTGCATCACACACACAGTGGATTGTCTATTGCCTTTTCTTCTGGCGCAAGAATTGACCATGTAGATTGCAACCATAAAGAGCAAGTCCAGAGAGGGGGTATTTACCTTCAGTAGAGTTTCAAGGGCATCGATAGCACGGCCACTAGCCCATGAGAACTCCTTCTCAACTTGTTCCACGGTGACATAGCCTTTAGACTGCATGTGAATGATATTATAAGTAGAGTATTATGGTACAGATTACAGTTTATGCACGTTCGCAGCTTCAAAGAACGAAAGCTTCTATCAAACCAAGTCTGTCTAGCTCGTAACTGAAAAGGCTTGTACTGTAAAATTGTGTCAAAAGCACAAACCTGAGCTAGCTCAAGTATCCCATTGTGATCTTTGTTCAATTCAGTTGGAACTGATCGCACAAGCTTTTTCTTCCCAACAGAAAATACTTCAAAACCACTACCTAGGACCTGCAGGTTCACAAATAGGGATGAGAACTGAGAAGAACCAGAAATTTATCCAAGTGCATCACCTAACAGGGTACTGAACCAGGATTGTCCACTAAGATGTGAAGCATCAATTTTATAATCCAAATATGTGATTCAACAATACAAGCGTACAAAACTTACCTTTAGCTTACTTATAGCACGTAAACAGTCATCTGCAGATAATGATCCAATATCAGTTTTTCTCTTCTGGCAGAGAAGTTTACGAAGTTCTAGCAAGTCAATCAAACCACCATTAAGTGATCTTGTTGCTATGCATATGTCAACGATTTGAACACCTGCCACAGTAGACATGCATGTTATGGAGAGCACACAAGGTACAAAAGAAACTTAAAAGATCCAGAGAACATATGGAACTTAAAGTATACCAACCCAATTCATAGTAGAAATCACCAATCCCTAGGAGCTCTGCCCAAACTCCTTTATTAGATGCCAGTGGGTCTACTCCAACTTTTGCACACATTTCATGAAACTGCTGTCTAAATACCGAATTTTTACGGATGTCACTCTGCACTACCACAATGTTTACATGTCATTGGCAGAGGTAACTGAAATATGCTTTGCCGTTTGGAATTTATCCTTATATGTTGTAGCACATGGGGAAAATAATGTAAATATCATAACACAGGAACTACATGCCATTAAAAGAGTGAAATCTAGAACTGTCAGCTAACACAAGAATTAGCAATCAATTGACACCTAAGGATGATACAAAATGAAGTAGAGCATCCATACACATGTATTGGCATAAGACTAGGTTTTACTTGGTTTGATAAGGAGGTGTTTAATACTGATCAATTGGCCCAAACCAGGGGTAGTATATGTCACTAATATGGTAGAAACCGAGACTGCTAGCATGGCATCACACAAAATTTTGCATAAACCATAATGCGATTATAATCCATAAGGGCTTCATATAGCTACGACAAAAAAATTTAAGATGCTAATTTGATAAGGCTGTGCCATGGTGAAAAAAAAATCAAAATGTCTGTTTGTCGGTTGACATCTTTCTTGGTAATAGAATATTAATCACATCAGAGTATATCTGAGTCATGCACAGAAGAAATTCACAACAGCAAACTATGGTTGCTGGGTCCTGCACTTAAAACCAAATTAGATGAACCTTACTCAGTTTTGGGTATATGCTGGGCCATGAGCACTTATAAGCAACTTAGCTGCCCTTCATAAAATTTTGACAGACAACTTTAATTCATGGAAGCAGTAACTAGACTGTTTTCAGGTTTACCAAAAATAGCCATTCCATATGTGATTGAAAGAATCCAATAGATAGCAAATACAAACAAGCATGGCTGATACAATCTAACCCCATGGTCGATGTCATTATTATCGTATCCCAGGTAGGTCGAAGAAGTAGTTATATCATGTCAATTCAGTCTAAGTAGCATCATCAATTTTTTCCCTCCACTTCAGGCATGCAACCAAAAAATACATGGAGCAGCGAATCACCTTATGCTTGCGAGCGAATTCCTCGAGCTGCGACCTGAAGGTCGCGAGCTGCTCCTGCATGACATCCGTCCGGACCTTGGCCACATTCTCCCCGACCAACCGGAATTTGTCCTAAAGCACCAAACACATGCATCTCAGGATCCAGGTATACACGTCTTCTAGCTAAATAGTGAAATTTGCACGTACGCGAGTCGCCGCCGCGTTCTGCAAGCCGGCGATCCCCGGCCGCCGCCTCATGCTTCCTCCCCCAGTTGCGCTCTTCTGCCCGGTGTCCCGGAGGCGGTGAGCCGGCTGAAGGTGGGAGGTTGGATGTTGTTGGTCCTAAGCGCGGGCCGGCGGGGTGGGGTGGGAGATCAGGGCGTGCGGAGGGGCTGCCGACGAGGGAAGATGGAAGGGTAGGTGGCCTGGCGGTGGAGGGGAAACTGCGATGACCGGTGGTGGAGACGGGAGGTCGGCCGACGGCGAGGGGGTCAACGAAGGAAGATGGGCTGGCCGGCGACTTTTTTTTTTATTAACAGAAACGGCCCAGAAGGGCCTAAAGTGCTCATTCATATCGCTGGGCTTACAAACTACATCAAGGTCCAACGAATAAAACAAATTACAACAGGGACCTTCACAGTTACAACAAGAACCTCAGAAAAAGTTTGCAAAACGTGATCAAGTCCTCGAGGTCTTTCAATACCGCAACGAGATGACGAGATCGACAAGAAGGGTAGAGGAGGCGGCGCCGGGGACGAACCACTTGGCTCGTGTAAAACGTATGATCAGGTAGGTTTTTGGGCTACTCGGATAATCTACCGAGCCCCTTGTTCTCTGTATTTATATTAGGCACAATGCCGGTATTACAAAGAGTTCGACTAGGAGTCGTATTACATGTATGATACGGTATAGGAATCCTATCTCTAACACCCTCCCTTAATCACAACTTGGACAAGTTGAGATTATGTTTAAATGCTTCAAAATTCCGAGGGGCAAGCGGCTTTGTGAAACCATCGGCAACTTGATCCTTTGATGGAACAAAACGAATCTCCAACTGTTTGTTGGAACTCTCTCTCTAACAAAATGAAAATCTATCTCAATGTGTTTTGCTCTTGCATGAAAGACTGGATTTGCTGACAAGTATGTGGCTCCCAAGTTGTCACACCAAAGACATGGTGGTTGAGACAACTTAACACCAAGTTCTTCAAGCAATGACTATACCCAAATTATTTCAGCTGTAGCATTGGCCACTGACTTGTATTCTGCTTCGGTGCTTGATCTAGAAACTGTGGCTTGCTTCTTGGCACTCCAAGAAATAAGATTTGGTCCAAAGAACACAGAAAATCCTCCTGTTGATCGACGATCATCAACACATCCTGCCCAATCAGCATCTGAAAAGGCACTAACCAATGTAGAACTAGATCTCACAAATGTTAATCCAACATCAACTGTATGTTTGATATATCTCAAGATGCGTTTGGCAGCAGTCCAATGCACAGTAGTAGGAGCATGTAAATATTGGCAAACTTTATTTACCGCATAACAAATATCAGGTCGGGTGAGTGTGAGATACTGTAATGCACCTACCATGCTGCGGTATTTGGTGCTGTCATCCGGACCCAATGCATCTCCCCCATGTGCCGTGATCTTCTCCGAAGATGATAATGGAGTAGGTGCACCTTTGCAATGTTGCATCCCAACACGTGCAAGTACATCTTGTGCATATTTAGTCTGGCTCAAGACTAGTCCATCATTTGCTTTCTTAACTTCAATTCCCAGAAAGAAATGAAGATCTCCAAGATCTTTCAACGCAAACTCCTTGCTAAGATCCTTCAAAAGTGCATCGGTTGCAGCTATTGATGAGCTAGCAACTATGATATCATCCACATAAATGAGCATGAACATGGTGATGTTGAACTTATGATATATGAATAATGATGTATCTGACTTGGAAGCAACAAAACCAAGTTCAATCAATTTAGTGCTTAGTCGAGAATACCATGCTCGAGGCGCTTGTTTCAATCCATAAAGAGCTTTATCAAGCTTGCAAATATAATTCGGTTTCCCTTTGTCTTCATAACCTGGTGGCTGTCGCATATAGACCTCCTCTTTCAGAACACCATGAAGAAACGCATTCTTGACATTAACTGTCGCAGACTCCATCCCCGAGAAACAGATATTGCCAAGACAAGACGAACTGTTGCAATTTTAACCACTGACTAAAAGTATCCTCATAATCAATACCGTATCGTTGCTTAAAACCTTTGGCTACCAGACGAGCCTTATATCGGTCAATAGAGCCATCTGACTTGCGTTTAACCTTATAAATCCATCGACAATCAATAACATTTTTACCTTGTTGTTGTGGAACCAACCTCCATGTTTTGTTATTCATGAGAGCATCGTACTCCTCTTCCATAGCCTTGCTCCAATTCGGATCTGCCAAGGCATCTTGCAAATTCGCAGGTTCATCAGAGGTACAGGTTAAACACCACCTAATTGTGCCATCAGTGTACTTTCTAGGCTTGGAAATTCCCTTGGATGCACGTGTACCGTGACGTGCAGGAGGCTATGGAGCAGGCTCCACGGAAGGGGACCTGGCCCTGCTGTCATGTGCAGAAGATGCGGTGGGCGCCACGGTGGGGGACCGGTCAGATGGCACAGAAGATCCGGTGGCCGACCGTGTGGGCGAAGGAGAGGCAGCGGTGCTCGCAGCACGGCTATTCGCCGCAGACGATCGGGCAGGGGACCCAGGCGGGCTTGGCACATGCGGGCTGTCCGTCCCGTGCGCGTCAGATGCGACAGGCGACGCGTCAGGGGACTGATCTGAGGAAGATTGCGTCATGGAATCTTCCGTGCTGTTGTCCTGTGCTGAATTTTCAGAGGAGCTGTTCGAGCTCGTGTGACCTCCGTTTTGAGCAGAATTTTCGGCAGTTTCTTGATTTATGCCTCCTGTTTCCTGTGGAACAACACGAATAGGTCTAGACAAAGGATTAGTGGCAGGAATATTAACCATGTGTAAGTCATCAATATGTTCATCTCCTTGCTCAAAATTTCGAAGATTTGGATCAAGTAAGAGAATTTCTTTCCGAAGAAGAGCACCCGCATTTGGGCGAAGACTTTCGAATGGAAAAACAGCTTCATCAAAAACTACGTCTCGGGATATATAGACACGACCCGTAGCAACGTCAAGACATTTGACCCCCTTGTGGCGTGGGCTATACCCTAAGAAGACACATTGCTTCGAACGGAAAGCAAGTTTTCGTTTATTGTATGGACGGAGATTAGGCCAACATGCATAGCCAAAAACACGAAGAGAGGAATAATCAGGACGTGTTCCTAGAAGGCGATGAACGGGTGTATCATTTTTAATAACTTTACTTGGAAGCATGTTGATGAGATATGTGGCGGTAAGAAAAGCTTCATCCCAAAATTTGAGAGGCATATGAGCATGAGCAAGAAGAGCTAGTCCTACTTCGACGATGTGGCGATGCTTTCTTTCAGCGGAGCCATTCTGTTGGTGAGCGTGAGGACACGACACATGATGTGAGATTCCCTGTGACTGAAAAAAGGTGTTTAGCTTGACATACTCTCCTCCCCAGTCAGATTGAACAGTAAGAATTTTCTTATCAAGTTTACGCTCAACAAGTTTTTGAAAGTTCACAAAGGTAGAAAAGACATCTGATTTTTTCTTAAGCAAATATATCCAAGTGAACTTGCTATAATCATCAATAAAGCTTACATAATAGTCATGGCGACCAACAGAAGTAGGTGCAGGGCCCCACACATCAGAAAAGATCAACTGAAGAGGGGCTGTAGATACACTGGTGGATATGGGGTAGGGAAGTTGATGACTTTTAGCTTGCTGACAGGGATCACAAATTAACTCTAAACTGGAATCACTAACAAAAGGAAGCTTATTCTTGCTAATAATTTGCCTAACAATGACTGATGAAGGATGACCGAGACGACTATGCCACTTGGCGTGTGACGGCTTCGTGGCAGAAAAAACATGCTTCGTGGATGGAGATGGCACCAAAGACGAAATAAGTGGGTAAAGTCCGCCAACACAACGTCCTCTATGAATGATTTTCCGCGTGACCTGATCCTTAATCAAAAAGAAGAAGGGATGAAACTCGATAAACACGCCATTATCATGTGTGAAGCGATGAACAGATAGCAAATTTTTGGACGCGGTTGGAACATGTAGAATATTGCGGAGATGAAAATTTTGAGCAGGGTTACGAACAATTGAATGACCAACATGGGAAATATTCATACCTTGACCGTTGGCAGTGTTGACCTTGTCGTAGCCCTTGTATGTGTCACGAACCGTCAAATTGTTAAGCTCGCCGGTGATATGGTCTGTTGCACCGGTGTCGGAGTACCAATTGGTGTCCACTCCATAGGAAGCAACTTGGGCCTCCTTGTCGCCATGGGAGTCATCATCATCATCCTGGAACCTCCACCAGCAGTCCTTGGCGGCATGTCCTTCTTTATTGCAAATTTGGCAGGTTACATCAACCCACGGTGAAGTACGGCGACGACCGCGGCCACGTCCACGTCCCCCTCCAGGAGACGCGCGGCCACCACCTCGGCCTCGCCAAGGTTGGCGATCATCTCGTCGATCGTCACGCCAATCATCACGTCGTCCATCATGGCGGTCGCCGCGGTTGCCGCGGTCACCGCGGTCACCGCGCGAGTAGTTGTTGTAGTTGTTGTAGCGTTGTCCACGTCCTCGGGTAGCGACGTTGGCTGAGGTCTCAAACTCTGTGGCCGAGGCACCATGGAGCATCTCTTGGCGCTGATCATAGGCATGAAGCTGCGCATATAGGGATGCCAGCGAGATCGGGGTGGTCACCACCCCAAGTGCAGCAACTAGGGCGTTGTAGCTTCCTCCAAGTCCAGCAAGGATGAAGGAGACGTGTTCCCTGTCTGTAATTGGGCACCCGGCAGCAGCAAGTTCATCAACAATTTCTTGCATCTTGGTGAGGAACTCCGATGTAGATAGCTGTAGTTTCTTCGTGTTTGCGAGAGCAATGCGCAGGTTCGTGACCTTCGCTTGACTTTGGGAGGCAAACAACTCCTCGATTGCCTGCCATACTCCGGCGGCGTGCTCGATCCGATGGACATGAGGAAGGACCTCAGGTGAGATCGATTGCAGAAGGTAGCCAAGAACAATCTGGTCCCGACAGATCCAGGCATCATACGCGGGATTGGGGACTGTCTTCTCTGGCTCCTTGGTGGCTTTGTCGGCTGGAGCAATAACCAGCATCTCGTCCGGGGCGGCGTCGGTACCATTGAGTAGACCAACGAGCCGAGCTCCACGGATCGGCGGCAGCACCTGAGCGCGCCACATGGTGTAGTTCTTCCGCGTCAGTTTGTCGGACGGCGGGGCGCCGAGGTTGATCGCCGGGCTGCTGGACGAGGCCATGGCGCTCGGGCGATCTGGAACTCGCGGCGACGGGGATGTGTTTCGAGTTTGCTAGCGATCAGTTTTGTCGGCGGAAGAGCCGGCCTGATACCATGTAAAACGTATGATCAGGTAGGTTTTTGGGCTACTCGGATAATCTACCGAGCCCCTTGTTCTCTGTATTTATATTAGGCACAATGCCGGTATTACAAAGAGTTCGACTAGGAGTCGTATTACATGTATGATACGGTATAGGAATCCTATCTCTAACACTCGGAACCTTTGAGCAGCCTCTATCTGGAGCAGAAGGTCCGGAGGAGAAATAAAACGAGAACGGCCATCAAGTCTGTTTTTCCGACTTGGAGAACGCTAGATCCCGTCAAAAACATATCTTTAAAGTGGTTTATCGCACAATGCCGGTATTACAAAGAGTTCGACTAGGAGTCGTATTACATGTATGATACGGTATAGGAATCCTATCTCTAACACTCGAAACCTTTGAGCAGCCTCTATCTGGAGCAGAAGGTCCGGAGGAGAAATAAAACGAGAACGGCCATCAAGTCGGTTTTTCCGACTTGGAGAACGCTAGATCCCGTCAAAAACATATCTTTAAAGTGGTTTATCGCCTGTAAATCATATAACTGAGTACATGACCAAAACAGTTTAGACAACAAGTTTGATAACTAAGAATACGTTTTACACTTAATGAAACCTGATACTAATACTAGGCGATACTGGATAGATTCACACAAATGTTTTCGATGGTGGTTTTTTTGAACCATCCTCTCGTTAGGTGGAATCAGGATAACAATTAACCCTAATTGTTTTTATGTAAATCTTACTCTAATTATGCGCCTTTTGTATCATTACAATTTTGTTAGAAAGGTCATATTACCTATATAGTTATTCTTATTATCGAATGGAAGTGGCAAAAGAGAAACTAATGGAGGTACGGTGGACTACGACCCCTTGCCGGTGAGAATATTACCGTTCTCTTTTTTGTAGTTTCAATCTATTCTACGGGTGAGGCGCTAGTCACATTCTAAATTATGCATGGAGTTGTGTATCCGACTGATCTTCTCGGATCGAGTGAGTTTTATTGTTTATTGTTGTGGTCGTAGGTCTATGTCTTCCAATTCATGGGTGATGGCTGCTGTTCTAGTGTGTTGGTGACATCGTATCGTCTCACTGTTATTACAACGATCTCTATTACGACAAGCAGGGTGAGAATGCGTTTGGGATTATTTTACTTCTGTTAATGTTTATTAATAAATTAGTGTATCTTTTCTAAAAAGATTGCAGTAAACCGCATCAACTCGCGCCACCAGTAATTAATCTTGTGCAAATGAGCATGAGTCTGATGCAAGTGCCATGCGGCACTACTGCGTACCGTTGATGCGAAAAGGACCGCCAGAATCCAACGGCGAGCACC
Source organism: Poa pratensis (assembly GCA_947311845.1). Classification (NCBI taxonomy): domain Eukaryota; kingdom Viridiplantae; phylum Streptophyta; class Magnoliopsida; order Poales; family Poaceae; genus Poa; species Poa pratensis. Next base: position 8,557,430 of record CAMZMU010000083.1, read on the forward strand.
TCACGGGCGTGGCCCAGGTGGCCAGGTGATCCAGCCTAGCCAGATCCAGGCCGTCGCATTCCCCACACTGGCCGCTGGCGCTGGCATTCCCCACACTCTCGACGCTTCCCGGCCGCCGCCCCCGGACTCGTCACTTCGTCAGTCGCAGATCCCCCAACCACCAGCAAGCCGGCGCCGCCAATCGGCCACCCACCGCCGAGTCCCACATGGCCGCCACCGCCTCCGCCACCGCCGCCACGTCCCTCTCCCACCACCTCCTCGCGCCCAAACCCAAACCCAGAACCCCACCCCGCCTCTCCCTCCTCCCCCGCAAGCCGTCCCGCGCCGCCGCTGCCGCCGCCGCCGCAGCCTCCGACTTCCTCGCCCCGGTCCCATCCCTCAAGTCCCGCTTGGCCGCCGGCGACACCCTCTACGGCCTTTTCCTCCTCTCCTTCTCCCCCACCCTCGCCGAGATCGCAGCGCTCGCCGGCTACGACTACGTGGTGGTCGACATGGAGCACGGCCCCGGCGGCATCCCGGAGGCCCTCGCCTGCCTGCGCGCCCTCGACGCCGCCCGCACCCCCGCCGTCCTCCGCCTCCCGGAGGCCTGCCCCGTCTGGGCGAAGAAGGCGCTCGACCTCGGCCCCGCGGGCCTCATGCTCCCGGCCGTCGAGTCCCCCGCCGCCGCCGCGGAGGCCGTGTCGTACTGCCGCTACCCGCCCCGCGGCGTCCGCGGCGCCGCCTACCCGATCGTGCGCGCGGCGGCGTACGGGCTCGACGACTCCTACGTGTCCCGCTGCGAGGACGACACACTCGTCATCTGCCAGGTCGAGACCGCCGCTGGCGTCGCGGAGGTCGACGCCATCGCCGCCGTGGAGGGCGTCGACGTCGTCCAGATGGGCCCGCTCGACCTGTCGGCCAGCATGGGGTACCTGTGGGATCCCGGGAACAGGAAGGTGCGGGCGGCGCTCAGGGAGGCAGAGAAGAAGGTGCTGGACGCCAGGAAGAAGGAGACCAGCGCGGCTGCTTACTTGGGTGGCTTTGCCATGCCCAACGACCCGCCGGAGCAGCTCAAGCTCAGGGGGTACCATATGGTTGCCGGCGCGGTGGACATTGGGTTGTTCCGGAAGGCGGCGTTGGAGGATGTCAAGCGGTTCAAGGAGGCGTCGATGGAGATCGGCGAAGAGGAGGACGGTGAGGAGGATGAGAAGGAAGATGGATACTGGAGTGAGTGAGTGAGTGAGCACCGCGCTTAGCTCGTTCGGGAACTGGTGATGGTTTCTGTTGTTTGTGCTCTGAACTGAAACTTCAGCGACTTCAGTTTCTGCTGTTTAGTGTGCTCTCGTTTAGTTGATGATTTGGTTTTCGTAAAGCAATCTTATTTTGCATATTCAGAAAAGCTACAAATTTGTGTACGAGTCAAACACCAGAAATTACTCATGGTAAGAGAACAGCAGTAGTAAGTTTATCTGACTGTTCAGTAGCGCTGACTATTCCAGCTATCATGAACACAAGTGAAAGATTTCACAAAATACAAAATTCGTCAGACTACACATTGTCATTAACTTGAGAGAGAACCCACCAAAATTCTAAAGCAAGAATAACAAGATTTAAATTTGCAGGTACTACAAGCATAATGTTCTTCCTTACTTCTTACACAGGTTCAGCCGAAAATGTAATGCTCCAGTAGCACTGACAGTTCCAGCTCTCATGAACACTAAGTGAAAGATTACAACAGTGGGATGGAATTGATACAGAACATATTATGACTTCCCTTCAGAACCACCAGTAGCATCGGAACTGAGGGTGACGCACGAAAACCAATATCTACGCTTGCCGTCCCTGTGTCCATCGTCGATCATCGCAAGCCCTCCTGGTTGTGCAGCAAAGTTTCATTGGTAGAAATCGACAATGTTATACACATGGGAAGAATTTAATGGCAAATTCTAATCTGGGCACGAAAGTGTCTCGTGTCCACAGGCATGCATATGGCTCCACAAAATCCCAGTGTCAGTCATGTTCAAGTGTGAGTGTGAATATAGAAGAGTTCATCACTCAAAACTGAATTTCTTTCCCTTCGGCACGAGAATGGACCATGTAGATTGCTACCTTAAAGAGGAAACCCAGAGGAGTTATTTACCTTCAGTAAAGTTTCAAGGGCATCGACTGCACAGCCACTTGCCCATGAGAACTCCTTCTCAACTTGTTCTACGGTGACATAGCCTTTGGACTGCATGTGAATGATGTTACAACTAGAGTATTATGGTATAGATTACACTTTATGCAGATTCGTAACTTGAAAGAATGAAAGCTTCTACCAAACCAAGACTGTCTTAACTCGTAACTGAAAAAGCTTGTACTGCAAAATTGTGTCAAAAGCACAAACCTGAGCTAGCTCAAGTATCCCATTGTGATCTTTATTCAATTCAGTTGGAACTGATCGCACAAGTTTTTTCTTCCCAACAGAAAATACTTCAAAACCACTACCAAGGACCTGCAGGTTCACAAAAAGGGAACCAGCAATTTATCCCAAGTGCATCAACTAACAGTGTACTGAGCTATAGAATTGTCCAGTAACTAAAATGTGAACAGTACAATGATGTGAAGAATCAATACTAAAATCCAAACATGTGATTCAACAATACAAGCGTACAAAACTTACCTTTAGCTTACTTATAGAACGTAAACAGTCATCTGCTGATAGTGATCCAAGATCAGTTTTTCTCTTCTGGCAGAGAAGTTTGCGAAGTTCTAGCAAGTCGATCAAACCACCATTAAGCGATCTGGTTGCTATGCATATGTCAACGATTTGAACACCTGCCACAGTATACATGGATGTTATGGAGAGCACACATGGTACAAGAGATACTTACAAAGATCCAGAGAATATTAAAAGGGAACGTAAAGTATACTAACCCAATTCATAATAGAAGTCACCAATCCCTAGGAGCTCCGCCCAAACTCCTTTATTAGATGCCAGTGGATCTACTCCAACTTTGGCACACATTTCATGAAACTGCTGTCTAAATACTGAATTTTTACGGATGTCACTCTGCACTAGCACGATGCATACATAACATTAGCAGAGGTTACTGAAATATGCTTTGCCATTTGAAATCTATTCTTATCTGTTGTAGCACACGGGGATAATAATAATGCAAATACAGCCACAATAGTATTAGATGCCATGAGAAGAGTGAGATCTACAACAATCAGCTATCATAAAATTGGCAATCAATTGATACATAATGCCAAATGATACGAAATGATGTGCAACATCCAGACAGGTGTTTTGGCATAAGACTAGGTTTTACTTGGTTTGAAAGGGGTGAAAACTGATTACTGCTCAATTGGCCAAGGCCAGAGGTAATATATGACACTATAATGGTGCTTGGGAGTCCTTGCAATTTGAATAAACCAAGATCTTACCATGACTGCAGTTTTAGAGTAATCGACAAATGAGGCAGCTAAGATTGTATCAAAATTTGGCCTAAACCATAATGTGACTATAATCCATAAAGGTAACATGTAGCTTTCTATAGCCACAATACAATTTCCTGGATGCTCATTTGATAAGGCTGTGCCTTGGTGGAAAAATGGCTTTAAAAAAATCTTTTCTATGGTTAAATTAAGCGCTCCTATGCGCCCGTTAAGCGCCTAGGCTCTGAGCGGGCAAAACGCCTAGCGCTTAAGTGTGTGCTTAGTTGCGCTTAGCGCTTTAATCCTTTAGAAAAGAGTAAAGTGGAGGCAAAACACTCAGATCAGATTATTAATAAATAAAATATTAATCACATCAGATTATTTTTGAGTTATTTCAAACACACAAAAAGAAAAGCTTGTACCGACAGCATATTATGTTTGCTTCATTTTCCAGACCCGATGAATCCTGCTCAATTTTGGGTATATGCTGGGCCATGCACTTAAAAGCTACTCCCTCTGATCCGGAATAATTGTCGCAACCCGTACACACATTTTGTACTACTGCTCTCCACGACAGTTAATCCGGATTGGAGGTAGTAGTTAGGTTCCTTCATCAAATTTTGGACTGACAACTTTAATTCACATAGAAGCAGTAGCTACACTGTTTTCAGGTTTGCCAAAAATAGCCATTCCATTTCTGATTATAAGAATCTAATACATAGCACATCTGATACAACCTAACCCCCAAGATAGATATCATTATTCTTGTATCCAAGTAAATACAGGCAGAACAGAAAAACTAACTAGGATCATGTCAATTTAGTGGAAGTATCATCAGCAATTTCGCCCCTCCACTGCACGCACGCAACTAAAATACAGGAGCAGAGAATCACCTTATGCTTGCGAGCGAATTCTTCGAGCTGCGACCTGAAGGTCGCGAGCTGCTCCTGCATGACATCCGTCCTGACCTTGGCCACATTTTCCCCGGACCAGCCAGAATTTGTCCTGGAAGTTCTCAAACACAGTAGCATGTCAGGATCCAAAGGGATAGAAAACCACGCGCCATCAGTAGAGAAGTGCACGTACGCGAGTCGCCGCCGCGTTCTGTAACCCAGCGATCCCCGGCCGCCTCCTCATGCTTCCTCCCCTGTCGCGGTCTTGGACAGTGGCAGACCTAGGAATGAACTGGAGCTGGAGGGTGGGCACACTCCAATTTTTCTTTTCGCACTAGCCCGTGCTTGTGCGGTGGCCGAGCGGCCGAGCCTGCAGCGCGTCTCCGGCCGGCGAGGGCTGGAAGGGAAACGGAGAGAATTTGGTGACGGGGGGTGGGTGGGAAGGAGGCGAGGGGCCGGCGGCAGCCGCCGGGATCAGGGATCGATGTCGTGCTCTGGTCGCCGTGTCCCGGTCGACGACCGCTAGGAGGAGAGGAGACGATAGCCAAATGGGCTGTGTTCTGCTTTATGGGCTTTGACAAAAACAAATTCTAAATTTTCGGGCCCACCCGCGCGCCACACCAGAATACCAGATCCACGCTTCCCACACTGCCGCCGCCGTTGACCGGCAGTCGCAGATCGCCAGCTACCCGCAAGCTGCCGCCGTCGATCGGCCACCGGAGACGCCAACATGGCCGCCTCTGCCACCGTCGCCACGTCCCACTCCCACCACCTCCTCGCGCTGAAACCCAAACCCAGAACCCACCCCGCCTCTCCGTCCTCCCCCGACGCTTCGCCAGCGCTATCTCCGCCTCCGCTGCCGCGGTCTCCGACTTTCTCGCGCCGGTCCCCTGCCTCAAGTCCCGCCTCGCCGCCGGCGACACTCTCTACGGCCTCTTCCTCCTCACCTTCGACCCGACCCTCGCCGAGATCGCGGGACTCGCCGGCTACGACTACGTGATCGTTGACATGGAGCACGGCCCTGGCGGTATCACGGAGGCCCTCGCCTGCCTCCGAGCCCTCGACGCCGCCCGGACCCCGCCGTCCTCCGCCTCGCGGAGGCCTGCCCCGTCTGGGTGTTATGAACCTGCCAGGAGAGGGCGATCAGGAAGCTGAGACGGAAGAGAACCTGACGAAGGATACGGCGGTTTCTGAAGTTGATGACCAAGGCCATGGGAGGGAAGCCCAAGCCCAGACGTATTGCTAGAGAGCCCAAGCCGTGTCTCAAATACACCGGGCCCGAATGGACGCGCTGAAGAGTACAAGACAGAGGAGCGAAGCTTCCGGCACGGTATCCAAGAAAACGACCGAACCTCGACGTCTAAATCTCACCTACCTCTCTTCTGTATCTCACCTCCTTGCTGTATCTGTTCTTCTCATCCTCTGAACCAATTACCGATTCTGTGTATCTCGATGGATCTTGTATCGTGAGACAAAGAAGCAGGGTATCTGCTATGAGTAATCTGTAGTCTGAAGTGGGTTTGTAATAGTTGGTATCAGAGCGGTTGCGGTCCAAGGGAGAGAGAGAGAATTGGTGCTTGATTCCTTTTAATCTCGGTGAAAGGTGTTGGATCCTTCGCGGATCTGACGCAAAACACTTCTGTGTACCGAATCGAGTGAGGAACCGAGCCAATTCGACAGGAGGCGATGGGGGAAGTGACGGACAAGGATCTGACTCTGAAGCAGATGTTCGAGTTCATGACTGCGGCGGATAAGCGGCGTGAAGCGGATGCGGCGGCGTTGAGCTCGAAGTTGGGCTCGATCCAGCTTCGCAGCGGGAGATGGCGGAGACGTGGAAGCCACATGTGGATCAGGTGCTGGGAGATCTCTCCGGAGCTCTCGAATCGCTCAAGGAGCGAGTGGATCGGATGGATAAACAGCTGACTACCTCGGCTACGAGGACGGAGCTGGGCGATGTGGTGCCTCTGCCTACCGCATCTACCATTCGAGTTGGCCATGGCGTGGTCGACTTAACTCGGCAACAACCACCCTTGCTTCCTCCACCGGCCAACCAAAATGGTGGGGGTGAAGCAGTTGCTGCCGGCCCTGCTGGGCACCATCTTCAACTGGAAAACCGGGGGTCTCATCTCAGACCTCTGGGAAATGGTACGTACTACACTCCAACACCTACTCGGGCACTGGATTTTGATTCAGTTGATTGTGGGGGTGTGGTGTCGGCTGGCAGTGTGCTCAGATCTGAGATACCTGGTTTCGATGGTGATAATCCTAAGTGGTGGAAACGAAATTGTGAGAAATATTTTAAAATTTGCCAAACCCATGAGTCCCTTTGGAAGGATCTAGCTACCATGAATTTCACTGGTCAGGCAGCCTTGTGGTTGCAGACAGTGGAAACCAAAGTAGAGAAGTTAGGCTGGCAGGAGTTTAGTGAACTGCTGTGTGATAAATTTGGTAAAAATCAGTATAAATTTCTCATTAGGAAGTTGAGAAACTTAGCACAAACTGGTACGGTTCTAGAGTATATAGAGAGCTTTAATAATGTCATGCATCAAATGTTAGCTCATAATCCTGATATAGATCATGAGATTTTCACTACTGCTTTCGTGGATGGGTTAAAAGAGGAAATTTGAGCTGTTATAATTATTCAAATGCCAGAAGACTTGGATGCTGCTAGCTCTTTGGCTTTGTTACAGGAGGAGGTTTTGGATACTGGGAGGCGCAAGGACTCCAGAAGAAAGGATCCCTCAAATTGTGCTAAGTCATATTAGCTGGTTATTCATTGGGTGCCAGTGGCTCGCAATTCACATCCCCTGCTACTTTCAGACCTGGGTTGAAGCCTACTGCAGAAGACAGGAGAGGGACCGAAGCCTCAAGGTCCAAGAATTCTGGGAGTAACATAAACACTCTCAGGTCCTATCGTCGAGCCAAAGGACTGTGTTTCACCTGCGGAGAAAAATGGGGGCCAGAGCACAAATGCGGGCAAACAGTGCAACTTCATGTGGTTCAAGAACTGTTGCAGATGTTGGGGGTTGATGAAACTGAAGGAGCGCCCCAGGAAACAACTGACACAGATGAAAGTGACTCTGACACCGCTGATTTGCATGCTATTTCAGATCAGGCTCTCAAAGGTTTGGAAGGAACCCAGGCTATACGATTGAAGGGAATTATTCAAAAGAAACAAGTCATAATGCTGATTGATTCTGGCAGCTCAACTAGTTTCATCAGTGAGAATTTAGCAAAGGAACTAAAAGGCGTGATGCCGTTAAAAAGAGCTACCAAGGTGAAGGTAGCCAATGGAGAGATGCTGCAGGGAACGAAAGGGGTGCCAAAGTGCAAATGGAAGTGCCAGGGAACTTCTTTTGTTACGGATTTCAAAATCTTACCTCTGGACTGTTATGATGCAATTATAGGAATGGACTGGTTGCAAGCACATAGCCCAATGCATGTAGACTGGGTGCAGAAGTGGATGGAGGTCCCTACGAAAGATAAACCAGTTAAACTACAGGCCTAACAGCGGACACATCATCCTGTGTTGAAATATCTCAGAGACAGCTCATGAACTTGGTGGAGCAGAAGTCTATATTGCATTGTTTTCTTCTGAATCCTGGACAAGAAGAAGCCCTGGAACAGTGTCCCGAGGAATTAAGGGAACTGATAACAGAGTTTGCAGAGCTATTTGATGAACCTAAGGGATTACCTCCACAGAGGGAATTTGATCATGCTATTCCTTAGTGGCTGGAGCACAACCGGTCAACATCAGACCGTATTTTACAACCCTGAGCAAAAAGATGAAATCGAAAGACAAATTGCAGAAATGTTGAAGAATGGGATAATACAAAAGAGCTCGAGCCCATTTTCATCACCCTTGTTGTTGGTCATGAAGAAGGATCTGACCTGGCGAATGTGCACAGATTTTTGACACTTGAATGCAATGACCATCAAGAACCGATATCCAATTCCAGTGGTGGAAGAATTGATGGATGAACTACAAGGGGCAACTTATTTCACCAGTCTAGACTTGCGGTCAGGGTATCATCAAATCCGTATGAAAGAAGAAGATGAGGCTAAAACTGCATTTCAAACCCATCAGGGTCATTATGAATATAAGGTAATGCCTTATGGGCTAACTGGAGCTCCAGCTACCTTTCAAGGAATCATGAACAACATTCTGGCCAAATGGTTGAGAAAAGGAGTATTGGTGTTCATAGATGATATACTCATTTATTCATCTGATTGGGAGAACCATGTGAAACTGGTAAAAGAAGTATTCCAAACACTGCAGCAGCATAATTTGAAAGTAAAATTCTCCAAATGCAAATTTGCCCAGAGGAAGCTGGCATTCTTGGGACATGAGATAAGCGAAGCAGGAGTGTCAACCGATGCGAGCAAAATTCAAGCCATTCAAAGTTGGAAGGTGCCAACGAATGTGAAAGAATTAAGAAGTTGGTTAGGGTTGATAGGGTATTACCGACGCTTTGTCAGAGATTTCGGCATCATCAGTAGAGTGCTATTTGACTTGTTAAAGAAAGGAGCTGCGTTTGTTTGGACTGATCAGCATGAAGAGGCATTTCAAGCTCTGAAGAATGCTCTGATAACAGCTCCAGTTCTGGCGCTGCCTAATTTTCAGCAACCATTTGAGATAGAAACAGATGCTTGCGATTACGGAGTGGGAGCAATACTCATGCAGAAAGGCCATCCTATAGCCTTTCTGAGCAAGGCATTGGGACCGAAAAATAGAGGGTTGTCTAACTATGAGAAGGAGTGCCTCGCTATCCTCATGGCAGTTGACAAATGGAGGCCCTATCTTCAGAGGGGGGAATTTGTGATAAGGACAAATCAAAAAGCATTGACCCACTTGGATGATCAACGTTTGTCAACTCCGTGGCAACATCGAGCTTTGACCAAGATGTTGGGACTCAATTATAAGATCATTTACAAGAAGGGCCACGAGAATAAGGTGGCGGATGCGTTGTCAAGGAAGCAGCATAGTGATGATGAAGAAATGCTGGCCCTTTCGACATGCACCCCAACTTGGTTGGAAGAGGTGGTCGAAGAATACCTTTCTGATAAGAGAGCCAGTAAACTTCTAGCAGAATTTACTATCTCTAAAACAGTAGGACCGTTCACTCTCGAACAAGGGGTCATCCATTTCAAGGGGAGAATCTGGCTGCATGCCGTTTCAAAAGTGAAAAGCAAAGTGTTGCAGGCCTTGCATTCCAGTGCTGTCGCTGGGCATTCTGGGTTCGCTGTAACATATCATCGTATCAAGAAACTGTTTGCGTGGCCTCGAATGAAAAAAGAGATAAAGGGCTTTGTAGCAGCTTGTGTAATCTGTCAGCAAGCAAAGCCAGAAAGGGTGAAATATCCGGGTCTTCTAGCTCCATTGCCAGTTCCAAAAGAAGCTTGGAGAGATGTATCTATGGATTTCATCGAGGGAATTCCTAAGTCAGCTGGGTACAGTTGTGTTTGGGTGGTGGTGGATCGATTCTCTAAATATGCACACTTCGTGCCTCTGGCACACCCTTTCACGGCAACTTCAGTGGCTACAGCTTATATGAACTCGGTGTTCAATGGTATGCCGCGGTCCATTGTTTCAGATAGGGACAGGATTTTCACGAGCAAGTTCTGGAGGGAATTATTCCGAGTCACAGAGACAACGCTGAACTTCAGTTCACCCTATCATCCGGAGACAGACGGGCAAACTGAGAGGGTTAATCAATGTCTGGAAGGATATTTACGTTGTTTCGTGCATGGCTGTCCAAAGAAATGGGCACAATGGCTGTCACTTGCAGAATTCTGGTACAACACCACTCCACATTCCTCGCTGGGTAAAACTCCATTTGAAGTGGTGTATGGCAGAAACCCGGTGCAGCTGGGCATCGACAGACTAGAATCGTGTGCTGTGGACGATGTGGCGGAGTGGCTAAAAGAAAGGGAACAGATGAGAGATATCCTACATCAACACCTGGTCCGAGTGCAACTGAGAATGAAGCATCAAGCGGACAAGAAGCGTACTGAGCGTCAGTTTGTAGCTGGAGACTGGGTATATCTGAAGTTACAACCATACATTCAGAAGTCTGTCGCCACCAGAGCCAACCAGAAGCTGTCTTTTCGTTATTATGGACCATACCAGGTGATCAAGCCTATTGGGAGAGCAGCTTATGAGCTAGATCTTCCGAAGACTGCCAAGATTCACAAAGTCATGCATGTATCCCAACTCAAAAAAGGCAATTCGTGAGAAGGATAAGCTGGAAACTGAATTACCTGTTCATCAAGAAGATGAATGTTATCCAGAACAAATACTTCAGACGCGGGACTACATCAAGCATGGCCACCCTGGTAAGCAAGTCCTAACCAAATGGGCAGGTATGTCAGAGGATTTGGCGACCTGGGAAGACGAGCAAGAACTGAAGGCCAAGTTTCCGGTAGCTCCGGCTTGGGGGCAAGCCGGTTGTAAAGAAGGAGGGAATGTTATGAACCTGCCAGGAGAGGGCGATCAGGACGCTGAGACTGAAGAGAACCTGACGAAGGATACGGCGGTTTCTGAAGTTGATGACCAAGGCCATGGGAGGAAGCCCAAGAGAAGCCCAAGCCCAGACGTACTGCTAGAGAGCCCAAGCCGTGTCTCAAATACACCGGGCCCGAATGGACGCGCTGAAGAGTACAAGACAGAGGAGCGAAGCTTCTGGCACGGTATCTCTACTAAAAAAATATGGAGTGTCCTGTCTCGGCCGTTATTTTTCGTCCGTCGTCCGTCCAACATTTTGCATTTTTACCACCCATTTTTCGCAAATCAACCCGCAATCCACATACACCGCACCCCACCACACGTACGACCTACCCCGTCCACACCACCGCCTCCCCCAGCGCCCTCCGCCGCCTATGCCCTCCACAACTGGGACTCCTCGGACCGATTGAGAACGCCACCACCGTCGATAAGGAAGCCCCCAACGTCGTCGCGCGCAGGCCGCATCCGTCGCCGCGCCGCCAGGCCCGGCCCCATCCTTCGTCACCGCCACGGCACCACGCCTGCACCGGAGCTCATCGTCCCCTTTCTCTCTCCTCCACGATCCCATTTGCCGGACACCTCCAAGGTCAACGCTTCCACAAGGAGATCCACGAAATCCACATCCGCGTTCAGTGCCTCCTCACTCACATGCGTCTTCAGTCCTCCCTCCGTCCTCCGTCCTCCCATGGTGTGGGCTGCAGCAGAAAATTTCCACACCAATCGGGATGGACCTCGGCCACCACCTATCGGGATGTATCACCAACGTGTGGTACCACACCATGCTCTTTTGCTTGCAGGTGAGATCTCTATCTCTCGCTGTTGTTTGTTTCATTCTCTCTTGTTGGATTTGTACTTGGTCAGATCCGCGCATCGTGAGATGGCTCGATCCGAGGCAATCCCATTGGGGCTCGACTGCTCTAGGAGTCTCATTTGATCTTCTGCAGGAACGCTTTGATCCAATACTGCTGGAGTTCCCTGGTGAACGGATTTGTTTGGTGCCATGATCTGACCTTAGCATTAATAGGGAGTACAGTTTTAGGCTCACAATTCTAGAATGAAGAAGAGTAGGTCGTGAGGGCTTTTGCTTGATTCTACCATAGCAGTGCAATGGAAATAGCACCCCAGGAACTGCACAATATTAATGCATGACAGTGGCTGAATTAAACTTTACCGATGCGAGCTGGATTATATATTGTTCAGTTTAGTGTATAATAATGTACATAGGTGGCTGAGTTTAAATTTACTGTACGAGCTGAATATATATACTTTGCATTATTCAATTGTGTGTATTCCAATACTATTCAGGTCAGATAAATACTTTGCATTATGAAACTTTCGTCTTTGTATGCAGGTTTGTTGTTCGCACTTTCTGCTGCAAAGGTGCCGAGAAGCTTAGGATTCTGATCAGTATCGATTTCGGTACAACCTAATCATGTGCCGGGGTGTACAATAATTGTCACGTCGAGATTATCGCCAATGGTCAGGGTAACCGTATCACACCCTCATGGGTCAGGTTCACCGATGGTGAGAGGCTCATTGTTGAGGTTGCAAAAACCAGGAAGACGTCAACCCTGAGAGGACCATCTTTGACGTCCAACGTCTCATTGGAATAAGTAATACCGCTTTCCCATTATCTGCTCTTGTTTTGTGTTATTGCCGATATGTGGTGCCTGAAGTGTAACATTTATTTTCAGGTTTGAGGGCAAGTGTAGAGGGACATGAAACTTTTGTGGCCTACAAGATTGTCAACTGGGAGGGGAAGCCTCACGTTCAGGTCAAGATCAAGGATAGGGAGACCAATGTCTCTAGCCCCGAGGAGATCAGTGCCATGATCCTTAGGAAGAAGATCAAGACGTTGTCGTCACTGTCCATGGTTAGTAATGGTGTCATTCAGTTGTTGTCTTATAATTGTCGAATCTAATAATCTCATTGCTAACTTCTATTTGTTACCTGTTTTCAGTGTACTTCAGTGATGCCGAGAGGATGCTGGTGTGATTGTTGGCCTGAATGTTTCTAGGATCATCAATGAGCCAACTACTGATGTCTACTGATATTTCCTATGGTTTGAACAAAAAGGGCAGTGAAGAAGAACATCGTTGTGTTTGACCTGGGTGGTTGTACTCAGCATCCTGACCATTGACAACAACGTCTTTAAGGTGTTGGCACCGACGGTTACACCCGTCTTGGAGGTAGGTTTGCATGCACTAAGTAGTTTATGTGGTTCATTTGCTAGGCACTTTTTTTATTGATACATTCATGGATGAAGAATTGATTTCTTCTAGATATCAATCGAGGGTTTTGCATGCACTAAGTAATCTTTGTGATTAATTTACTGTTAACAAATTGGTTGATTTATTCATTTAGGGCTGCGTAATTCCTCACCTTTGAGGACATCAACGTGTACTCCAATTTTGGAGGCAGGTACTAATTCGTATAGTGGAGAATGGATGCACGCCAATTTTATAATTTTTTCGCTGTCTGTACTTCAGGGCAGTCCGAATTTACATTGTCGCACAAGTGCAATGGTAAATAGTATATATTTTCTCTTATTTGGCTGCACATAGAAGACCTTTGACTGTATATATTTTTACTTGCGGAGCATGCCCAATGAAATATATTGTAGTAACCATTCTCCATGTACTAGCTACTATGATACACGATGTAAGATATGTTGTCCGATAATTTATATTTCCTTAGAAAAGTTTTATCGTCATTTATGACTATGCTTGCAGATTTTATATCTTAATGCAGATGAAATGTATTTTGTCGCAAGTGATGTGCCAGCTCTGGACATAATGTGCTTGCTTATCCAAATTCAGCCGATCATCGAATTTTCAGAAAACATTGTGTAACTATTCTCGGGTCTCCTTGCTCTATTAGTCCTTGGCCTCTACATCTTGTGGTTTATCTGAGCAGGAGGTATTCTTCTTACACGGTTATACCTTGCATCATGAAAAGAAGAATTCACACCCCACCTACATGGATGGTAGCTCGACTCAACTACAACAGAAGATCGATTGAAGTCTGTTTTTTGCTGGACATGGGAAACAACTCCCCGACTGATATCTGATATATGATCAAAGAGACGTCCGTCGCTTCGGAGTAAGCATTGGATATGTCAATGTGGATGTTGCATAATGGAGTGAGGGAGCAGGTGTTGGCACAATGGGAAGAAAAACTGGGTAGTCACTGAACATGTATTTAAAAATTGAAGTTAATAGTATGTTCAGTAAAATATTTAGTGTTTTTTGAATTTTTCCATTATATATTTTCTGAATTTTAGAAATTCAGACATTATGGATTCTGCTGTGACTTGGTTACTTCTGTACGTAATGAAAAAAAAATCATGTGCAAAAGCATAGCAAGTTACATATGTTGTACAAGATTCCATCAATTTTTGGTGTGAAATTTGTCATGGACGATTATGTGTAGTGTACCTGGTTTCTTTCTCATGTTTCAGGACTTAAAGTTTTCTTCATATCTATCATACCTTTCTTTGCTTCTTGGATCGCTTGTGTTTTACTTGTACCAGCCATCAATATTGGGTAACTTAAGTTATACTCTTAACTCTTAAGTGACCCCCTTTTATCTTATGACGCATGTCCCTTTAATTCTCGGGTGGTTCCTTATTATTTTCCCTTTGCCCCTTTTATGGCGGATGATCACTGTGACTATCCACATATCCCTTTAATCATATCATGAATAAATGGAACATAAACAGTGCAAATGTAGAAATAGAAAGTGGCGTTCTGCCCCTACAAACTCTTTTTGGCAACTCATTTCTCAGTTTTTCACACCGGCATGTAAGCCATAAGAGATAGATCTAACAATTTGTGGTGTTTTAGTATTATTTCTGCACATACAAAATTAGGTGATATGATATTTTGATTTTAGTGTAGGTGCAAAGAGGTTAGTTAAAAAGTGTAGATGTCAGAAAAACAATGCCCTTCATGGAACCAAATGTCAGAAAAAGGCTGCTCAGTGAGGTCGAAGGAGTCCAAAATCAACTGGGGCGACGCCTTCCCTGCTATGGTGAGGACTTGGACGCCTCGTATGTCCAATCTGGATGTCTTAGACAGGAAACTAAGGCGAGCAGGACACCTTGCCATCTCCGGGCGCTCTGACCCTTAAGCGTCGACTAGGCGACGCTATGGCGACGTCTTTAAAACCATGTTTGGTGTATTATCAATTTTCTTATACACATGATTTTGGACGTGCATTATGATTGTGCATTATGATTACAGATTCACAAGGGGAAAACAAGTGGTATGTGATTGGTGTACTTCTCACAACGAGGTCATAAGTTTTAGGGGCCCACAAGTTCATGAATTACAATTATAGTTTAAACATTGTTTCTCTACATAGTGCATAAGTTTGTTATCCCGTAGCAACGCACGGCATTCAACTAGTCCAAGAAAACGACCGAACCTCGACGTCTAAATCTCACCTACCTCTCTTCTGTATCTCACCTCCTTGCTGTATCTGTTCTTCTCATCCTCTGAACCAATTACCGATTCTGTGTATCTCGATGGATCTTGTATCGTGAGACAAAGAAGCAGGGTATCTGCTATGAGTAATCTGTAGTCTGAAGTGGGTTTGTAATACTGGGCGAAGAAGGTGCTCGACCTCGGCCCCGCGGGCATCATGCTCCCCGCCGTCGAGTCCCCCGCCGCCGCCGCGGAGGCCATCGCATACTGCCGGTACCCACCCCGCGGCGTCCGTGGCCCGCCTACCCCAGCATCCGTGCATCTGCCTACGGCCTCGACGACTCATACCTCTCCCGCTGCGAGGACGACACCCTCATAATCTGCCAGGTCGAGACCGCCGCCGGTCTTGCGGAGGTCGAAGCCATCGCCGCCATCGATGGGGTCGACGTCGTCCACACGGGACCGCTTGACCTGTCAGCCAGCTTGGGTTATTTGTGGGATCCCGGGAACAGGAAGGTGCGAGCGACGATGAGGGAGGCCGAGAAGAAGGTGCTGGAGGCCAGGAAGAAGAAGGATGCAGCGCTAGAGACCAACGCCGCTTACTTGGGTGGGTTTGCCACGGCCAACGACCCACCGGAGCAGCTCAAGCTGAGGGTTACAATATGGTGACCGGAGCAGTGGACATTGGGTTATTCCGGAATGCGGCATTAGAGGATGTCAAACGGTTCAAGGAAGCGTCAATGGAGATCGGTGAAGAGGACAGTGAGGAGGAGGACAAGAAGGAAGATGGGTACTGGAGTGAGTGAGTGAGCGCTGAGCGTAGCCAAGCTGAAGCTGAGAGGGGAACTGATGATTTTTTTTTCTCTGTGTGTGTGTTCTGAATTGAAACTTGAGCCCGTGATTTCGTTTTCAGGAAGAAATCTGTCTGGGAACCTTAGTGTTCCCATTTGTAGGTGGTCAGTGGTCACCGGGTAGTTAATAAAGAGTTGAATTTACTGAAAGCTGCTGTATCTTTTGTTTCATCTTATCCGTGTCATCCAAACACCAGAAATTACTTATGGTAAGAGAAAAACAGTGGTAAGTTTATCTGAAAAAAGATTGTTGGTAACTTGCTTTTGTGGGGTCAGGGCAAGCTACACAGCCAGATTTCAGATTGTCAATCTCAGCACTTGCTCAACCACAACCACTGGTTCAGATATGCTGGCACATCCCATCCAGAACCATTTAGGTCCTTTGGACACTTCTTCCATATCCAAAAATATCTCCTTCCAGTAACAGGATGCAGCCTTAGCAGTTAGAGGCTGAGCTCTCTTCTGGTTCTCTCCCGTGTGTGTTCTTCTCTATCTCATGACCATGATGATTGCAGCTAGCTCCATAGTGAAAACCAATCTTCCTTGCTCGTCAAGGATATCCTCCTGCTCAGACTTCACATCTAGTCATTCTTGGCGCCCATTAGAGTCCGCAAAACATTACCGGACGCATGGCGTGCGCTCGCTGCGGATAACATGCGCTGCCACTAAGACTGCGAAATCTCCAGGTAATTTGGATATGTTTGCTTCTTTTTATTTGATATATGGAACTGTTAATTTTTTTGTTGTGCATGATATTATCTTGGCATGTTCCCTTTTATTTTTTGCAGCTGAGGAAGAATGGAAGATCAAACGGCAACTCCTATTAGAGAAGCGGGTAATAACAATCATTTTTTCTATTAACCATTCTTCCGTTTAATACATATGAAGTTGGCTCCAAAATCTTAAGCTTACTTTTTATGAAGGGGATCCAAGTAACAGATGTATGCGTAGAAAAACTATAAATTTTGTGCGAATTAGGCCCTGTATTGACATTTGTGGGGACTTATCTATCTATTCATGTTGATTCATATGTTAATTGGCTTAATTTACTGTCGACTCAAGGTGAACCTTCTATGCGTAGCAGCCGTCATTTACATTAGAGGTGTTTCTGTTGTTTGGTTTTGCAGGTACGTAGTGTTGATGTGAAGGAGGCACTGCGCCTTCAAAAGGAAAACAACTTTGTAATTCTTGATGTCAGACCAGAAGCAGAGTTTAAACAGGTATCTTGCAGTTGCTGTTTCAGGCTCTTAGGCTTAGGGAAATCACTTACTTTAACATTTTCAGTATTCCCTCCGATCCATATTAATGGTCTCAACATTATCTAGATACGGATGCATCTAGTCTAAACACTTAACTAGATACATCCGTATCTAGATAAAGTTGAGGCCATTAATATGGATCGGAGGGAGTAATATTTTTATGTGCCACTGATCAGTCAGAAACACTGACTGGAGCAAACTTCGTATTTGTCCGTGATCATGTACTGAATTGACAATACTATTTTGAATACAATTCTACAATAACCGAACATAGAACACATGTTACAATATATGAACATAAATTTTAAAAATAAGCTTGGGAATACCTAAAAGCCTATAAGTGATCGAATCCTTCCTAATGATGTGTAAGAAATTGTAAAACCTTGTTTCAATATACTATGTGGTGCTTCATATAATGGAATGTCATATTCAGTCTGGGGCAGTGGCACAATAGTTATGGATTTTATTTTTATGCAGGCTCACCCGCCTGGTGCCGTTAACGTACAAATATACAGATTAATAAAGGAGTGGACAGCATGGGATATTGCAAGGCGGGCAGCATTTGCATTCTTTGGCATATTTGCTGGAACAGAAGAGAACCCTGAGTTCATAAAAAGTAGGGTAGCAAGTTCTGCGCTTCTGTTTTCTGCTTCCTCACCATTTATATATGTACCAGCAATCAGATGCAGATGCCATCTTTGTGCAGGTGTTGAAGAAAAACTTGGTAAAGATGCAAAGATAATTGTAGCATGTTCAGCAGGAGGAACAATGAAGCCAACACAGAATCTACCTGATGGGAAGCAATCTAGGTATATTATGTTGCCCAAGTATTATTTTTTGCTAAACATATTTTGTTTACAAGGATTGTTGGTCCTTTTGTAATTGTCATGAAGGTGCTGAACTGCTTACGCAATTTTCTTGCATCAGAAAATGAGAAGTCTTCTTTATTTCTACCGTGGGTTTTGTTTCAGCTTGTTTCTTACTTTCAATACTGTAGATCTGACATGTTCTAGCGTTATCATATGGTGGTCAGCTGGTCTTGACTGATTATCTATAATATTGCTAACATATTATCTGTGAAAAAACTTAGATGATTCTTTGAGATATTAAGGGGAATGATATTTACAACTATAACTGGTTCAATTACTCTAGCAATAAAATTAGCCAACATGAATTTTTTTTTATCCGTGGATGGGATCTTGGCCCAGTGGTAGGAGTGTGGTGGCATCTTCGAGACGATTCGGGTTCGAATCCCGGTGGGAATTCAGTGCCTCACATTCACTGGTGTCTTATAAAGTGTTCTGGATTTTTTTTTTCTAGGGATGGATGTTAGAAACACCCTCTCTGCAAAATCTTCTGAGTATGTCTAATAATGAACCAAATTTAGTATTGTGCTTGCGTTGAGCATACTTCGTCAGCCGAAGACGTTCCAACCCATACCATACTGCACATCCATATGCAGGAAAATTGAAGGGGATACTAGTACTTGTAGAGTGGCAGTTAATCTCAGAAAGTACTAGTTTACACCTTCTTCCCCCATTTCCGGCATGCTCCAATTTCATGATATGTCTGACCATTGAGGTTTCATGATATGTCCATTCACTCGTTCGTTTCAGTGGAGTACATATTACTTTTTTCATGTTGGTAAGACATAGTTGAGAGCCAGCAGTGTTAATTTCTTCCATCTACAAAGCTACGAACTTAAAATGTATAACAATTCATGCAAAATCATGATGGCGTTTGGAGGATTTCTATGCTGCTTTCATGCCAGTAGTTTGAATAGAATCCTCAGACCATTTTCTGTTTCTTTAATTGCAACTTTTAGAACAAGAAAACGGTAGTGGAATTCTTGGCAATATCTTCTTCTCTACAACTCTGCATTGTTTTTCTGTGGATAATCACACGTCCACTTGTGATCTCTGGGGCCTGATTGTGCTCTGACTCTGGCAGGTCTCTGATAGCAGCATACCTGCTGGTCCTAGACGGCTACAAGAACGTGTTCCATCTGGAGGGAGGACTCTACCAATGGTTCAAGGAAGACCTACCGTCTGAAGCAGAGGAAGAAGACTGAGCAGGAAAGGACCTGTGAGCCTATTAGTTGCCTGTGAGCCTAGTAGTTGCATCGACATTGTTGTTCATAGCTAGAGTTCAGTGAGTTGTATGGTCAAAAGTGCCCAAGATTTTCCCCTTCTTTTTTTGCGACGGAAACAAAATGCAAAGGTGTAATATGTAGACTGAATTGAACCGGCTTTGGAGGAAAGATAAGCTTCCCCTACTCAATCAATGTCAGACCACACTGTCAGTCTGTCAGCAATGCAAGGAGTAATGTCTTAATTCTTTTTGCTTTAGACAATTGTTAATCTTTACAATTAGTTACAGACTTACAGTGTCTCGCAACACCATCAAGACGAACACCAGAAACCAACGGCGGCTAGTCGTCGGTCAGGAGCAGGCGCACTGGGAGGAGGGGCTCTTCTTCAAGGCGCTGGTCTCCATGATGGGGTCATGCAAGTCCACCTTGGTCCCCTTCAGCGACAGCACCTCACCACCGCCACCTCCATCGCCGCCATGGCGCGCCCGCCGCGCCTCGTCGAGCTGGAGCGCGCGGCGGGAGACGACGGCGAAGACCTCCTCGAGGAGCGCCAGGAAGGCGCGCTCGACGTTGTCCCCAGTGAGCGCCGACGCCTCGGAGAAGAAAAGTCCCTGCTCCTCCGCCAGCTGCGCGGCCTCGTCGGTGGGCACCTCGCGCTCCCGGTGGCCCGACAGCGCGAGGTCGGCCTTGTTGCCGACGAGGGAGACCACGGTGGAGCCGTCGGCGTGGGCGCGGAGCTCCTCCACCCAGCGGGCCACGTGGTCGAACGTCGCGCGCCGGGTCACGTCGTACACGACCATGGCGCCCAGCGCGCCTCGGTAGTAGGCGCTCGTCACCGCACGGTACCTGCTCCCACGCAGCACAGTTATACCGTCAGCTGAACACCTTTTCTTGTGTGAAGAAAAAAATTCAGTTGAACACTTCATGTTTCATCTTACTATCAAAGTGCTAAAATTAATTTGTGAAGAAATGCCTTGGAGCCGCGCATATCAGTCATTGGGTTGGAACATACGAATGGTACGAATAAAGTCCACTGTTGGACCCTGAACTTTCCTAATTTCAGTTTGCATCCTACTTAAAACTCCCAGGAGCCAGGAGGTCCTAAAAGAACTCTAAAACTAAGAAACCCTTCACTTCTGACAGAAAAAAAACATTTTGAAACATAAGTTCAACCCTTCGCAACGGACATCCAGAATCATTGCAGTTGTATGTATGCCGATGTGTGTGTTACAAACAACATATGTGGTTGCAGCGTGTTGCAACGTACGGAACATAAAAACAATATTTTCAGGGGTAATATTGTGAATATTGATATTGTCTTGTATATATTTGGTCAGACTTAGTAAGATTTGACTTTTGACTAAATTTGTATGTCTTGTTTTTTCTGAAGCGGAGTTTGTAGATAGCATAAACCTCTTTGAAACCATGAAAGTGTCCAAATTATTTTTCATAAGCTTTGTTTGAGATAATTTCAAAGTTCTCAAACCAAAAGTCGACTTGGTCTAACGTTCATGGTCTAAAAGTAAACTAGTTTCTTTGACCATGTATACTACTCCTAAAAACACTAAAACAAATTCCACATTGAACATCAATTAACAAAAGTACGTTATTTTTTTGGCTAAAATGGTATTATATTTTCCGTATATAATGTTTTATGGTAATATTTATATTTTTTCAACTTCAATATTCGTGCAAAAAGTAATGAGCAAAGTTGTGTAATAACAAATATGTTTTAAAAGAGACCTACATTAAAACAGAGAGAATAATATTTAGCAGCATGTTTGTATAGACATGGATACATTTTATCTCTTTTTTAAACTTGGCATACAAAGAAAATAGTTTTTGAAAACTTATAAAAATTTCACACATGTGAAACCAGGTAGAAAATTACCCTCATAAGTTTCAAAAAATAATTCAGCATTTTTACCATTGTGAGTTTTTTGCGTAATTTTACTACTACCTCCGATCCATTTTAACTGTCGTGCATAATGAACTGGGTACGTATAAGTTTACACGTACCTGGCGACATTCTTTTTGGACTGGAGGGAGTATATTTTCTTGTACGATAACTAATTTTTATTTTTGCACTAGTGATGGTCATAATTTATTGGTTCAAAATTCAGTGGCAAGTTTCTACCAGCTGGATACCAACATGTGTGAATGTTTTGTAACTTTTTCAAAAATTAAGAATATGGGTTTTGCTAAACTCCAAAAGGGTAAGAACAAATGTACCGTGTTCTAAAAATACACTATATAGAGTGCAACATCTAAACACAAGTCAATCGTCATGTAAAACCTGTCCATTTAATCTAAAAATTCGCTACGTCCGTAACAAACAGGTCTCAATCTGGACGCAAATTGGGCACGCATGACCAGTCCACTACGCTAAAGATTTTGAAGTCCATTCCTAGAAAGGAGGAAAAGGCAGATTTTTCGTTTCCAGGGATCACTTTCAGAGGACGGCGTGCTTAGTGGTCCGAAGAATCGTCCTTAGCAGCACCAGAATCGACATGTGGCTGTCGCATTTCAATGCAGGGCGTAGCTTTCACCCTGCTTGACGAAAGTTGGCTACCACTCGGCAGCTAGCCTCATCTTATCTTCTTCTTGATGAGTACGTAGTACTGATCCCATTAGCGATCATCGGCTTAAATACATACAAGGGTGGATGAGGTGGACCGGCACCATCGATTGCCTAATCCGGAAGCAAGAGCTCCAAAAATGTAATCGTACTTGGCCGGCCCTATGTACCAATCCAAATCAATCATGTGGGTGGTGGAGAAACGCGGACAGATACGGGATACACGTACGAAACTAAGCAAACTCTTGTCCTCAGTGTGGAAAAAGCAAAGTCGATCTTGTGATCAAGCTTTGGAACAATCTAATAATATTGGTTGTATATATGCATCGCTGTGAAAGACTGAAACCGAATTTAACACTACCTAAGTACCTATGCTTCAAAAGTAATGTATGCACCTAATTAACTACGCAAGCGTTCGTCTTGAGTTGGCGACAAGTGTCGTGCACGGCGCCGGGCAAGCTGGGACGAGAGTCGAGTTTCATATCAGAAAATGGAGGATCGCGTGCCGTGATCAATCAACTGTCTTACCGGCTTGCCGACGCACGCAGCAAAGCGCCGTATTGTTCGCTGGGAAGCTGGATCAAGCCGTAGAGAAGAAGCGGACTACTGGATATTTTGAACAGAGCTGACGGACATGGCGCCGCCTGCCTGGCCGGAGACGGGAGAGGAACTAATAACTGGAAAGAGTACGCCGTGGCTAGCTACGTACCTCTCCTGTCCGGCGGTGTCCCAGATCTGCGCCTTGACCCGCTTGCGGTGGAGGGTGAGGGTGCGGGTCTGGAACTCGACGCCGATGGTGGACTTGGAGTCGAGGAAGAACTCGTCCTTGGCGAACCGCCCCAGCAGCTGCGTCTTCCCCACCGCCGAGTCGCCCACCACCACCACCTTGAACACGTAGTCGATCTCCCCCTCCTTCTCCCCTTCCCACCCGGCAGCCGCCTCCTCCTCCTTCCCTCGAGACACCATAGCTTCTAATCAGTTCTTCCCTTCTTGATCACCGTGTTTTCCCTGCTAGCTTCTTGGTTGATCCTTGCCTCTGGTCCTTCTTGATATGATGTGTGTACTGTGTGAAGGAAAGTGTCTCCAAATCTTAGTATCTACTCGCTAGCTAGGACCTATACTTGGCTTGGCAGGGAGGTGGCTTTGCTAGATAGCAGGGGGGTGTGCAGGGCATGGCTCTTCCTATGGCGGCAACTTGGTGGCATGGGACGTACGCGCGCGGTGCTTTTGAGGTTTTACTTTGTGCGAGCCATCGTGCGCGTAGGTGTCCTGATGCACAAAGGGTCTTTGTGTGTGTGCGTGGCCTTCTTTTCTTTGCGTGTTCTGCTTTAGACGTGTGTTTTGTGTGCGTTGCCTCTTGCTTTTCTTGCAGTGTTCGAAAGCCAGGGGAGGGGGAGCCTTGGCTTGCTTGGAGCGGGCGTTCCTTCACATCTCCATGTCCTGTGTCCACGGCAACATGTACATGACATCACACTAAATGTGAACGGTGTCTGGTCTCTTAATTTAGTACTAGCTAGTGCGTCCTATATATGTTCAGCTGAAATGTTTTGACGGTTTTTGTATATATATGTTAGACATAGCTAGATAGAATAATTCTAGAGTATGGTGTCAAATATTTTTATGCTCGTGTCCTAGTTTTTTCATTGTGAAGTACACACTCTCAACATCTCAAGTGGGATTGTTTACAACATCCCACACTATACAGTACTTTGATCACATATTTTCTCGGTGCCTTGAAATACCGAGACATTGAAGGGTAGTAACAACCATGGTAAGAGCTGAACTGGTGTCAGTGTAAATATGGAATACCAAATGAATACAGAATCATGTGGCGACATGGCGACATGCACATATAGAAGGAAATCAAGCACCAATTGAGCATAGTTCAACCCATTTTCAGATAAACAATGCCAAATAGGCAATCTATCGAATTTTACTACATCATCGAATTAATCTAGGGATAACAGCCAGCCGGATCAGTATTTGAATGGAGTACACGGCAGTAGACACAGTAGGGCCCAGCTGAGGAGCGGCTCAATAAACGATGATGAGCTCATGAGCAGATTATTAGTAGTACTAATAAAATTACTACTCGTACTATTTTTTTTTTGTTAGAAAAGCTAGCAGCCGGAGCACACTAGAGATGAATTAAACCGAAACGGTGCCGGCCTTATGGCCGGGACAGCGCTCGGAAGAGACGGTGCGACGTGAATACTTGTTGTTATGGTCAGAAAAATAAGTGTGTTTGTAGGTTTCAAATTTCGGTTCTGCAAATATTTCGGCCGTGATTCTGTTTTCATTTCGGCCAAAGGCCCGAAATTTTCTCTTATAAAATTCATCCAAAATTTTAAATGTATGTCCTGATTTTTTTTGTTGCTGTATTACGCGTGTGCTGCTCTTTGGAGGGAACGATTGCTGCTCAAAAGGGAGGCCACCACCCACCACAGCTACAAGACAGCACAGTATATGTACGTGAAGCTTTTTTTTTTTTGCGAGAATATGTACGTGAAGCTTTGTAGTACGTACTCTACCACTCTGCCCAGTCTCTTAATTTAGTACACGTACCTTGTAATTAATCTGCTCATCGGAAAGTTCCTGGTATGTATCTTTTGGATGCATGGGAGCTAGTGAGCTACTCACACACAGTCGATTGAGAACTAGGTTAGGGTTTTGTTCTTCACTTCCGGCGAGCGAGCTGCTCCTCTCCACATTCTTGCGATGCCTCCCCGCAACCACCGTCGGTCCACCCGCCCGCGGCCGGACAAACCACTGTCCACCCCGCTCGCGGCCGACGCGCTGCTGCGCCGCCCTGCCCGGTCTCTTCCTCTGCCGGTTCACTGCCACCGGCCATCCCTCTAAGCCCGTCCTTTTTCTTCGACAATTAGTTTCTTCCTCGGAGGAGTCTAGCCAGCCGCGTCGACGCTACCTTCGGCGCGGTCCAGGCTCCACGTAGTCGGGTCGACGTGGCCAGCCGCATCGACCTTGACTCCGACGGTATGGGTGGCCAATGTTTTAACTTATGCGTTTTCTAATCGACGGGTGTGAGGTAGGAGAAACCGTGGACAAGGAGAGGTGAGGAAGAGATAAGCTAGGTAGGGTAGTGACCCACTACACGAATCTTGGCACAAACAATCCAATGGTGATGGAATTGATTGCGCACTAACAAATAGCCGAGAGTTAGTAAAACCGTGTTTGTATACTGCATTACTCTATATACTCCCTCCGTTCAAAATAAGTGTCTCTGATTTGTCCAAATATGGATATATCACTACCAGATAGCAAAATTTTTCAGTGGGCTAGAAACCGACAGGAAAAAGGAGGAACCCGACAAGGAAATGTTTTCCGTCGGTGAACCGTCAGGAATAACCGACAGGGATAGCTTGACAGGGATATGTTTTTTTGCCTGTCGGTTGACCGACAGCAACATTTTCCGTGACGGGCGCGTCTGACGGTGCCCGACAGAGAAATGTTTTTGCGTCAGGTTTGGGCTTGCCAGGGTTGTAGATTATCCCTGTCGGTCAAGCACGACAGGAATATGGTAATCTTTTCCCTGTAAGTTCCTGCCCGACAGGAATGTTTGTGTCAGGTTCGAGTAACATTATATTCCTGTCAGTCTAGACCGTCAGCATTACCGTTTTGAGTTTACTATTTGCGGTGACCCAGCACACCACTGCATGTTGTAGTGTACAAGTCGTTGATGTAACACGCACGGAAGGACCTCTCCGCAAATATTACATCCCTCAGAGTAGTACAACAGAAACATAGCCGGTCCAAGGTAACACTATAGGATTACAACACTATTCAATACAAAATCTTGAGACCCTCCTATATTGAAGCAAGTCTCGAGCAAATGAAATACAGAAAGATCCAAATCGTAGTACTAAGCTGAATATCAGCTCTACCTCTAATTCCTATTCCACTACTGCTGTTGTCACAGCCCTACTCTAATCCATCTGGAATATCTTTATCCAAGTTGTACTCCTTCCAAACTGATGTTGTCTCCTCCATCGGCAGTGTT
Source organism: Poa pratensis (assembly GCA_947311845.1). Taxonomy (NCBI): domain Eukaryota; kingdom Viridiplantae; phylum Streptophyta; class Magnoliopsida; order Poales; family Poaceae; genus Poa; species Poa pratensis. Next base: position 8,583,452 of record CAMZMU010000083.1, read on the forward strand.
GTCGTTATATACACCTGGGCAAGGTGGTTGTCATCCTTCTGTCGGTGAAGTAGCTGTTGACTCCTTCAAGGTTCACCAGGTAGACTTGACTCCTAGTTGGATACTTCCTTGACGTCGTGATGGCTAACTGGCAACTCCTTTGATGGCTCCAAAATCTAAGCAGGGGTCAACGGGGAAAAGGGTGAGCAACTCGAGCGTTACTCAGCAAGTTCAATACTATAGGCGATAAGGTGTTTTATGCACTAGCTACTGCCATGACCAACGGTCATAGGCATAATGCAAGTTTTGGAAAAGATTTCTTCAAAAGGTCAGGTTTTATTTCAGAAAACTATGCTCACAGTCTCCACGGGTTCATAGTCATCACTTGGGATGCCTTTCCCGCTGCGGTCTGTAGTTCCTTCCGGGAACACGGATGTGACAGTCACAGTTTCTTGTTGTTGACTCTGCAGAGCTGCGTAACTTTACCCATGAGAGAAACCCAGCCTTGTTGCCTTTCCAGGTAGCTAGCCCGTCCATACTTCCATGGTATGGGGCCAGGTGTGAGTCCAAAGCCAATCACCGCCCTCTCCGCACAACACATATCCGCCCATTTGTGGCGCGGCCGGTAACAAAGACCGCTATCCCGCCACCCCTCCCGAGCTTCTATTCCAGTCACCCCGTCAGGTGGGAAGGTCACGCGCTTCCACGCTGTTGGCCGCCGCAACGGACACAACCAGGTAATAGCCTGCCGAGGATATGTGAACGAGAGAAGATACGGCTGACTTTTACCGTCCATAGCAGATCTCATGGTAAACGCTTCAATACGGCGCAAGGATCACTGTGACATTGGTAATTAATCCTAGGTATATACTTTCCCGTACAATGGAACCTCCACCACAACATCAATCCGTGGTTCCATTGCCAGCCAACAATATATATATCAATTCACATCATTCGAAAATAGTTTTTTATGCAGATGAATAAATATATTACTTTTATAAATACTTGATAAAAATATTTCAACGGACATGCAAGAATGAACTTGCCTGTGATAGAAATGGCCGTTCAACTCTTCGGGATTCTAGGGTTTGCGGTAAAACCCCGAGTTCTGAAATAGCAAAGTAATCCTGATAAGGACTACTGAAAATCTAGCAGCATGCTATTATGCATAATCATGAATGCATCGTCACCCCAAAATTCCCAAGTTGGATTTAAGACTTTTCAAGTGTTTGGAGTTTTAATTATTAAAGTTTGACAACAATTTTCATGAGGAATAAATTTAAAGTGATTGAATTTAAATAGTTCAATAATTGAACTTCAAGACTTTATTTTCCCATATTATTTTGAAAAAGAATTTCAAGTCATTTCCACTTAAGGATCCTTGAATTTTTCTCCAAAATGTTTTTCAAAACTTCAAATAAAACTTACATAAAAATTCCTCATATTTTGTAGAGTATGTTGCATATTTTTAGTTGATTTTTGTGTATTTGAATTTAGTGTAAAAATTCATTTAAGTTTGAATATTTTTGATTTAGGATGAGTAACAAGATAGTCTTGGTATAGTTCAAATATTATTTTGAACTTAGTATTTATTTTCCCAGATTATTTTTCTTAAGAAAATAATTTTAAGAAATTATTCCAAAGAATGATCCACTTAAGGATCTTTGAATTTTTATCCACAAAATATTTTTCAACACTTAAATAAAACTTATATTAAAATTCCACATAATTTATAGAGTGTGTTAACTATTTTTAGCTGATTTTTGTTCCTTTTGTTTGGGAGTTAAAATTCATTAAAGTTTGGATAATTTTCAAAAATTCAAAGAGGTATTTTATTTGGGTAGATTATTTTCTGCTGATATGTATACATATTTTGTTTGTATTTTTAGGATTTTATGTGAATTTATAAAGTTCTTTGAAAGATTTGAATTTTTCATATTTGTGAAATTACTGAAATGCCCCTGGCTCAACTCGGTTGAACCAGGTCAAAACTCGAGTCTGGCTCGGGTCGGTTGACCCGACCGAGCCACCTCTCTCTCTCTCACTCGCTCGAGCCCGAGCCCGACCTCGACCTCGCTCAGGGCGCTCATGTCGCCGCGTCGTCGCCGCCTCGCCCCGGCCAACTCCAGCCGCCTCCGCCGCGGTGCCGTGGGGCAAACGACTCCCCACGCGCCGCTCTCCATTCTCACCGGAGGGATTTGGGGATCTCTCCCCCTAGCGCTCGCGTGCATCCCCTCTCCCTAGGGTTAGGGTTTGCGCTGCGTCGCCGTTCGCCGCCGTCTGCGACCTCCTTCCCGGCGTGCTCGCCATGGCTGGGCGCAGGGCTTCGTCCCCTGTGCCGCCGTGGTGCGGTGATGCTTGTTCCTCTACCACCGTGGACCCCCTCCTCTGGTTGCGCGGGCACTGCCTCGCCGCCGAGGAGCTACGGCCATGGTCGCCAGGTAAAACTCGTGCTCCTTCACTCTATCTATCCCCTGCTAGCTCTAGAAGCTGATACGCATGCTCACACGCCTCCTTGGCTTAGGATTTGGATGAGCAGACGATGTTTTGGTGGATGATTTGCTCAATTTGAGCACTGTCTCCTCTCTGTGTATGCAGTAGAGGTATATGGTGTAGATCATGCATGTATAGATCTTCCCACTGCCTCTGGAGTATTGTGGAGATCATTTCTTGCTCACAGATGTGATATGTGTGAAAGGAAAATTATTTCTGAGCTAGAATTAATACTAGCAGTGATGATTATTTTTAGCATGATTTAATCATGTTTGTTTGCTGTGATGCCTCCATGTTGAGTTACACAGCAAGCTTGCTGATTAAGATGTTTTTATGTTTTCCTGTGCTTCTTCTAGATGCACAGCTTTGATATGAACAGCTAATCCAGCTCTGCTGGTTCACTGTCATGTGGGTGATGCTTTATTAAGCAAAATAAGAACAGATGCTACACTAAGATCAACCCCTTGCTTCTGTAGATGCTCAAACAAAATGATATTGCACTCAACTTCACTTCCTGTCTCACTCTGTCCTATTCCTAGCACAAAACAGAAGTTCTCTGCTGTGCTAATCACTTTTCTATAGCACCTTACCTTGCTTGCAAGGTTCTGTTAAGAACAGATGCTAAAAATCACTCATGCATGGTTCTGTCATTTACAGAACCTGCTAAATCACTCTCTAGCTCATGTTTAACAACCTTGGGTGTAGAGCAGATCAAGCTACGGAAGAGTCTGATCTTGCTCCAGGGTTCAACCACCTCTTCTGGACTGCTTCTTGTGGTTCTACTGTCTTCTTCTGCTACTGGCCTCCTTCTTGGGTTTAGTGGCTTGTGGTAGATGGTTTAGGTGATCTCCATGATTGGCTTGTAGTTTTTGGTTGTTCTTGGTGCTAGAACAGTAGCTGGTGTGATTTGCTTGCTGGAAGAAACATATGGTGCGGTTTGTAAAGGATTTGGCTGCTGTCTAGAACTTGTAGTACATCTGGCTGTTTGCTAAAAATGAATTTGTGAGCAAATGGAGTGGCTAGAAGGCTGTGGTGGTGTTTATATGCTGCTGCCTAGTTGTTGTGGTGCTGCCACACAACTAGATGACTCATGTTTTGCAAGGATGAATAAGGTGCTTGGGTGTCAAGTCCTCATGTATTGGCATTACTTGGGGTTCAAGTAATGTGAGATATTTTGCTTGTGGATAACTCTCCTATGTGGCAAGCTTATCCATCCAAGCTTGGTATTATCTCCTTGTAGGATTATTCTTGGGCAAGCCAAGTGGCTTTTGTTGCTAGATGGGCTTGTGTGGCTTCTCTCATATGTGGGCTTGGCCATTTATGGGTGGTGATCATGTGGCTTAATAATTTCAAATTTGTGGGCTGTACCAATTATGGGTGGTGATGACCAATTGGAAATTTATAATTTCCCAAGTTTCTTCCTTGGTAATTCATACCATTGGAGAAATATTTTAATGTGGGCTTTCTTGTTTAGGAGCTTGACTAGATTAGAGGGATTAATATGTTGCCTATGCTAAATAGATATGGATCAGATGAATATGCCTCATTGAATCAGTGTTGCCTTTTGTCCCTTCTCTCAATTGGATTATTATTGCCTCTTGTCCCTTGTTGCCTAGTTGCCTCAGGATGATCCAAAATATGATCCATTGTTGCCTTCGATTCAATATTGATCCCTCTAGTCAATATTTGGATATTAGGACAAGTTCCTAATATTCATTAGTTAAGTTCCAATATTAAATTGCCTCACCCTTGTGGTGAAGGCAAACATTTTAATTATCAACCCCCTCTCCTATTGTCTTTGTTTATTTTGCAGGAAATGAAGAATAAGACGAGTGTTGGAAGATTTAGAAGATAAAGAAGATTAAGATCATTTTTGCTTAGCCTTTTCTTTTATTCTTTTGTAATCTTCTTTTCTTTACAATGAGATATGTACATATTCTATAAATGATGTAATTATTTATTATTCTTTCAATTTCATCTTGGAAAGTTTGATCTTGTAAGATTTGTATTATGGTACAATGGATGTACCTAATTATATTCTGCCTATTTATATTTCGAATTGGAGCACATGTGTAGAAAGAATGGAATGAGATGAGATGGTAACATGGGTTTAAGATGATATTTTGAGATGATGTTGTATGAAATGATAACTTGATTTATTTATATACACTTCAGACTATCATTTGAATTGGTAATTCTATGTGTGGAAAAGGATATGATGATATGATATAAGAATGGTGGTGTATAAAATTCTTGTGATGTGTGAAATGAGGTCTTGATAATTGTTTCCTTGTATATCATGAATGTGTAGATGAATAGGGGTAAGATATGATGTTCTAATGATGTGTTCATTTGATTGAATTAATATCTTGTCATAATATTTAATTGTGTTCAAAATGTTTTTAAGATATGTCAAGGTCATGTCGAATTCTTGAATGACTTGACAAATGATTTTAGTTTGTAGTTAGTTATAAAGATCATGTCGAAGTTTATCCCACTTAACACGATGATCTAAACCCTAATTCATCGAGTCGTGAGAAACATCGATCACTTTGCATCGTTTAATTTAACGCGCCAAAATTTCCCGTGTTTTCAGATGCATGTCATGCAAATGCACAAATTCTAATTCTACCCTTCCGACTCTCTAAACTACGGGGTATTACACTATTCAATTTATAATATGCATTGCATCATCATACCATACGTTCATCAGACACAAGAGTACATACATAGGATGCCATACAAGTAAACAGAATGCTCATAAATTGGAAGATCGATAAGGTTCAGTTTTCGAATCCAAATCTTACATAACAGTACTTAATCTTGTTCAGCTTGCAAGTATAAGCTTCAGCTTTGCACATTCAAAGCCGTACAAGCAAAATAAATCCAGTTGACAATAGCAACAAGAGATCAGGCAATTGCACCTTACAAAATGCTACAGCGTTACCAATACCACCAGTTCTGAAGTCTTGTTACCATGGTCTATGTCAGCAAAAGGCCTGCCAAGGTTAAACCACCACCTTTCATTCTAAATCTAGCTTTCATAGTTGCTGGAGCTAGTGCTGCCGCCACCAACACTAGTGGTTATGGTGCGAAGGTTAGTTCGCGTCCATGTCCTGGTCGCCGATATTCCCATCTGAGTTGACACCATCACCATTTCCACCCGAATCACCATCACCAGTGTTGTCATCGAGTGTTTGGGATCCATGAACAGATGAATTAGTGCCTCCCTGCATCAAATTATTTATTTAAAACAAACCAGGAGAACTGATGAAGTAGTTAAAGGTACTCAGTTAAAGGTTGTGCTAAACCACAAGGTAGTAAATATAATAATTATCCTACCACATGGGATTTGCTAAGTAAACCATCAGCACATTCAGTTTTTACATTTAAAAGCATGTCAGTTCTGATTTTCAATGGCCACTCAAATAACATAATTCTCTTTATTTGCAATGGTTGGCTAAATTCAGTTTGAATTTTTTTAGGAAGCAATGTACTTACATGTGGTTGGAAATTTGCTCCTTGGCGTAGCACACCCGCTGGCAGTTCTTTTCCCAGCTCCTTATAAAGGTCCTATGAACAAGCATGCATCATTAGAATAGTGTTGTTGCGTTTAACAACTAATTTGAAATATGTACACAAATTTGCAAGTACCAATATGAGTTGTTGATGTATATCAACTGTATTCTGCAGCATCTCATTATGTCGTTTTAGTTCTATATTTTCTTGAACAGTTCGTCGATGTGACGCTGAATTTGACGGCCTCAAGCTCTTTTGTCTAGCTGTTGAGATAACATCAGCCTTCTTAATTGCTCCATCCGCTATTGGTAGTCGCCCATGGGGAATGCCACCTGCTGAATCATATAACATCTGCCCATCTAACTCTCGCTGCTCCCAATCATCAGGATATGCGGCTCTAGCCAATGCACAGTAATCATCCTAGAACAACAACAGTTAACTTGTATACATGCATGTAGAACTAGTTGGTGAGAAAAAAGATAAGCAAGAACATACAACACGTTCTTTTGCCTTCCCGGTGAGATTCGAACACGTGCTACCATTGCCATCCCAATTCTTCAATCCTGATTTCATTGCACCATATGTATTCAGTCTGGTAGCCTTCTGAGGTCCATATTTCACTTCCTACAGGGTCATACAAGCAAAATAAAACATACCAGTGTGACAGACCATAAATACAATTTGGAACAATTTATGAAAAATCTGTAAGAGTGTGGCATACTAGAACTTGTCGAGCCTCTGCAAATGGTAGTGAACCTCCCCGATTTTGAGCAATATCTTCATTCTTGAAGCAGGATTCCTGCCCTCTTTTCCTTAAAGTTTTGAATTTTTTTGAGCACCAATAAGCACAAAGATGAGGCCATGCGTGTTCCTTAAACCATGGCATTCTGCCTTCCAAGTATTGGTCATATTCAAGTTCTTTTGAACATGCCAATGTGTCATCAAGCTTCTCCCCTTGTTTCTCATAGTAGAATTTCACAGCATCGACACGAAGTTGATACATCATGTCCCTCACTTTTTTCATTGCATAGTTTTCCGAAACACGATCAGCTTCATCCTCCACCTTGTCTGGATCTTCTTCATCATCTTTCACATGGACCTCAAACAAGCTCTACAAGTTTACAAATTTTCATGTCAAATATGTGTGTGCAATGCAAGTTTCAAAAATAACTCCAAAGTACTTAAAACTTACCCAAAACACTTGCTTCACACGATCTGCAGCGGTCTGCCCCTTGTCATCTAGAGTATCATCGTCATGATAATCGGACCACTCCAAAGCTGGGCGTGTTTTAATGACAACATCACCTTCTTTCTTCTCAATTATGCCTGGGTGTTCTCGTTTAAGAATGATTCCAAGTTGCATAGTATACTTGTAGTGCTTGGAATTAGGATCAGCATATTTAAATTGCCTGTACAACAAGGTGAGCACCATTAACTTAGAGGATGATAATAGTAAGTGTTCAGCTGATAAAACTACAAACTCTAAGAAATAATCATACCTGTCACCTTCGGGTTCAAGGCCAACTCTACGACCACGTGGAGGGACTCTTAATTCTGTTGTGGCCCTCCTTTTCCTCCCCCTTTGACGAGATGGGGGTTGCATTGGGCTCAAATCATTATTCTGAGATAAATGACCACTGGAGTTGATGGCATCAGATCGAGACCTTTGCGAGCAATCATTGTTGGCGCTGCCTATACCACCATTCCGGTTCACACGGCCGGCATCTCCGCTAGCACGTCTGTGACGAAGGATAACCATCTCCTGCAAACAAATTCATATGTTAGTTCAAGTTTACAAAGCACAACCATGCATTTTTAAACAAAATTTGCACATAAAACAGATTTGCAAGCAAGTTTCAGCCATGTCTCATAGAAAAAACTAAGCAGGCTAACAAGTTTCAGTTACATTCATCATACATGCACGAAATAGTACATTAAACACTTAAGTTTTGGCTACAATCAGCACCGAAATTTAAACTAACAGAAAAATACAACAATTTCATCAGACTAGAAATCGTTTTCTTCATAGGATGGTGTCACAAACTCCTCCACATCATCTGATTCCTCATGTTCATCTGATTCCTCTTCATCTTGTGGAACTCCAACACGCAGCTTCTCTAGAACTTCTAGTTCTTTTGGATCAGTGATCTCATCTGACGTAAGTGAAGTCAGACTTTCTAGGCCATCTCCCAAGTCAATAACAAATTCACCTTCAAGCCCATCCTCTTGATAAAATAAGATATCATGTGTTGATCCTTGAGAAGAGTTGTCAGTTTCACTTGGAGGAATGTAGCCCAATGGAGAAACCCGGTATACAACTGACCATTCACGTAGATCTGGTCTAGTCTTACACGGGTATTCCAAATAATATACCTGCGTAACTTGATCGGCCATTACAAATGGATCAAAATTAGAGAGTCTGGATGTGTGCTTTATCTCTACCAATCCCAAGTTTTCAGTCCTCCTAACTCCGGCAGGAGTTGGATCAAACCAGCGACACTTAAAAAGGACAAGCTCAAGTCCAAGGCTGCACTTGTATGGGGAAAGAGCGGTACCTGGATAGGAAAGGGCGGCGCTCGGAGAAGATTCGTTCCTGATCTGAGTGACGGCTGCCACAGGGACGTTGACGGCGACCCTCCTCCGGAAACAGCCGGCTACACTTCGTAGGCAGCAGGTCACTGGTCGATTGAGGCCAGCGAATAGGATGGAGGGGACGTACGAGAGGTTGGAGGAGGCGAGGGATTTGGGGGCGCAGCCGACGGCGAGTCATTTGGGGCGCAGCCGGCCGCCGGCTGCAGGGTAGAGACCTCGGTTGGGGGCTGAGATTTGGGGAAAAGGGTGAGTGAGTGAGCTCAGTTTGAGCGATTTGGGGAAAGAGCTAGGGTATTCTAGCGCGCGACGACGGGCCCGAAGTGGCGGGACTTGGGCTATTTCTGGCGCGCGTAGCCAAATCTATGGCGCCAAATAGGATAATCCTGTGGGCCTAGAGCGGACCGACAGGTATATTTATATTTCTGTGCGTTTGCAGGCCAACTCACAGGAAAATTGCTCTACTTCTGTCGTGGCGATTTGGGCCGACAGCAGAAACTCATTTCCCTGTGCGCTACTGCGGGCCCGACAGAAAAAAGAAGGCACACAGAAATATTTCGGTTTGGGGTAGTGTATCTAGACTTGTTTCATGTATAGATACATTCACATTTAGACAAATCTAATACATTTATTTTGAGATGGAGGTAGTACTTGTTAGATACGGAACCGAAACCGTGCCGGCCGGGCGGGAGGGCGGGTGAGCACTCAGCTTTATCGGACTATCAGAGAAAAGGAACAGGTTGATTTTCAGGCAGGCCCGGAGTGTAATGTTTTCTTCCGGGATTCCAAAAGGTTCATTTCTAAAACTGTTCACCGGTTTTAAAAATTGTTCAAAATGTTACAAAATATGTTAATGGGTTTAAATAAATATTTATGGGGTTCAAAAAAATATTTGAGGGTGATTTAAAACGTGTTCATGGTCCAACAAAAATCACGTGGTAAAAAAACATTCATGGGATAAAAAAATCCACCGGCTCTAAATACATGCACGGGGTTAAAAAAAAATACTTTCCTGGATTAAAAAAGGGTTCACTTTTCTCGCTCATGAACTCGATTCACAAAACGAGACGATCACCGACGAGGTGAGCGAGTGAGCATGTATGTTATTGCTCTATTTTATCATGCTATATTAGTGATTTTCTTTCTCCACTAGCAGTATAACAGTAAACACCATGTACACGCCATGCAAGTTAAAATGGGAGTTTTTCAAGAATTCTATTGAATATAAATGGGTCGTGGCCCATAAGATGAAACATGGGCGTGACTCATAAATCTAACAGTTACCCAACCGATTTCATAGGCACATTTGATTGCATTTAGTTGTACTTTATTGTTTTATATACTAGATGATACCCCGCGCGTTGCAGCGGGATTATTTGTTGGCACTAAGAAATTCGGTATATCAAAGGAATATAATATCAACTTGGCTCTGAAAATTCAGGGTAATTTATACACTGTTTGTAGAGTACGTTATCTAAGCATGTGGACATAGTATATAGCCCCTTCAATCCTATTAGATTAGCAATAGTGTATCTTGATTATCCAAGAGTGTCAACTTTAGATATCTGACATTGCAACTGTATGGGAATAGCTTAGGACAAAGAAAAGGAAATGTTGAGAGCTTTGCATCGGAACAATCTCCCACTCATATTCTGCAGTTTGTGGGTAGGTATTAGCACACAACATTTACTTCGCTCGACTCTAAGATAGTATTCCAGTTGTTTATCCTTGCGAGACGCCAAGAGACATGCAAATTTTGTTGATTTAAGAGAAGGTCAGCTTGCCGTTGTTAGGATACCTATTAGACTAGGATTAGAGATCAGCTTGTACTCCAAGTTATAGGCATCTTGCCTCCCAAGTCTTGTACTCCTTATATACCCCCACGACCACGAGGATTAGATCAATACAATACAACAGAAATTTAGGATTCTAAAACTTTCACATGGTATCAGAGCGGTTAGTCTCACGACGCCGATCCTAGATTTCTCCACCACTTCCGCAACGCGACGCCCCCGGGGAGATTAATCTCTTCTCCTCGGGGCGCGGCACCCGGTTTCGATCAACGATCGGTTTTTAGATTCAATTCCAGTTCGTAGATTAGATTAGATCAATTTCGAAATTCTCCAATTTCATAGATTAGAACCAATTTAGCTACCAAATAAAGCCCTAAATCCATAGACTAAGATCCTCTTTCCGGCGAGAAATCAGTGTAAAAGCTATGCAAGATTGGTGCTATCATCGCAACCCCGACGAACCCGGCGGACAAGATCTGCCTCAACTACACGACAACTCCGACGACACACGCAGACAACCGAGACCCGTGGCGCAACAGCAGACCATGCTGCTCCTACGAACGGTCTCCCGTGGCGGCCAGCTGCATGCAGCACAAGATTCCAAAGGTATGAAGGCTGAGTGCATGTGAGCAAATTAGAAACAAACCAGATCGTACATGGAGATGCATGCGTCGATACGTACGCGCCGCCACGACTACCAGCATCCGATGACGCCCACGGGAAGGCGACCTCCCGCGCCAACACGCCGTCACCTACCAATCTGCACTGCACCACCGACCGGACTACACCGAGCCGAACCACGACATCGAGCTAGATCAAGCTGTACGACTACATCAAGATCATCGTCGAGTTCTACATCGCCAACACAATCATCGCCAAGGTTTACATACACGTGGTCCGTTGATGCCGCCGCCCAAAAACACGCCGCCGCCGCAGATCTTGCCGCCGCCGCCCAATGACCCAAAAACCCGCCGCCGCCGCAGATCCCTGCCGCCGCCGCATAATGACACAAAAATCCGCCGCCGCCGCAGATCCTGCCGCCGCCGCCCAATGACCAAAAAAACCTGCCGCCGCCGCACTATGACCAAGATTCCTGCCGCCGCCGCAAATCCTTGCCGCCGCCGCACAAAACCTAAAACACTACGACCAAAACCGCGCAATTTTATTTGCGCTTCCGGCGCTATCGGCTACAACAACCACGACTACGACAACATCGACCACGGCTACATCACGACCAGCTACCTCGACATCGACATCCATGACAACGTTTACAGCAACACATCGGCAACAACTCCAGTCAACAGCATCCACGTCGTCACTTACGTCCACGCCACTCCTGCTGTGACTGCGGGAGGGAAGAGAGGAAGACCATCCGAGACGTAGTTGATGATGACGGAGAGGAGGAACGACGGATGCGCAAGCCTTTAAAGCCAGTCGCAATCGTCCGCTTCACTCCCGCTACGACTGAGGGGAAATGTTAGGATACCTATTAGACTAGGATTAGAGATCAGCTTGTACTCCAAGTTATAGGCATCTTGCCTCCCAAGTCTTGCACTCCTTATATACCCCCACGAGGATTAGATCAATACAATACAACAGAAATTAGGGATTCTAAAACTTTCACAGCCGTTACATTTTTCACCATACCAAAATCAAGGAAACAATTAACTTCCCCGATGGATCGAAGACCCAAATGGAAACAATTAACTTCCCCGATGGATCGAAGACCCAAATGGCCAAATGGTAGTTTCGAATTGATTTAGCAGATATGACCTCTATGGAGATGAAAAGGTTAATTTAGGCGAGTGATTGTAAAATTCTGAAGACATTTGACCAAACTGAAAAGGAGATCACATCTTCTGGATGTTAGCCTGCATCCATTCATGCTCATCAAGAATAGTAGTTATCTTTCCTTGGGGAAAGTACAATACTTCTTTGAATGGGGACTCCTAAACTTTGCATTTACTGAAAACATAACCAAGAAAAATGCATGTTAAATATTGCACTTCTATGTAACCTCATTCACCAAAAAATATCAGTCACATCATGCAAATCACCAAAAGTATACCTTATATTAATCTATGAAAGCTCCATCACTACTAAATTGCAGGTAAATACGCCAAATATTCGCTGGCCATAATTAGATCAAGAATTCATGATATAGCAAATATTGATCAGAGAAGACAGTGAGCAGTGTTGCCATAAGCTTGCTCCAGCTAGCACTATGGACCTATAGAAGGACAGAATCCACCACAAAATGTGGAGAGGTATTCCTCATACTTCCATTCAATTAACCATACTTGGAAGTCATGTCAGTCCATAAACAATTCAGTTTGCGTCATATTGTGCATATGATCAGAAAAAGGTGGAGAACACAAATGGTGATGCTCCAGCGCCATACAACATGCATAAGCCATTAGAGGAAAATGTGGAGAACACAAATGGTGATTTTAATTGGTAGTAGAATTCCACAGAAATCTAGTTCTCCAGATATACATCAAACCTGACTGAGAAGATGGAGCTGGGAGATAAAGATGAGCGAGAGGACTGGCTTAGGCATGCGGAAACTCTTATATCATCCAACTTAGACATTGCAAGATAAAGAACAACACCGGTATACTGTAGCTTGTAGTTGTGCAACAAAAAGTCAGTGTGACTGTTCGATGTTGTAGACTTGTATTCAAATAGGTGCGGACGGGAAAATAACTGATTGCTTCCTCCAATTAAATCCACACACGTTGAATCTGGTACCTGAACATCGGATGTTAATAAACACATCAGCACTCAGCAGTCTAGGGGAGTAAGAGCCGCTGATAAGCGAGGAATCTGTACTCGTTTGGGGATGAGGATTCGCCGAGCAAGCGGCAACGACAGCGCAACGACAATGGCGAGTATTCAAGATTTGTCTCGTCCGACACGCGCGTGGTACCTGCAGGAGAGTGGCGTGGATGATGGTGGCCACAAATCATGTTGAGAGCGAGGAAACTGGATTTGAGGCACGAACACCAAGCTGCGCTAGAGTCGACTGGAATGGAGCAGCTGCACTACTTAAAAGGGAGTCCAAATCCATCATCATGGGGAATAAAATGGGGTCAGTTTCTTTTGGAAAAACCTCTAGTGGGGAGACGAAGAGGAAGGGAAACAGAACACCATGGTGCTTTACTACTGCGGAGAAGATGATAGGACCGAAGCGCCGTGGCATTTGTTTCAGAACAAAGGAATAGAAAAAAATAAAGACGATGACGTCATGTGCATGGCTTCGCCATATGATGGACGGACAGATAGAAACGAATCAGACGGCTATGAATATATGACGAGGTGGATAGGCTGCATGTCAAGATAGAAAAATCATAAATGAACGCAGTGGGGTTTTACTTTATAAGAGGTATAGATAGATAGATATATTTGTAGTACAGTGGAAATCGATTAAGGTTGAACATCCAGCTAGACATCCACAAAACGATGGACTATATGCCATTGATTTGTGAGTGCCGTGCATATAAGTTTCAATGAATGTCATTACTGAGAAGACAATGAGCTATAGGATGACATAGTAAAGAACATCTCGAGTTGATTAGAGGACTAAGTTTTACCCATGAGCTGTATGAAAAGATATTAGTCACATGGAAATGAAACAACTATGGTTGGAAACCCTCCAACTAAAAACAGGAAAAGAAGACAATGTAGTAAAATGTATGCATTTGTTTTCTATGGCGAGTTACAGGAAAATCACATATATTAAGGGAGCTAAGTTGTGGACACTTGTCGGAATCAAACACCTAAGTAAAACCCAACACAGTGCGGACATTTCCAGAATTTTCCAAGTGATAAATCCCCATACTCGGTTTCTCTGTCTTTTTACTTCTAGAGTTGATCCGGACGTTACGGTCCATATGCCTGTTCAAGTGAGACCAGGAGCTCTCTAGACTCGGCCGAACACAGTGTGGACATCCGGGTGGGTGACAGACAGATTTTGTCTAGACATCCATGTGCTATTCACAGCAATATTTGTCCTTTTTTTTTCATCTTCGACATGTGGGTCAAGTTTAGAATTTAAATTCTTCGACAATGCAGATACAAGTTTCGTCCATAATGTGAACAAAATTCAGAAACTTTCATGGTTATTGGTGCTAATTAGGTGACTAGTGCTCTATATGCCGCCCATGTTACCCTCTGTTAGCATGTGCATCATCCACTCCTCTGGATAGTGTATACACATGGCCTCACCTGACTCAAATTAGTTGAAACTACACTCGTTGATGAACACTTCAGGACCGTGTCACGATTCAGACGTGTCCACAAGGCCCACGTGCACCTATGATTAGAGAAACGAAGCAAATCTGCATCAAGAAACATATCGCAGTGCATGGTTATAGAGCAGAATGACTGACACCAAAAGAACGCATCCAAGGGATATCATGATGGGCATCGCATGTCAAGTTGCACACTTGCTGTTTCGTGAAAGAATATACAAAATGCTAGCAGTTGCCATAGGACTTGCAGTTACATGGCAAATTTACTAAATGCCGACATTTGCCATACATAGGGTAACGAAACCCTGACGATAGTGCAGATTTCTGAACTGAGAAAGTTCAGGAGGTCATAGGTAAACAAACCAGGAGACTGGGAAGCTAATATTTCAAACATTATGCATCTGTCAACTTGTTGGGGATCCAGTTCAGGGTAGAGAGAATCTCTACAGCACCTGGAAATGCCACTATTAACAAATAAGCACCGGAAGATGTAATAGTTACTACTTCCTCTGCTCCAAAATATAAAACGTTTTGGTAGGCTAAAATAGTCTACCAAAACATCTTATATATTGGAACGAAGGTAGTGTAAACTAACAATCTAACATGGTCTGCCAAACTAGTGACCAAGTCACTGCCAACATAGGTGCCCATGTCGTCTCCTTAGGTTGAGAGCCATCACCCTCCAAATTCCAAAAAAAAAAAAACAGCGAGCCAAGTTCTGAGGCACCCATCCCAACTGAAAATATGCATACACCTACAATCAGAAAATCACAAATAGCATGTTTTTAAGTCAAATGCTATAGTGTCGTTTCCAGCTCGTAAGAAGAACCACACTAAGATCATCATAAAGTGATGTTGAATCAATAACCAACCCTGCACAGCGAAGTTAGAATATAGAAGTAGCAGCAAGGGAATGAATTGAAGAGGCTTGTGTGCTCTCCTCAGACTAATACTGTGTCTTATGTGTGTGTACATTGCTTCTTCGGCTAGGCAGTACAGGGAAAACAAGGCAATGCCTATAGGACGTCAATCAACTAGTTTGGCCACGATTCATCAATCTTGGAGAGATTAACAGCCCGGTCTAAATGAATTGCAATCCCCTATATATTTTTTCCTAGGTCTTTCTTTTAAAGTTAAACAAATAATGTTGAAGTTTAACAACAGTAAAGAAGTGGGAGAAAAAGCTCAATTTTTTTCATGACTAAAACTAACAGCAAAGAAAGTAACTCAAAAGCGGTTCCATAATATCATTTTCCAAGTGAGCTTGGTAAATATGAACTGACCTGCTACACAACGAAGAAGCATTTCAAACTAGATATATAAACAGCTATGTCAGCAATCGAACCAATGCAAAACAAAGGTAAGAAACACTTCACCTTTTCTTCTGGCAAAAATGGAAGCTCAGACCTTCAGTGGTCATTTTTGTTGCAAGAACTTGCTCTGACTATGTAAACCTGCATCATTTACATAAAAAAGTGTAATAGTTAGAATGAATTGGATTTTATCCATCACTAAGCCTTGCAAGAATCCCTCCTGTTTCATGTACAATTAAAGGCAGGCTATAAGCAAAAGCTAATATCTAAACGCCTTTTTAGATCTGCTTGAAACAAATCGACTTTATTTTTTTGAGAGAGAAAACGGATCAACTATATTTCTGTTTCCTGCATACTTTATGTAAAATCCCGCAATACCGAACAAGCCGGATTTGTCCTTGTTCTAATAATTGAGACATGTTCCTAGTTATGGAGTACAAGTATTGATATGATTCCTACTCCGTAGTTACAATTATGAATTTGCATGCCAGGTGTCACTGCATAATAATTTAATTCTACAACATGTAGAAACATATATGTTTATGCACAGTGTAAACTCTAGTTAATATATAGCCATAACCACATTATTCTACTCAATCAAATCATGGCGTGGATGCAGAAAACGGTACGTTCATGAGGATGACTCCAACCCACCTAGCAAGTTTCAGAAATTTGCATAATCACAAGGCTTCATTTGGAACCCAAAAAATACCACAGAAATTCGATACGAATCGAGTTATCTACTATTGCTGGACACCGTGCTTAAATCTCTTTCCGATCATGCTACCGAGAGAAACTTTTTCTTTTCTGAAACACCCATCTAAAATGGTGCGGGGAACAGGTTGAACCTCACCTTAAACTTTTTCCTCTCAATGAGCTGGAACACTAAGCAGTCACCGCCAACGAGCTTGTGGTCAGCAGCAAACGCTCTCCACGGGTAACGTAGCTATCCCGACCACAGATACCGTAGGACACGTGGAACTCGTTATTCACCTCATCGACCAAAACCATCATCTCACGATGCGCCGGGAGATACTGCCTGAAGTGCGCCGGGAGATACTGCCATCCACATTCACATGTATGTAAATGTATTTAGACACAGTTTAGTATGTATGTTTACTCATATTACTATGCATCTAGACAACATGTAAAACATCTAAAACATCTTATATTTAAAAACGGAGGGAGTACATTACTACGGACAATGTTTTTGCCATACCAGCTGATTACTTTTGGCAGAATCGTGGGACATTGGCTTGATGAAGGTGGGGTGGTCGGAGCCCAGCTGGCCCTTGAGCTCTTCAGCCTTGATGAAGGCTGGCGATGCGGTATTGCGATGTGTCTTTCCAGTGCGGTAATCTGGCTGCTGTGGGAGGTCGGCGATGCGACCGGACCGTCGGATCGGGGCGTCCAGCTTCGGATTCCACGGCCTCGGATTCCGCAGCTTGGTCTGCAAACCAGACAGACAGGGTAAGCAGCGAGATAATGGCGCAGAGAAGGAGGCATGCCCTTTTTTTAGATAAAAGGCTCCTGGAGCCCAGCTTTAAATTAATAAAGCCACAAGGTTCAGATTACAACACCGATCGACGCTGGGGTTACCAGCTTACAATAACAACACAAAGAGAAAAACGACATCCAAAAAAAAGACGAGCACAACTACAACAAGCTAAGATAACGCAGTTAGGCGCTTGAGGTCTTCGTCTCGATCAACTGAAGAACAAAGGAAGTCGCCAGCAGATTGCGCCCGGAATCCCCACCAAACTGTCTTCACAGGTGCAGCCTCCGTCCACACGGTAACCAGCAGAGGGTAACCAAGAGAACGATATAGGTCGAGGTCTCAAGAGGCAACGCCCCCAAGAAGGAAAACGACACCGAGGTGACGCTGTTGCTCGACCCATTGAGAGTCTAGGTTTTCACCTAGAGACATTCAACCATGATGGGGAGAAAGTTGAGGCTCATCGAAGAGGCCTCCGAGGGCGTCACCATCATCGGCACCGGCCAAACCGGGTAGGGCTTTCGCCCAAGCCGCCGACTTTAACCACACATCAACCACAACGTCCATTCAGCTGGCAAAACCTCTGCGATACAACCACACAACCGGAGAAACACGAAGGAGACAGAAGTAGGAACCTTTTCCTCGCAGGATCAACGGAATCCGAGAGAGCAGAAAGGAGGAGGACATGCTCGCCCTGCGGTCGCCTCAGCTAGGAGGAAACATGGAGGAGGAGGACCCTGGGAGACCCTGCTCCAGCCCCGACGGCAGCGAGTCACCCATGACTGCGCGTGCACGGTTCCCGTCTTTCGAAGTCACTCACCGCCAGCACACCGACGAAGACGAAGCAGCACCCACACCATCCGAAGCACCCCCGGTCGGCCGCCGTCAATCCAACCGACCGAACTCCCCCGTACCGACCAAGCGAAGCCAAACAGTGGCCAAACATTGCGAGGATGACAGTGCACACCGACACGTGCAGTACCGAGAACCACCAACTGCGGCGCCACCACAAGGACCCAACGAGGTTGCTTGTCGCCTGGCGTCGGTCAACACCGAAGGAATCGCGCTGGATCTGAGGGCCAGGCAAGGGATAGAAGGGCGGAGCGGGATTCTCCCGTGCACGGCCGGAGCAGCTCCCGACGCCGGCGACGAGCGGCCAGGCCCCTGCCGGAGCCACCCGTCTCTCCCACCGAACCTCCTCACCATGCCCACCCTGGACATGGCTCCCCGCCTCGGCACGCCTGGCCAAGATCCTTCCGCTGAGGCACACGGGCGCCGCCTCCTGCCGGAGTCCGCCGGACCAGCGCCGCCGCCGCCCTGGACGCCTACTGTAGCTTCTAGATCTCGGGACGGGTGTGCCACACCACACGCCAGCCAAACGAGCAGCACCGGAGAGATCCCGCCGCCCATCCTTGAGGGCCACGCAGCTTTGCACGACAGCTCTCTCCGGCAGCGGCGAGGGGCGGGGAGGAGGGTGTGAGGGATGGCGGCGGCTAGGGTTTTCGTCGCCTCCCGTGTCGCCCTCGCGAGAGCGACGCGGGGGCCGAGGGGGTCCGTTCGTGTTCGTAAACAAACTAATCTCATAGACGGAGGAAGGCCGATCTGACCGGGACGGAGGCCTGGCGGACGGCGGCGGAGAGAGTGAGCAGCCGCAGCTCATCCAGCTTGCGCTTGTTCTCCTCCACCTGCCTCCTGCGCTGCTCCTCATACCAGTTCGCCGCCGCCATTCCTCCTCTCCTTGGCTCCTTCCTTCCTTAGCTTTCCCCTCCCTCGCTCGCTGGGTTGGCAACAGAAATAAACGGCCCATGCGGCCCAGTCTGTGGAGGGACGTAGTTGTGTGTGATCCGTTCGATGCGCATCCGACGACAAGCGTGAAGCTCCTCGCTCGCTGGGTTGGCAACAGAAATAAGCGGCCCAGTCTGTGGAATGCGCGCGAGGCGCGAGATTGGAAGAAATTGGCGCGAGATCAGAAGGAGATCGTCTGGAGTCTGCGGGGAAGGGCTGCTCTGCTCGTCGATTTGTGCTTTTCTCTGTTTCTCTACGAACTCCAACCTTCAGAAACTTCATCGACTTCCTTTTTTTCTCATGCAAGTAGCTGCTCGATCTTGATCAAACATCCGGCTTTTATGGAAGAGGCAATGGAAGATGAGGTTGACACAGCGCACGTTGATCCTGATTACAATAGGTAATTTTCTTTCCCCAGTTATTCAATTTGAAAGAAAAAATGATCCCGTAGGCGCCAGGGATGGGGGCGGATGGTGCTTGGTTTGGAAGGTTGAAAAAGGCTGCTGTACTTAGGTGATCATATATACGGTTTGAGTTATTCCCCTGATGTAACTGTGAGATAGTACAGAAAAGTTACATAGCTTCAGTAGATTTTCAAGTTAGCTCTCGAGATTTGTTTGTATAGAAAAATTACAAGACAAAATTAAAGAGGGTCATCGATCACAAGGCAAAAGAGATCATTTAACAAAGTGCCCTCGAGCTGAAACTAGAACTGATTGCCAAGCAGAAGAAGCAAATGACAGTGTTAGTCTTGGAAAATTGAAGGAATCTGAAGATTACAAGGACAATATCAGTTACACTCACCTATTGATGGTAATCTTGCTCACATATTTAGTTCACAAATCTAGAGATCATAATTGTTTAAAACTAGCTTGCTTCTCTCTTTTATTTCCGGGGACCAATCACAGATGACATTTTTACTGGGTTGTGGTGAAGTAGTTCTGTTTTGGGTTAATCAGATCATGTTTAGTCATGGTTGCTATTTAATTCAGTTCCATTCGATCCCTTTTGCCATACATGCCAGAGAGGTTTGCCTCTCTTTTGTCAAATGCACCTGTAATTTTTGTATGCGGGCTGTACATTCAGCAGTCAAGTAATCAATATTGTTCCTGGAAGGACATGCTCTGAAATTGACAACATCAGTGTTATTTCTCTTTAGTTAATAACACCACTTATACTCCAAATTGACAATCTTTGATCACAACAGTACACAAAACTTCACTAATTACTAACTATATGAAAGATGGGAAGTTTAGCGAGCTCTCAGCCCCCACGCACTGTTCACTGCTACAGTGTTGAACAGTGCCGTGGTGGGCCCCACCTGTCAGCCTCAGTGCGCGCCGGCGTTTTGCAACAAACGACAAGCAAGCCCAAAATATACCCAGCAGTCCTCCACTTTTCCGAAGGCAGGGACCCAAACGCAAATTCGCAAAACGTCAGGGACCCCCCAAAAAATCACGCGCAAATCCCCCCCCCCTCTCCCTTCTCTCTCCTCGCGCCAGCCGAGCTCGCCGGCGATGCCGATGCGGCGCCGCCGCCACTACGCGCCTCCCCGCCCAGATCCGCCCACACGCCGGGATGCGCCGCCGCACCCTCTCTCCCCTCGCCGCGTATCGCGTCCCAACACGCCGCCCACGCGCCGGAATCACCGCCACCGCGCCCGCGTCCGCGCCTCACCGGCGCTGCTCCGGCGACCCTTAGCCAGCGGCGCCGCCGTATTTAGGTACCCCACGCTCGGCCGCGTCCAGCGCGCGCACGCGCGCGTGCTAGCGTGCTCGTCGCCGGCGAGAGCAAGCACGGCCGAGCCGCCGCCGATTTTGCTGCCACTGACAGACGGGCCCCGCCTGGCAGGATTTTAGCCTTTTCCTAATTGATTTTGGTAATTAATAAAAAAGGCTGATAGTGGGGTCCATTGTCAGAAATTTAACGTTTTCGCGAATTACAGAAAATATTTAAGATTTGCAAAATTCATAACTTCTTATCTGCTAATCAGAATAATACAAATAATACATCAAAACAATCAGAAAAAACAACTCTAATTGTTTTCATACTTATAATATTTGTTTGACTAAAATTGAATTACTCTAAAAGTGAAACAATAATTCGCTTATTATTTTAAATATGACAATTATTTTAAATTCTATCTTGGATCCATTTCAGATCCATTCAAATTTCTTCAAATGCCTACATTGCAAACATGACCATATGTTTGAATCAAAATTACTCTAAAATTAAAACAGCAATCACTTATTATTTTATATACGAAGGTAATTTGAAATGCTATTTTCGATCCATTCTGAATCCATTCAAATTTCTTCATATGTCTAAATTGCAAACATGAAAAACAAATGTAAACAACTTCCCGGTTCTAACAATTTCCGAAATTTGAACAACTTATAAGTGCAATAAGTCTAAACTTTACCCGAATTTATGTACACTCAAATCTAAACAAATTTTAATATGGACATTTCCAAATTTAATTTTTTTACACCACATTATTCAAAAAAAAATGACAATAAAAAAACACTTCCATTTCACAATTCAAAATAATGCAAAAAAAAAATGTACCGAACAAATTCAAAATAAATATATCTTCCATTGTACGGTTCAAAATTACTAACTATGTGGAAAAAACATATCAGAATTTTAACAAAAATAACAATTTTCCAAACTCCTGCCCGACTGTTCAGCAATAATGCAAAACATGTATGAGACAAATTCAAAAAAATTGTATCTTTTATTCTAAGCTCCAAATAATACGAACAAATAAGCCGAAATCCCAAAAAAAAATGAACAATTTTCCCAAAAATTTCAACAACTGCACAAAAAAAATATACAGGGGAAAATGCTAAAATTCAAAAAAAAAAAGATATCTTCTATTCTACGGTTCAACAAAGCTCTAAAAAAACATCAAATAAGTTCAACAAATTTATATATTTTATTGTACTGCTAAAAATAATTCAAAAAAAAAAACAAATTCCCTAAAATTTTACAAATATCCAAGCTTTTCTTTCAAGAGATGCACAAAATAATTGAACAACATATGAAAAAAAAAACTTGAAATATAACGACTTTCCGGACTTTTCACATAAAAGTTGACCCAAAAAAACCCCATTGTGCACACCTCAAAATTTAATGAATTTTCAAAACCTAAATTTTTTTATATTTTTTATTGTACTCCTAAAAATAATGCAAACAAAAAAATTCAAATTATTGTACTACTTACGGCATGTATTCAAGATTAAACGTCAAATATTTCAACTTTTTAAAACTCTCCCAAATATGATCATTTTAAAAATGCCAAAACACATCGAACCTACAAAAAAATCCTAACTTGAACAAATATCGAAATCTACACCATTTTAAACCACAACCTTTCTTTGAGAGAAGTGCATATTTCAACCCTCAACTTATGCCATAGTTTAATTTACAACCCCCAACTTCAAAACTGGTTAGAACACACCCCTCAACTATTGATACCGGTCAAATTACCCCCCCCCCCCCCCCTCTGGTATTTGGAAGGCGGTTTTGAATGACTCACATGCTCTGCCCAATTAAAAAATTAGAAAAAAATAGTAAAACAATTCAAAAATTTCTGAAACAAAATTCCAACAAACATATACAAGTTTACTATAGTCGTGCAAATTTTCGTAATGAAATGATATTTTTAGTGCCCTGTGAAAAAAAAATCAGTGCTCTAAAAACTATATTTTTAAATCTCATTTTGGTCAGTGATTTGTCTTTTTTGCACAGGGCACCAAAAATGTCATTTCATCACGAAACTTTGCACGTCTGTATTAAACTTGTATATGTTTGTTGGTATTTATTTTCAGAATTTTTTGAAATGTTTTACTATTGTTTCGAATTTTTTAATTGGGCAGGAGCATGTGAGTCATTCAAAACCGCCTTCTAAATATCAGAGGGGGGTAATTTGACCGGTATCAATAGTTGAGGGGTGTGTTCTAACCGGTTTTGAAGTTGGGGGTTGTAAATTAAACTATGGCATAAGTTGAGGGTTGAAATATGCAATTCTCTCCCTTTCTTTGCATCTCAATAATTTCCAAATCTACGCACTTCTAAAATCTAGAGATTTCCCAAATTTCAATTTCACCACAAAAACACAGCATACAAATTTGAATATTTCAAAATTGTATATGGTTTTCAAATCTAACCATTTTACTAATGTGAACAGAATTCAAATCTAAATAACTTTCCAATTCGAATAATTTTCGAAATGTAAAACAATTTCCAAGCGTAACCTCACTTTGCATTCCAACAATTCTCAAATCTACACAATTTTTAAATGTCAGCACTTTCAAATTTAAATTTTCCCACACGGGTGCGGCGTGACGCCGCACCAATTTCAACTAGTTCAAATTAATGTACAACCTAAACATAACATTCACTCACACTATTCACTAAACTCCACAGGAATCAGATGAATCCAATCTGAATTTAACATTCAGTCACACTTCTCATTGGAGCATACACTCAATTTACATCAGTTACAATCTCAATTTGGTAATTGGCTTGTCTCTGTGTAAGGCCTTCTTGCTGTCGTTGCTTCTATGTTGTTTCTACACATCTGAAATTGAAACACCAGAACAGCAAGGAATGGCAAGCAGCAGATGCGGGGCAAGCAGCAGAGCAACCATCCAAGAAGAATTGCGGCTCGTGCCGCACTCAAATCCTGATACTCAGTAGCTTTTTCTTTACAGTCCGATAAAGTGATGCAGGAGTTATGTACGGAGTGTTAGAGAGATATTTGTATATTGTAGTTTCCCTATTAGATAGGGGGCTCACTGCATATTTACACTTGTACATGTACTATATATATTGTGGCATTTGACCCCCGTGGAATACAAGTTGCTTATTCCTAACATGGTATCAGAGCTAGGTTAGGTTTCCACACGCACGCGCAACTCGTGCAATTTTTTTTCAGCTGCCGATCGTACAGCTCGCATCGAGCTTCCCGGCCGTGTGTCCTTCGTCCGATTCTGTCCGCCGCCGCACGTACAGCTCACGAAGAGCTTCGCGGCCGTCATCTTCCCATCGCTCGATTCCCGGCTGCCGCGGTCGATTCCCTGCCGCCGCGGTCCGTTCCCGGCCGCCGCTGGTCGATTCTCTGTCGCTGCGGCCCGTTCCCGGCCGTCACTGCTCGTTTCCCGCCTCGGGCCCTGCCGCAGTCCGCCTGCCTCGGGCTGTCGTCGCCCGCCTACAGGCCGCCTTCGCTGCTGCCGCAGTCCGCCGTCTCGGACCGCCGCCGCCGTTCACCGTCTCCGACCGCCGCCGGCCACCGTCCGTCCTCTCGGGCTGCTGCATCGAGCCGTCCTTCTCGAGCAGCTCCGCACGCGTTCTCGATCCCATCTGGATCGGGGTTGACTGAGCAGTTACTTTCCAAAAAAAAAAGATGTCTGCATCGTCAGGCTATGTCGCGATTCCTCGCTGCTCGGTGATCTTTGATGACACGAACTACCCTGATTTCGCTGCCTTTATGCGCATTCATATGCGTGGTCTTCGTCTCTCGGGTGTGCTTTCCGGCGAGGTCTCATGTCCACCGTGCCCCATTGCTCCTACTGCTCCTATTCCGCCGACGCCACCAGTTCTTGCTGCCGATGCTACTCAGGCTGCAAAGGATGGAGTACCAACGTACTTACAGAGACAGTTCATCCGTAGTGTACAACTGTACGTACGTGCAATCAATGCTCGTAACAATTAAGCTCGCCACCATTGCTACTCCTTGTTCGTGCAAGCTTAACATTAAACTGGACGATGCCTTGTTCGTGCAAGCTTTTGCATCGGAACGGACCTGATACGGGAAGAAGATTTATTCGATCAACAACCGTAAGCTTTGCACAGAACTGTTTGCTTACCGTAGATGCACCCATGTACTGTAAAGTTCATCATAAGTTCATAACTCCCAAATGTCCAGCAAGAAGATTGGCCGTCTAGGAAAAAAGTCGCCAAGCTTTCACATCACATCCCAATCCGCTCTGTCAAATTCTGAGTGAATACAACTATACAAGCAATTTTTCTAGAGGAAAGGCTGGAAAGGTTCAGATGGGACTCCAACCAAGAAATAAAACTCCGCGAAGCGAGATAGTCATCGATAAGACACACTGTACATTTGTATAAAACATGTCCCCGTGCGGCCTTGAAACCAGCCAACTTAAGCCTCACCACAGAAAAGCAGCTCACTGTAACATGTGCCCTTACGCCTGAAACCCACTTATTACAACAGAATAAATAGACTGAGATCTCACATGCATGAAAAACCTTCCAGACCAACGAACAACTCATCAGCATTTTCTGAGAAGTCATGTTACAATTTCTACTTTTTTTTAGGACTAAATGCAATTCATTTACACCATGATGAAGACGCGACTGTGCCAAAAATCAAGTTACAAACTGCAGCAAAGCACAAGGACACCAAGAACTAAGGCAAAGAAAAAGAAAAAAAGATGAAGCTAAAACATAGGGTAACGGCAACTACACGCCAAGCTAACCAAGTTTTACAGCAAAGGATCATGGGAGCATGAATGCAGCGGCATACGCCTGGGAGCCCTCATGCCAGCAATCATCCAGAATCGAGCTTCACACAAGATTGAACCCGCTGAGCTGTGCAGGGGGTTCGGCCACCAACAGTTAATTCCTACAGCAACTCTGGTCCAAATTTCTTGACAGGCAAATTCCAACAATTGCTGCGGAAAAAAAATCAACCGCTGTACTCTAGAGCTTCTCCTTCTGCCAGAAGAAATAATGCCGTCCAAAACAAAGCCATGAGCACCCATTTTTACACGAGATTCATCATTCATGTATGATTCTTCCTGCACAAAATAAAAATGGAATCAACTTCCAGACAATGTCAGACAAATAGACAAGCTACCAAAATGAAGGGTACAGGATGGTGATGCACCTACCTCAGCAAGACAGAAGGGCCTTGCAATTTAGTTTCCATTTGCATAAAAAAAAAATAGTAGAATACTCACCAAAGGGCCATGAAATCATATAAGGCAAAAGTGTATATGACAATCTAATATGAATAGATTTGAGCACAATGTTTATTATCAAATACGTGCCATCTTTAAAAAAAATGCTTTTCAATACATGGAAACACTGCACCTTAAAAAGAGGTGCTTCCACCTTGTTGGACAAGCATCATACACAGTCATTTGTTCTAGCAATTGCTTCAATAACATTAGATGATATGGAACACAGGCAATACAACAGATGAGTGATAGAATCACAGTAAATATATTACAGCATGTAAAGTAAGTTAATTGCAGATCCCGCTACCATTTAAGTACAATACGAGCATCTCGACACTGGTCTAGTTAGTTTTGATCAACCCTTTTCTTCAGCCAGAAATATAACTAAACGCGTTTCTCAGGTCACCATGTGATATATGCTGGCTCAACACGGTGCACACTGAGCTAACCGAACAGAAAGGTTGTTTTAATTTGATAAAAAAATTCCATACAGAAGGGTCCTAGACTCCTAGTCTATATAGTCAAATTTGAATGGCAAAAGAAACAACACTAAGTGGCTGTTCCGACTGAGAAGATATCATACCAATATTAATGAGGTAAATATTGTTTATCACCGAAAACTAAAAGATGCAATTCAGTACATACTAAAAATCAGCAGGTCTTCAAAACTGCTTAGTTAACTGTGGGCATTCATCAATCATTATATAGACAGACTACTGTATGATATCACAAAATAAATAGATTACCAAACGATCTTTACTTTATGTTGAAATAAGAGCATGGCATGACTAGAGCAGAGAATTATAGGGATCGGCTTCATTGCAGAAAGAATCCAACAGCTAACATTAAACTGTCTAATACTATAATGCACCAGAGCATGTTGGAATAAGCTGATCATTGCACAAAAATCCAGGATCCAGCAATCATATAGGTCATAAAACTTGGTGAACATCAAAAACCTACACTGCAAGAGATTTGAGTACATCTGTCATATGTACTTGGCTATTAAAGTTACACCAGATAATACTGTGTAGGCTTGTTCCATGTCAGTGAACATCAAGAGGAGCCCCAGCCATTTCTCTCAACCTACATTAACTAGCACAATGATGTTTCTACTGATCACAAAGGATCACAAGACTCGGGTTAACAACGTCAAGGTCAAGCCATAAAATGGAAAGATCCATTATATGCTTCATTACTCATGGCATTTGGTTATTTGGATGGCCAAAGTGTGGGGGACACTGTTGTGGATTTGTGGGCTATATGCCTAAATGAGTATGAACCGAACACAACCGATCTTGCCTCAATAACATAATAACACACAACAAAGCACACCATCGGTTATCTTCAACGTAACCACCTTAAAGAATAGTAGAATACAAACACATGACATGTCATGGCCCTTGGGGTAATCAGCAAAAATACTATGTTTGACGTAATAGACTAACCAAACAGAAACCTTTTCTTTTGTTAAACATTTGTAATAAGAAACCTTTTATGTGCTCAGAAATGTTTGACCCACTGTCAGGGTTTTTGAGTGGCGACTCAAAGTGAGTCGCCAACCCCTGCGACTCGCTGTATAATCGCCAAAAGTCGCTGATAATCGCCCAAGTCGCCTGATTAGTCACGAGTCGCCGTCATTTTGAGAAAACGACTTTGGCGATTTATCAGCGATATATCAGCGACTCAAAAACCATGCCCACTGTCACATACTTGTATTGTATCGGTCACGCAGATACATGATAAGTCATAGTAGACTTAAACTAGAGCATCTCATACAACAGGTAACTTAATATATCGATTGCAATTCCAACATTGGCTCATCATAGTGTATCAGGTAAAACTTGATAAGTGAGAACAATCAAGTTGTCCACTCTCGCTCATGACGTAAAAGAAGCAAGAAACATGCAAACTGAAGGTTTCCGATTTATATATAAGGAACCTAGACCCATGCGATTTAACGCTTACCACAAGGGTCCATCACTAAACCTTGCACTAGGAGAGAACTGGAGGTGCAATCTGTGCGAGTATAGGTCATTTGTGTCAAACAAGTAACCTGCAAAAATAAGCACCAGATAAGTGTCAACTTAATGCTACAACACTGACATATTTGAAAGTATGTAATGCAGTACGATACGATATTTGAAAGTATGTAATGCAGTACGATACGATGAGGCATACAAAAAGGGATATTACTAACTGTAGAAAGTCTGAAACTGATCATCAACGGAACAAAGTGAAAGGTATGAGACACTTGTCGCAACATTCAGGTTAAAACTACCTGGCAGATGCTAGATATGAAATGAATAAACTTATATAAGGAAAGATGTGTGATACATTAATTATAGTAAGTACATAACCTATAGGACGTGAAACATAGCAGAAGACAATAGGGCAAATGGATATGTATTCTGCATGCAAATTCTAGCTCAGTAAGAACAGGAAACTTGTGTGAACAAACAACACCACAAGTATAGACAACTACCTGCAACTTATGTATGATACACAACTTAGGCAGACAATCACACTGATGCGGATATACAAAACACAGCTCAGCAAGAATTGGTAACATAAGTACTAAATGGAATACTAGAATGTAAGAAACATGACTTGGGGTGACAATGATGTTACATTCACCTTGCAGATACTCCATGACAGAAAACGGTTGGATCGGAGTGTTAAACTCAACAAGAGCAATTAAATGTGTATTATCAAATCCTCCATTGACCAGCCTTACTTCAGAGAACCCTGTAAAAAGACGAAATAAATCTAGAGCAGCAAGAGTCAAGGACTAAAGCACCAAATGGTGAAAACAAAAACATAACAGATACATAGATTGGTAAGAACATAAACATAAAATATAGTTCACTTATGAAAAAAAAGAAAAATAAACTAAAAATAATAAGAAAGAGAATCATGTGCATAAAAGGATACGTGTAAGTTCCGTTCTGGTACAGTTGGAAGGGAGACCTTCAACATATAGGGTGTTTGATGCATTTGAGGGAAGACAGCGCTCATGAAAATCAATAGAAAGCATCTGTAAAGATTCACCATGTCAAGTTAAATAATCGAGCACTTCACATTTAGTAACAAAACTTCTAGGAACAAGTAATTATTCTGTTGCCTCGTTGCGTATGTAAGGCCCAAAAGGCATTCTATTGATTCACTAAATCCAGCTCTGCAATAAGAGTGTAAACACTAAATTATTATGCACACGTTACTTGGCATACAGTTCTAAAAGACACTCAGCCACACATAACCTATTATGATTAAAATCACTATTTTTACATTTTCAAGTTGGGTATAAAAGGAAACAGGATAACAGAAACTAAAATGTGGAGCTAACACACATCAAGAAAAGAACATTTGGAGGGGGAGAAAATCTTACTGTAGCCAATGGTGAAAAGGCTTAAAATAAGTTGTTCGAGAAAATGGCAAGCATATCAATGTTACAGTATCATTTGCTAAGGATGACCTATGAAGTTGAAATACAGATATGCACGTCGATTTCTCGTAATACTCATTAGAAACTATTCATACGGACTGATAAATGTAAGGGCCATATTTAGTTGAGAAAAATATACTGAGAAGATGGTGAGTATTTAACCTATCATGTAGCTCAATGAGTACCACAAATATCCAACTGATGCCCAAATGGCAATCAGTCATGCTCTCAATAAATATTGAGAGGTTGCTAAAGGGAAACGAGCCGACTTTATTAAACTACTAATTGCTACATGAAAGTTATGGCGCCATACGACGTAGCAGCCTGCAAAACCCTAAGCTAGATAAACAGGATTCACGTAAGCACTATCGACCAATTCCAACTTTTAAAATTTATAATATATATGGTCATAAAACATCCATTTCAAAGCTCTTTAGAACAATGGTAGCCAGAAATATGTGTTGACAGCTGTGTGCTAATGTTTTTAATTAACAAAGCAAAGCTAGGCAACACTAGAGACTAGACCCAAAGGTGAAAATGCTATAGGCCAACCCGTAAAAAGAATCAATCAACTAACCTCATCCTATAACTATTACTTTTTCTAGGATTACTTCCAATCTTCAACAAGAAAACTTAGCTAAGGATAAAACAATCTGCATCGCTGATAGCTTCTGTTTTAGATTCCCATTAACAAACCTGAACATTTATTCTACCAACATGATGCAGTAATGCTTAAAAATAACTACAATTTGCAATTAAAAGTATCTCAAATACAGTAGCTCCACAACTGCAGGGTTTGACTATTAAGCTTCCCTGAAAAGAAATGGGGCAACCGAAGATATGGCTATGCTGCTCGCTTCATGCTGTACTTTTACAAAACTGAAAGCCGATGCAAAATCCCCAAACAAACAATTGTATAAGGTACAACCTATGATCATAAACACAACCTCATACAGTTCCATTCATCTATGCTAAGCTACCACATCTACTACTGGTTTCCCTACAAATTTCCTAACAAAACATCAGGCAGTGAGCACAAACTGAAGAAGTCGTGGGGCGGCAGTGGGCAAAGGCAGCCGCGCTATCATCTCTACAGCCTGTAGGAGCTGTGTCGCCGTCCTGGGTGGCCCCATCATGGCTTCGGCCTGTGGTGGCTGCAGCGCCGTCATTGGCAGGACCATCTCCATGATAGGCGCACCTTCCAGCTGCTTGACTATTTCCATCACAGGCACTCCTTACGGGTTTCGGCGCGGTGGCGGCGCCATCAAAGCTTCTTGGTGGGTTGGCAGCGCCACAGCAGGTCGGGTAGACCGGTTGGATTGGATTGTCGGCAAGCGTGGCAGGGTGGGTTGGGGGCCGGCCATCTCTGTCGGCTAGTGGAGGTGGGCGGACGAGCTACCGGATCTATCCCCGAAGTGTGCTAGGATTTCAGGGATCGGCGGCTGAGGGTCGGTGGAGGCGCGGGCTAGCACTAGGTGAACCAGCATTCTTATACGAAGAGGCGCTCCCGTGTTGCCGGTTTCGGCATCCGGTCGCCGTTGAAGGAAAGAAACGCGGGAAACTGACGGGGGAGGCGCGACGAGGGGCGCGTGCTACCGCTGCTGGTGGGTGTGGGCGCTTGGAGGCGGTAGTATGAACGCGCGTGAGGGTGGGGATTTGGGAGATTTCGCTCGCGGTGTAGGGCATGCTTGAGTTTGTACTGCTTGGGCTGGTGGGTATGAGCCCAGTCTCATCTGGAATGCCCTCCGAAACAAAGCACCAGCACCGATTTTAACATGAGATTCATGTATCATTCTTCCTGCACAAAATAAAAGAACATTCAACTTTCAAACAAATAGACAAGCTACCAAATGCAGGGTACGGGATGCACCTACCTCAGCAAAACAGAAGGGCTTTGGAACTTAGTTGCCATTGGCATCAAGAAAGCAACTGAGTACTGTCCGGAAAATTGGTGAATCAACACAAAACACAAAGGCGATGAGATCATATAAGGCAGAAGTTTATTTCACAATCTCACATGAATAGATTTGAGCACTATGTTTATTATCAAATGTGTGTCATCTTTTTTCAATGCATGGCAACACTGCACCTTAAAAAGAGGTCCTTCCACCTTGTTGGACAAGCATCATACACAAAGTCATTTATTCTAGAGATTTCTTCAATAACATTAGATGATATGGAACACCGGCAATAAAGCAGTGAGTGATAGCATCACAGTAAATATATAACAGCATGCAAAGTAAGTTAATTGCAGATCAAGCTATCATTTAAGTACAATACGCACATCTCGACACTGGTCTAGTTAGGGTTGCCCGACCCTTCTCTTCAGCCAGAAATATAACTAAATGTGTTTTGCACATCGCCATGTGATATATGCAGGAAATATGGTACTCATTGAGCTATCCAATTACAGGACAGCATGGTCCTTAAAACTAGAAAGGTTGTTTAAATTTGATCCAGAAATTCCATGCAGAAGGGTCATAGACTCCTCGTCTATATATCTATTATCTATCTATGCAATCGAATTTGAATGGCAAAAAAACAACACGAAGCAGTTGTTCCCACTGAGACGATAACATACAATACTAATGAGGGTTCTATTGTTTATCACTGCAAATTAAATTCGTATGTATTAAAATCCGCAGGTCTTCAAAGCTGCTAAGTTTTAACTGTGGGCAGTCATTAATCATTATACAGATATCTTATTCACACTAAATAAATAGATTACCAAACAGTCTTAAGTTTATGTTGAAATAAGAGCATGACATAACCAGAGCAGAGAATTAGAGGGTCCAGCCTAGCTGCCTAGGGCAATATGCTTCATTACTCATGCCATATGGTTATTTGGTTGGCCAAAGTGTGGAGGACACAGTTATAGGCTTGTGGTAATATTAACTAAGAGCATGAAAAGTGGGCTAGGTGCCTAAATGAGTATGAACTGAACACGACCTATCTTGCCTCGGTAACCCAATCACACACAACAAAACATAACTTCGTTTATCTTCAAGACAACGACCTTAAAAAAAGTAGAATACATGCACATGACATGTCAAGGCCCTTGGGTAATCAGAAAAAAATACTATATTCGACATAATACGCCAACCAAAAAGAAACCTTTTCTTTTGTTAAACATTGGCAATAAGAAACCTTTGAAGTGCTCAAAAACGTATGATCCACTGTCACAAAATTGTATTGTATGGATCACCCAACATGGTAAGTTATAGTAACACATACACTAGAGCATCTCATACAACAGGTAACTTAATTATCGATTCCAGATCCAACATAGGCTCATCACAGTGTATTGGGTAAAGCCTGAGAACAATCAAGTTGTCCACTTTTGCGCCTGAGGTAACAGAAGCAAGGATGATGCAAACTGAAGGTTTCCGATTTATATATAAGAAACCAGACCCACACGATTTAATGCCTACCACGAGGGTCCATCACCTAACCTTGGATCAGAAGGACAGAATAGGATGTGCAAACTGGGCGAGTATAGGTCATCAGTGTCAAACAAGTAACCTGCAAAAATAAGCACCCAAGAAGTGTCAACATGATGCTACAATACTGACATATTTGGAAATATGTAATATAGTACGATAGTGAGACATACAAAAACGTATAAGGCTAACTGTGGAAAGTCTGAATTGATCATCTACGGAACACAGTGAAAGGTATGGGACACTTGCCGCAACATTCAAGTTAAAACTAGAATATGCTGGATGTCAAATGAATATACTTATATAAGGAAAGATGTATGACACATAAAAAATAGTAAATACATAACCTATTGGAAGTAAACATAGAAGAACACAATAAGGCAAATGGATGTATTCTGGGTGCAAACTCTAGCTCAGTAAGAACATAAAACATAAGCGAGCAAACAATAACACGGTCCACAAGTATTGACAACTACCCATAACTTATGTACGAGATACAACTTAGGCAAACAATGACACTGATGCAAAGGATGTACACAACACAGTTCAGCAAGAATTGGTGACATAAGTATTAAATGGAATACTAGAATATAAGAGATACGACTTGGGCTGACAAGATGTTACATTCACCTTGCATAGACTCCATGGCAGAAAAGGCTTGGACAGGAGTGTTAAACTCAACAAGAGCAATTACATGCATATTATCAAATCCTCCA
The DNA here is from genome assembly GCA_947311845.1 of Poa pratensis. Lineage (NCBI taxonomy): Eukaryota > Viridiplantae > Streptophyta > Magnoliopsida > Poales > Poaceae > Poa > Poa pratensis. The sequence goes on from CAMZMU010000083.1 coordinate 8,617,261, forward strand.
TTGACCAGCCTTAATTCACAGAACCCGGTAAAACGGCGAAATAAATCTAGAGAAGCAAGAGTCAAGGAGCTGAAGCACTAAATGGTGAAAGCAAAAATGCAACAGACAGATTGGTAAGAACATAAACATAAACTATAGTTCACATGAAAAACTGATAAATAACCCCAGAATAATAATAGAAAGAGAATCAAGTGCATAAAAGGATACGTTTAAGTTCCCGTCTAGTACAGTTGGAAGGGAGACCTTCGACATATAAGGTATTTGATGCATTTGAGGGAAGAGAGGGCTCATTAAAACCAACAGAAGGCATCTGCAAAGATGCACCAGGCCAAGTTAAATAATCGAGTAATGCACATTTACTGACAATACTGCTAGTCTTAATGAGGAACAAGTAATTATTGTGTTACCTCATTGTGGGTGTAAGGCCCGTAAGGCAGTTCTATTGATTCACTAAATCCAGCTAATTCCTGCTGACAACCAATCATCTCTTGTCCAGAAGGCATGTCTGCAATAAGAGTGTAAACAGTAAATAGCACGACACGTGTTAATTGGCATACAGTTCTTAAAGACACTCAGTGGCATGTAAAATGATGGCTGAAATCATTATTTCAGTGTTCAATTTAAAAAGATATACTAGTATAAAAGGAAATAGGGTAACAGAAACTAAAATGTGGAGCTGACACAAGAAAAGAAAATCAGGAGGGGGGGGAAGGAAATCTTACTATACCCATTGTGCAAAGGCTTATAGAGTAAGTGGTTCGAGAAAATGGCAAGCATATCAATGCTCTAGTATCGTTTGCTAATGATGACCTATGAAGTTGAAATAGAGATAGACGCTGATTTCTCATAACACTCATTAACAGATATTCATACTACTGAGAGATAAATGTAAGGGTTTTTTCGAGACAAGAAAATTACAAGTAGTCAACTGAGGAGATGGTGAGTTATTTAACCTATCATGTAGCCCAATTACTACAAAAAATATCCAACTGATGCCCAAATGGCAATCAGTCATGCTCTCAACAGAATATTGGGAGGGACGAGGGTACTAAGAGGAAACAGGAACCGGGTTTATTAAACTACTAATTGCTGCATGATATTTAGGGCGCCATACTACGTAGCAGCATGCAAACCCTAAGCTAAGAGCACTAGACCTAAAGGTCAAAATGCTACAGACCAACACCGTAAAAAAATGTCAAGGAACTCCATCCTATAGCTATTACTATTCCTAGGATTACATCCAATCTTCAGCAGTAAAACTTATGCTAAGGACAAAACAATCTGCAATGCTGATAGCTTTGTTCTAGATTCCCATTAACAAACCTGAACACTTAGCCTACCAACCTGATGCAGTAATTCTTAAAAATAACTACAATTTAACAATTAACAGTATCTCAAATAGAGTAGCTCCACAATCACAGGGTCAACTATTAAGCTTCCCAGAAAAGCAATGGGGCAAAGAAAAAATGTCAAAGATATGGCTAAGCTGCTCGCTTCAACCTATACTTTTACAATGACCGAAAGCCTAAGCCTATGCAAAATCACCAAACAAGCAATTGTATAAGCTACGACTTATGACCATAGCATCCAAACAATCTGATACAGTTCCATTCATCCATGCTAACCTACCACATCTACTACCGTTAATTTGTCCCTTAAATTTTCCTATACTTTTACATAACCGGAAGCCTAAGCCTATTCAAAATCACCAAACAAAGAATTCTATAAGCTACAACCTATGACCATAAGCATATATCCACACAAGTCGATACGGTTCCATTCATCAAAGCAACAACATCTACTATCTAATTAAGTATCTCCATATTGAAAAATCTAATGAAGTATCTAGCAGAAGCAGAACGTTGAGCAGTGGGCACAAACCAAAGAAGTCGGGGGCGGCAGTGGGCAAAGGCAGCCGCGCTATCATCTCTACGGCCTGTAGGAGCTGCGTCGCCGTCATGGGTGGCCCCATCGTGGCTTCGGCATGTGGGGGCTGCAGCGCCGTCATTGGCAGATCCATGTCCATCACAGGCGCACCTTGCGGCTGCTGGACCGTTTCCATCACAAGCGGTCCTTGCGGCGGTGGCGGCGCCCCAAGAGCTTCGGACATCCCCGCCGACGCGGCGACGGCGGCCTGGTAGTTCGGTTCGGCGGCGAAGGTGGCAGGGTTCGGGGCGGCCATCTCTGTGGGCTGGTGGAGGTGGGCGGACGCTTCGGGATCTATCCGCCGGAGTGGGCTAGGGTTTCGGGGACCGGCGGCTGAGGGTTGGTGGAGGCGCTGGCTAGGGCTAGGGAAACGGTGGGGCATTCTTATAGGACGGCGCGCGCCCCGTGTTACCGGTTTCGGCATCCGGCCGCCGTTAAGGAAGGAAACGCGGAAACCGACGGGGGAGGCGCGGCGAGGGGCGCGTGCTGCCGGCGAGTGTGGGCGCGCGGAGGCGGCGGTACGAACGCGCGTGAGGGTGGGAGGGAATGATGGATTTGGGGGATTTGGGAGATTTCGCTCGCGGTGCTGGGCCTGCTTGTGTTTGTACTACTAACTTTTGTGTCAGCCCAGTCTCGTCAGGTTGGGCTTAGCTCTCAGTGCAGGCCTAGATTTTCAAGTGGACATTGAATGTGGCAACTACTGCCATTCGTGGGATCTGTAATGCTGATGCTGACACTGGCGGCATTCTCTTATAAACTGCACTTCATCAAGATGTGTTGAGTAGTTTGTTTTTGTTATGTGCTGAAGGTTTTATCACTCTCCCCGTATTTGTTTTTGTTATGTGTGCTGAAGGTTTTATCGAGTAGTTTGTTGCGTGAAGAGGAGGTTGGTGGTATTGAAGGGATAAAGGTGTGCAGAAATGCACCGTTAGTTTCACACTTATTATTTGTTGATGATTCTTTGATTCTTTTGAAGGCGGATATGAGTAATGCAACCTCATTGCAACGAGTTCTCGATGACTATTGTGCAAACTCAAGACAACTGGTGAGTGTGGAGAAGTTAAGCATATTTTTTAGTCCCAACACAGATGTAGACACAAGAGTGGACATGTGTGAGATCCTACATATAAATACAGAAGTCTGTCGGACAAGTACTTGGGGCTCCCAACTCTAGTGGGGGCGGACAGAAGTGACTGCTTCATGCACTTTTATGAGAGAACTATCCAACGTATTAGCGGGTGGAACGAGAAGCTCATATCCATTGGAGTGAAGAAAATTTCGCTTAAAGCTGTCGCGCAATCAATTCTGGTATACAATGGCTGTTTTTCAAGTTTTGAAAGAGCGTTTGTAAAAAATCACAGACGCAATCTCGCAATTTTGGTGGGGTGATTATGATCAGGGAAGGAAAATGCACTGATATGCAGGGTGGAAATTGTGTTTTCCGAAAAGACAAAGAGGGGTGGGTTTTAGGGATCTCCACTCCTTCAACCCAGGATGGAAACATTTTGAAGGCTGGGCCTAAAGTTGGGTCCTCCTTCACATGGCAAAGCATCGTGGCTGGCATCCAAACTTTTAAACGAGGTTATATATGGCGTGTTGGGACCGGTGAGTTGATTGATATTTGGCAAGATCCATGAGTTCCTAGCAGCCGGACCGGAAAGTAATCACACCGAGAGGGGCTATTCTATTGACAAGAGTTAGTGACTTGATTGACCCGACTACTGTTCAGTGCGATATTAACTTGTTGACAAACCTCTTTAATCCTCTAGATGTCAACCAAATATTACAAATTCCTCTGAATCTGAATGTGTTTGATGACTTCGTTTGTGGCATGGCAAGAGATCGAGTGTTGTTTCAGTACGTTCAGCGTATCATATCGAGTGGAAGCATAAGTACAATGCACATACTTGTCGGGCTCTAGTATAAGGGACTGCTATGGACAACCCGATATGGAAGATTTTGTGAAAACTAAATGTCCCAGCGAAAGTTAATTATTTTGCTGGCGTGCTATGCATGGGATTTTGCCGCTGAAATCCATTCTCGCTGACAGGGATGTCCCTACAACAGTGATAATAGGCTATTTAACCTGGGTTGCAACAGATTATATGTGTAACTGGTGGAGAGTGACCTGGTGGTTTGAGCAACGAAATGTGCCTGAGCCTGGTGGAAACTGCAATTTCCTGCCACAAAAAAAACTCACTGTAACATGTGCCCTTACGCCTGAAACCTACTTATTACGACAGAATAAATATAGACAGAGATCACACATCTCATGAGCAAAAAATCATCCAGACCAACGGGCAACTCATCAGCATTCTCCAAGAAGTCACGTCACAATTTCTACTTTTGTTTGAGGAGTACAAGCAATTCATTTACACCCTGACGCAGACCCGATTGTGCCAAGAATCAAGTTGCAAACTTGCAACAAAGTACAAAGACACCGAACCTTTCTCAAAATAAAGAAACAATGGCAAAGAAAAAACTGAAGCTAAAAATAGGGTAACGGAAAGTCGGAAACTACACGCTAAGCTAACCAAGTTTTACAGCAAAGCATCAGGGGAGCATGCATGCAGCGGAATGGGCGCAGATTGGCTGACTTTAGAAGGCTCAAAGTCAGGTGACTTTGGGTCACCGACATGTGGGGTCGCTGTAGGTGGGACCCACATGTCAATGACCTCCAAGTCAGGGATTTCAAAGTCAGCGAATCCTGAGCCGCAGCGGAATACGCCTGAGAGCCCTCATGCCAGCAATCATCCAGAGGCCAGCTTCACACAAGATTGAATCCACTAGATCAGCACAAAGGGGGTTCGGCACCAACAGTTAACTCTTACAGCAACTCTGGTCCAAATTCCTTGAAAGGCATATTCCGACGGTTGCTCGAAAAAAAATCCGACCGCTGCAATTTAGTCCCGTCAACTCTTCATGGGCGTCTATTTAATCTAACATCTATTTGTCCATACTCTAGCTAGCTTATCCTTCTGCTAGAAGAAAGAATGCCCTCCAAAACAAAGCCATGAGCACCAATTTTTACCTGAGATTCTTGTCAATTCTTCCTGCACAAAATAAAAGAGCAATCAACTTCCAGACAGTGTCAGACAAATAAACAAGCTACCAAATGATGGGGTACGAGATGCACCTACCTCAGCAAAACAGAAGGGCCTTCGAATTTAGTTTCCATTGGCATCAAGAAAGCACTAGAATACTCAAAAGAGGCCATGAGATCATATAATGCAGAAGTTTATATCACAATCTCACATGAATAGATTTGATCACAATGTTTATTATCAAATATGTGTCATATTTTTTAAATGTTTTTCAATACATGGAAACAGGGCACCTTAAAAACAGGTGGTTCCACCTTGTTGGACAAGCATCATACACAAAGTCATGTATTCTATCAATTGTGTCAATAACATTAGATGATATGGAACACATGCAATACAGCAGATGAGCGATAGAATATCACACTAAATATATTACAACATGTAAAGTAAGTTAATTGCAGATCGCGCGATCATCTAAGTACAATACGAGCATCTCGACACTGGTCTAGTTAGTCTTGCTCAACCCTTTTCTTCAGACAGAAATATAACTAAATGTGTTTTGCACGTCACCATGTGATACATGCTGGCTAAACACAGTACAGTCGATTGACAATATGGTCCTTAAAAGCAGAAAGGTTGTTTTAATTTGATACATAAATTCCATGCAGAAGGGTTCTAGACTCCTAGTCTATGTAGTCGAATTTGAATGGCAAAAGAAACAACACTAGGTTGTTCACACAGAGAAGATACTAATGAGGGTTGTTGGAATTTTGTGGGCTTTTGCCCAGGTTTAGCCCATGGCCCAATTAAATTCCGAAAATCTCATGGCCATTTATATGGCTGGTTTGGGGACTAAAGTTTAGTCCCACATTACTAGTTGGGAGAGAGTTGCACCACTTTATAAGGTGGAGTGTTGTGTTACTTGGTGTGCTTGTGAGAACAGAAGGCTCTCTCCCGCGCACTCCTCCTCCTCCGCCGCCGCGCGCTCGCTTGTCTCGTCACGTCACGACACGTCGCGCCGCGCCGCGGGAATCTCGCCGAGCCGAGTTATATTTTTGCAGTCCAGGAAAATTTATTGAGTCATTGATTAATAATTAACGGACGCGTTAATTGTTTTGCCGTTTCCGATTCCTTTGGATCGTGGGGCTGTTACCGACTTGATCGTGCGGCTGCGCCCATGTCCTACCCGACCTGCGCTATATACTCGCTGGGAGAACCCTAGACGCCACTACGTGCAACACATGGTTGCTCGTCGTTCCAGTTCCAGAACATTGCGCCGCCGTCTTCCAAGTCTTCTCCATCCCGTCTTCCGGCGTGCACCGATTAAAGGGACAGTAGGCCTCCGGACCCCGCCTCTTGTGATCATGTATGGGAGAGGGGCGATCAGATTTTTGGGGAGCGCACTCACGCGACTACTGGCTTCGAGTTCTTCCCCAACGACGATTTCTTCCACGACATCGGCAGGCTCTTCATCGACGACATGGGTGACAACGTGAACGCCAACGCTACCGCTTCTGCTTCCGCTGCCGCTGCTGCCACACTGTATGATCTCCTGATCTTCCTCTTCGAGTTACTACTACAATTTCTGCTAGTAGTATATGATGTAGATTTATTCTGTTTATCTACTGTTTTAGTAGATCGCATGATTAGTTTAATTCTGATTATTCTAGTCATAAATTGTTTACTATTTTCGCGGATGAAATCAATTGCTAAATTGCTTATATTTTCAACAATCCAAAAACCTGATTATAGGCAATTTGCATCGTCTGGCTTTCTCGCGTCAACGAAGCCATTTCCTTCAAAGGGGTGCTTTATAAACGGTGGCGCATGAGAGCAGTTTACTGGTTCCAAAACAGTAACTGCTATGCCGCCACCAAAGGCAAGACTGAGGGCGAGCTTAATCCTGAACAACAGGGGGCATATGAGAGGCTCGATACTCCAGGATCCGCCGCGGCCGCTCCTCCGATTAGTTGTTGTCGGTGACCTCTGCTCCTACCCGGCGTGGAGGAGGTGGATGTGGAGGTGGCGCCCGAGTCCGTGTCCCGCTGGAGGCGTTGGCTGTTGGGACAGAGGTGGATGGCGTTGCGGTGGGTTGGCAGTTGGTCTGCAACAAGCGGCGTACATCTCCGAAGCTGCGCCCGCTCTTCTCCTTGGGGAGGTGAAGATCGTGCCATGGCCTTCAGGCGGAAGGTGCGGGGCCGGTGCTTCCGCTGCTTGGCGCACCGATCATCGGGTGGCAGGACTGCCACGCATGATACGGTGCCTCGCCTGTGACCCTCCGGCCACCGGGAGCGAGACTGCTGGCAGCACAGAAGCCCAGCCAGGCCACTCTCTGCCCCAGGTCGCCTGCTGCTGCCGTGTCGCCTTCCGCTGGTCTGCGTCGTCCTCTGGAACGGTCATGGGCTTCGGTTGCTGCTCCCCCAACTCGTGTGCAGCCGATGACCAACCCTGGGTCGGCTAGTCTGGTCGCTGCTCTTGACGCAACGAGTTTGCGGGACGAGCTGCGTGGGTTGATGAGCCCCAGCTTCAAGAGATGACTACGTCCCAGAGCAAGATGGAGGAGTATGTGCAGGGCTTGTTGACGCGTCTTCGGAGTCTGTTGGAGCGGGCAGAGAGGAGCTCTGGAGAGGCTCTCCTTGCCGCCGGCTGTGGTGCAGGTGGAGCCAACACACCTCTGTGTACCGGGGGCAATGCTGATTGCGCTGACGGCGGGGTCGTGCGCTTTGGTTGCTACTACTCCCAGGGGGGTGAGCTCTTCAGCGTCGGCGCTTGCCCTGGAATCCACCTCCACGCCTATTGCTACCTCGGAGCATGTCTCCCGGTGATGCAGGGGCCCTCGATGCAGCATTCGAGTGGAGAGGCCTTTGGCATTGGAGGCGTTGAGGGGTTTTGATGCCCCTAGCCCGGAGGAGAAGATCGCGAAGGTGATGGCTCAGTTTGACGCGATTGAGCCACAGGAGAAGACCTTGCCTTTTTCGATGGAGGAGCTCTGCCGAGAGATTGCCGACATGCCCAAAGACAAGCTGCTTCGGGTGGATGCTCCCTCTTTGGCGAGCGACGAAGCATCCGGTTGGACAAGAAGAACAAAGATTGTGGCATTCCAGCAGCCAAGCGCGCCGGGTTTAGGCGGGCGGAGTCTTTTGGGAAATCCCAAAACTCAGAGCAAAGAGAGAGCCACGATGAAGTCATTGTGGAGAGATGCAATGTTATTTGCAGATGTACGAGAAGCAGCGCACACCGCAGGTGATGGAGGCTTTTCGAGATTTAGTTGTGAGCAATGCTTGATATCTTCTTTTTGGAGGGTGCACACCGGTGCATCTCTAGCTGTGAGAGTTTGTGTGCGTTGGGGGAGTTTCTGTTAGTTGGATATGAGGTGTGGCTTGTTAGTTTTGGGTTTAGGTTCCCTTGTTTCAGGCTCAGACGATGTTCCTTGAGTTAGTGTGACGGTTCTTTAACCGCGTTTTGTATGTGTTTTTGGGTCCGGTTTCTCTAATTAACTGGATCAATTCTATTCCTAATAATCATAGGCAGAGCTCCTGCTATTTACGTCAAAAAACAAACTTAACCTCCATTAAACCTCCCTCAAAAAGCTTAACCTCAATTAGATAATTTTATTGTAAACTAATAAATGAGAAGCATGTTATTTTCTTGTATTTGTGTGATGCACATAAACCATTCAGTACCATGATTTTGATGGATAAAATCATCAAATTTATTTATTC